>OX465295.1:175895598-176340413 GCA_949987735.1 Leucophora obtusa | reverse complement strand
ATTGTTGAAATGGCACAATATAAGATAATATATGGTTTAAATGGCACCATATATGGTAATATATTGCTTAAATAACACCATATATAAATATATATGGCACTATATATGGTAGCATATATTATCATATGTGGAACTGTATTAAAAATATTGTTCATGAGGTACCATATATGGGCATATATTGTTGAAATTGCACCATATATGATAATATATGGTTTAAATGGTACCATATATGATAATATATGGTTTGAATGGCACCATATATGATAATATATGGTTTGAATGGCACCATATATGATAATATATAGCTTAAATAACACCATATATAAATATATATCGCACTATATATAGTACCATATATTATCATATCTGGAACTAATTAAAGATTTTGTTTATGAGTTACCATATATGACCATATATTGTTTAAATGGCACCATATATGATAATATCTAGTTTAACTGTCACCATATATAATTATATATTGTTTAAATGATACCATATATAATTATATATTGCTAAAATTGCCACCATAGTATATTAAGATATAGTTCTATATATAACTATATATGCAGTAAGATCAACCATGTTATGTAATATATAATTATATATGCCATATCTAATATTATGAAGGCCGATATCTAATTAGATGAAATTATATATGGCATAATATAAGGAAATTTTTCGGAAAAAACGTCATATATAATTATATATGGATATACATAACCACATGTCTAATTATATATTGTAATATATGCCACATATGATTATATATAATTTTTTTTACTCGGATATTTCTTAAGATAACAGCATATATAAACATATATGGCACTATATAGTAGCATATATTATCATATCTGGAACTGTATTAAAAATGTTGTTCATGAGGTACCATATATGAGCATATATTGTTGAAATGGCACCATATAAGATAATCTATGGTTTAAATGGCACCATATATGATAATATATGGTTTGAATGGCACCATATATGATAATATATAGCTTAAATAACACCATATATAAATATATATCGCACTATATATAGTACCATATATTATCATATCTGGAACTGAATTAAAGATTTTGTTTATGAGGTACCATATATGACCATATATTGTTTAAATGGCACCATATATGATAATATCTAGTTTAACTGTCACCATATATAATTATATATTGTTTAAATGATACCATATATAATTATATATTGCTAAATGCCACCATATATATTAAGATATAGTTCTATATATAACTATATATGCAATAAGATCAACCATGTTATGTAATATATAATTATATATGCCATATCTAATATTATGAAGGCCGATATCTAATTAGATGAAATTATATATGGCATAATATAAGGAAAATTTTTCGGAAAAAACGTAATATATAATTATATATGGATATACATAACCACATGTCTAATTATATATTGTAATATATGCCACATATGATTATATATAATTTTTTTACTCGGGTATTCAGAAAAACGGAAAAGAGGTTTTTTATATTAATTTTTGCTGTGGAATCGAATGGTAAAGTCAGATTTACCAGAAATGCAGCCGTTTTTGTTCTGCAGAAAATGGGTTCCCAAATCACCGTTTTTGGCGGACTTGCGCCAGTGGAAGGAGTTGAAATAAAAAAAAACGCCATTCTTTTTTTGATGCAAAATCTAAAAAAAATTATGATGTCTTAGTACAATTACTAAAATAGAGACGGGTTCGGGAACAAGTTCCATGGAATCGGTTCTAGTGGAATTTATCTCGCGCAATATCTAATTATATCAAATTTGATATTGTTTAAGATCTGCTGTAATATCTAGCTGATCCAATTAGATCTCAAAATTAGGTGTATCCAATCATATCATATTAGATCCCATTGTATATATGGGGATAAACTAAGATCAAGTTATATCTCAAAATTGGGGGGGTCCAATGATATTTTTGGGATAAACCTAGATCTAATTTGATCCGAAAAATGGCGGATCCAGCTATATATTTCCGGATAAACTTAGATCTAATTTGATCCGAAAAAAGGCGGATCGAATTAGATCCAGCTATATATTTGTGGATAAACTTAAATCTAATTTGATCTCAATTTTGGCAGATCGAATAGATCCAGCAATATATTTGTGGATAAACTTAGATCTTGTTTGATCCGAAAAGTGGCAAATCGAATTAGATCCAGCAATATATTTGGGATAAACTCAGATCTAATTTGATCCGAAAAATGGCACATCGAATTAGATCCAGCAATATATTTGTGGATAAACTTAGATCTAATTTGATCCGTAAAATGGCAGATCGAATTAGATCCAGCAATATATTTGGGGATAAACGTAGATCTAATTTGATCCGAAAAATGGCAGATCGAAAAAATGGGTTAATCTAATTATATAATTTTAAAAAGTTACATTTTATTTGATACCATTAGACAAAAATAATTCATTCAGATATCGGTCAGATTGCATATTATGCAAATTGTCCATTCTATTGAAATTACTTTTTGATTATCATTATGTCACATCCAATTTTATATAATTAGATAAACTCGTTTTTCGGATCGTATTTCATCACATTAGATCCAAGGTGGATCTAAATTACTGCAGTACGATCCACCATTTTTTCGGAAATTTTTTTTTTTTTTTTGCAATATGAATTTCTTTTTATAAAATTATAATTTTTTTTCTATACATTTTTTTATAAAATTATATTTTTATTATTAAATGGAATTTTTTTAATAAGAATACTTTTATTTACATGTTTTTGACGCTCTACTCCATTTCCAATTGTACCAATTGTTTTAAGATTTATCAATTGTGTTTCAGAAATAATCAATTGTATTTCAGAACTTATCAATTATTTTTCAGATTTATGAATTGTTTTTCAGAACTAGTCAATTGAGTTTCAATTTTATCAACTGTATTTCAGAAATTCTCAATTGTATTTCAGAAATTATGAAATGTATTTCAGAAATTGTTCTCTATTAACTATGAAATACAATCCACAAATTCTGAATAGATTTAATTATTTCTGAAATGCAATTTAATAATTTCTGAAATACATTCAATAATTTCTGAAAAACTCTGTATCAAAATTTCAATTTTATGTTAATTCAATTCGTCTTTGGAACTTCCTACCATCAAATATTAAATCTATAAGCAAATTAAATTGAGTTTGTCTTTAAAATAATATATTAATTTTTTATTCATTTTTATTAATTTTTATATTCATTTTTTTATTTTTATTTTGCTTGAGCCTATTTGAGATCTTATTTCTGATTAATATTCTAATAATTGTGACCTACATATTAAACTTTATCAATAATTAACATTGTAAAAATCCTTTACTATAATTATAAGATTTAATATCTTTGTTGTATTGGAAACAATGAAACTAAATACAAATACAATTATAATTTTCTGAAATACAGTTAATAGCTTCTGAAATACAGTTAATATTGTAGTTGCTGATGAGTTATCATATATGACAATACATTGTTTAAATGGTACCATATATGAAAATATATTGTTTAAATGGTACCATACATGGTATGTTGTTTAAATTGATACGATATACAAAGTATATAGTACTATACAATATATAGTAGCATATATTATCATTGTTGCACGAGTAGCATGCTTTACTTGTATGTGCATATCACTAGAATATTTTGTATAAAAGAATATCATATTACACAACGATCTACACTGGTTTCATTGTACAACGACTGTTGTGTTAGCTAAGCTAAGCTGAGAATACTCAGTACGACTGATACGATATCCACTGTACACATTATCAAACAGTCAACCCTTAAGGTATAATTAGTTTGTACGTAACGTGCCGTGACGAATCAGCTGATTTGTTTTTGTTTCTATGAAAAAGCATTTGAGTCGTTAGTTTGTCTGTAATGTAACGTGCCGTGCCGGATGAACCTGTTGAAAAACAGAATTTTTGTTATCCGTTAAGTGACAGTGATTTGACAGGCTGCTACTTTATAAGAATCTGAGACGAATGGCTTAAACCGGCTAAGCCGAGCCGTCGGTCTAATTTTTGTAACGCGCCGCCGTCGAAAATTTTTTTTTACATGATAAAAATCCAAAAATAGTATATATTTTTTTTAATTTTCGTTTTTTTACCGTTAAGCCGATGTTTGTATGTGTCAACTTAAGTTGGCTGGCCGATCAGCTTTTGGCTCACAGCCAGTTTTAAGCCGTTTATTTAGCCACCGCAACCTATTAATCTGGTTGGCGCAGATCTCTGCTAAGAAAATCAACATCAAACAGCTGATAAGTTGTTACGGAAAAAGACTAACTACACGGCAGATTACAGAACCGTCCACGGAACGCAAAGACTAATGGAGCCTTTAGGGTGTTGTACACTGATCGTTGTTTTGCACTAGTAAATCTGATGGAAAGTATTCAGTCCCTTGCTACATTTCCCACTGTAGATAATTTGCCAAGTAAGCAATAATGTAGTATAAATACCGATCGATTTTGTGTCAATAAATGAATTTACTTTGCTTAACGTCTTAGATATCCTATCATCCGCTCCATGCAAAGTTTATAAAAAGTAAACTAAAAGACTTTTTATTTGCATGGCGATCCTGCCACATCATTTTTATTGTATTTAAGTGAAGTGTTTAATTTAATATCACATGGTCTGATCCTGCCAAGGTCTGCTTGGCAGACTCTAGACGGAAAAAAGGAAATATTATAAAAGAAAAACTTTAAAAAACAATAACACAACTTAATGAAGTAAAAAAAGCAAATGTAAAAAGAAACTATTTAAGTGATAAAATAATATTAAAACAGCAACATTTATTCGCAAAAAAAATATTTATGTATGCGCATAGAGAAAGGGACCTAAGGGTAAAAAAATCAAAATTTTTTTTTTGTGGACAACATCTGAGCATCGAATGAGACCGATCCCATGCTCTCCTGAACAAAACCGGTTTTTACCCTTAGGTCCCTTTCTATTTTGCGCGTCACATATATAGAAAACTTTTTAAGCAACGATTACAATAAACCAAAATTTTTCCTAATACAAATTAAAAAAAAAAAAAAATTAAACAAATCGTTTACAATAACAACAACAAGAACAACTCACAGACCATTACCAAAAATATTATTATAACATCAAACATCAACAAAGCTGAATTTTTGCTTTAAACAAAACAGGGGTAACACGCCGAGTTACCCGAAGGAAGATGCTGGTGTGGCCAAATACACCAGTCACCAACTATCTTCAATGCTCAAATAATGGATGCTACAATGGAGACAACACCAAAACACACCTGAAATCTTCTCAAGCTCAACAATTGCAGCAACAACATATAAATGGTCAAATTATTAACATAGTTAAAACTGCAATATAAATACACCCACACACAGAAAACAGTCTCAGTTGTGGCCACCGAATTTGTTGCCAATCGAATTCGTGCGGTTACGACAACTATCTTTATATTAAATTATATTTTTCGTCGTGAAAGCCAATATTCGGTTGTCTAATTCAATATTATGTTCCACATAAATATTATTATGTTCTACAAAATTTTATTGAAATTAAAAAACTTTTTTTGAATTTTCTGATATTGAACCCGGCCCTTCAGGTTAATAGTTCACCCACTGCACCACAACTACTTTTAAATTTCTTAGCCATATTTACTGTTTATACATATGAATATTTTATTTTAATAAAAAAAAAAAACATCTAAATTTTTGTCTTTTCCGGGATTCGAACCCGGAAATCCGGCGTACTAGGCCAACTCCTCACCCACTACACCACAAACACTTAATAATTTTAATGACTAATTTTGAATTTATGTGTTTTATTAATACAGTATAAAATTCGTTTATCAATACCAATTAATAGTTGTGTGTGTTATCAATACAATCCACAATTCGGTTGGTTCTACAGAAACTTGAATTTAAGGTCATATTTGATTAGCATACCCGTATTTGTAGTTACCACTTCCAATCTTTTTCCTGGGTGCAGGAAAACGATTGGTTGGAATTCGATCAGAACTATTAAAATGAATTTGTCAGGACGTTATTTTATTTGGAGTTACCTATAATTGAATACTACACCAAAAATATTTTACTAGGTATTAAAAATAGGGAAAGCAAACTAAAAATCAATCCTTTTAACAAATTATTGGTATCTCCAATCAATTTTAAAATTAGTATCAGTTTAGTAATTCTATAAAGTAGAAGCAGCCATTTATTTAGTAAATATACAAGAAAATTGGTATTATCTATCACCTTTATTAAAAAAATTTCAATATTCGAAAGTGGTAACTACAAATACGGGTATCCTAATCAAATATCGCCTTAAAGTCGAGTTTCTGTAGAACCAATCGAATTGTGGATTGTATTGATAACACACACAACTATTAATTGGTATTGGTAAACGAAGTTTATACTATATTTGTTTTCCAAACTAAACATATAAATTCAAAATTAGACATTAAAATTAATAAGTGTTTGTGGTTTAGTGGGTGAGGAGTTGGCCTATTACTCCAGATTTCCGGGTTCGGTTCCCGGAAAAGACAAAAATTTAGATGTTGTTTTTTTAATAAAAATAAAATATTCTTAAGTATAAAAAGCATATAGGCTAAGAAAATTAAAAGTAGTTGGGGTGCAGTGGGTAAGAGTGTGGATTATTAATCAGAATGACCGGGTTCAGCACCAGAGAATTGAAAACAGTTTTTTAATTTCAATAAAATTTTGTGGAACATAATAATATTTGTTTGGAATATAATATTGAATTAGACAACCGAATATTGGCTTTCACGACAAAAAATATAATTTAATATAAAGATAGTTGTCGTATCCGCACGAATTCGATTGGCAACAAATTCGGTGGCCACAACTGAGACTGTTTTCTGAGTACTACTCCATTTCATCCACCAACCCGAGTAAAAAAAATTATATATAATCATGTGTGGCATATATTACAATATATAATTAGACATGTGGTTATGTATATCCATATATAATTATATATGACGTTTTTTCCGAAAAATTTTCCTTATATTATGCCATATATAATTTCATCTAATTAGATATCGGCCTTCATAATATTAGATATGGCATATATAACTATATATTACATAACATGGTTGATCTTATTGCATATATAGTTATATATAGAACTATATCTTAATATATATGGTGGCATTTTAGCAATATATAATTATATATGGTATCATTTAAACAATATATAATTATATATGGTGACAGTTAAACTAGATATTATCATATATGGTGCCATTTAAACAATATATGGTCATATATGGTACCTCATAAACAAAATCTTTAATTCAGTTCCAGATATGATAATATATGGTACTATATATAGTGCGATATATATTTATATATGGTGTTATTTAAGCTATATATTATCATATATGGTGCCATTCAAACCATATATTAGCATATATGGTGCCATTCAAACCATATATTATCATATATGGTACCATTTAAACCATATATTATCATATATGGTGCAATTTCAACAATATATACCCATATATGGTACCTCATGAACAATATTTTTAATACAGTTCCACATATGATAATATATGCTACCATATATAGTCCCATATATATTTATATATGGTGTTATTTAAGCAATATATTACCATATACGGTGCCATTTAAACCATATATTATCTTATATGGTGCCATTTCAACAATATATGCTCATATATGGTACCTCATGAACAACATTTTTAATACAGTTCCAGATATGATAATATAAGAAAATATGTATAGTGCCATATATATTTATGTATGGTGTTATTTAAGCAATATATTACCATATATGGTGCCGTTTAAACCATATATTATTATATATGGTGCCATTTAAACAATATATGCTCATATATGGGACCGCATGAATAACATTTTCAATACAGTTCCAGATATGATAATATATGCTACTATATGTAGTACCATATATTTTGATATATCGTATCATTTAAACAACCCGAGGAAAAATAGTTACATAAGTTATATCTGTATAAATATACAGTTTCATCCGAAGAATGGCCCGATATATTTTTATAAATTGTTTATCAATTTTTATCTAAATGTATCAGTTTAGATCTGACCTGATTAAAATATGTGTTAATCAGATGAAATTGTATCAGATTTTTGACCTGATACAATTTTATCGGTTTGATCGTAATTGGTTAAATTTTATATAAATAAAATATAATTGTATCCGATATTTACCTTATACAATTGTATCAAAGTTTTAAACTGATATCAGGTCAAAATTGGGATATAACTATATAATTGTGTATACAAATATATCTATTTGGACCTAAACTGATTCCATGTAATATAAACCAATTAAATTGTATCAGGTCAAAAATGTGATACAATTTCATCTGATTAACACATAATTTAATCAGGTCAGATCTAAACTGATGTAATTAGATAACAACTGATACAAATAAGAACTGATACAATTTTATCGGGCCATTTTTCGGATCAAATGGTATATGGATGAATCTAAGTTATATATTACCATATAAAGCTCCATATTGGTGCTATTTAAACAATATATTGTCATATATGGTGCCATCATATATGGTAACTCATCAGCAACTGCAATATTAACTGTATTTCAGATGCTATTAATTGTATTTCAGAAATTTTAAATGTATTTTAGAAATTATGGAATGTATTTCAGAAATTTATTAATTGTATTTCAGAAATAATCAAATCTATTTCAGAACTTGTTGATGGTTTATCATAGTTAATAGAGAAAAATTTCTAAATTACATTTCATAATTTCTGAAATACAATTGATAATTTCTGAAATACAGTTTGATAATTTCTGAAATACAGTTGTGAATTTCAGAAATACAATTAATTTCTGAAATACAATTGATAAAACTGAAATTCAATTGACTAGTTCTGAAATACAATTCATAAATCTGAAAAATAATTGATAAGTTCTGAAATACAATTGATAAAACTGAAATTCAATTGATTATTTCTGAAATACAATTGATAAATCTTAAAAACAATTGACACAATTGGAAATGGTGTAGAGCGTTAAAAATATGTAAATAAAATTATTTTTAAAAAATATTCAATTTAATAAAAAAAAAATATAATTTTATAAAAACATTTATAGAAAATAAAATTATAATTTTATAAAAAGAAATTCTTTTGAATGGGGGAAATGTTTTTTAGTTGATCTGTTATTTTTAAGTAAATGAATGTTATTTTAGTTTGACTCAAGATCATAAATTAATATCACTTTCTGTTTAAATTATTTTCAAATCAAAGAAAGATGATACAATTTCTACAAGTAAATTACAAAGAATAAAAATTATTGAAAAAATTTCGATCAGACCAGCAAGGAGAATGCGCATTTTTATAAAAAAAAATGCATAGCCGTGAAAGGTATCGAACTCGAGACCTTCTGAGTTTAAACCTTATTTTAACAAAATATTGTAATTTTTATAAAATCAGTGCTCTTCCAGTGTATTATTTTTTGAACTATTGTCAATATCTGTCTGGGATCTTATTTAATCCCAAATAAATGGAGATCTTACGTAGTACCCAAATATAATGCGGGATCTAATTTTAGCTGTCATTTTTCTGGATACCCTAGTAAAAATGATTTTTATATATTCATATATGATTTTTATACAATCATTTATGATTTTATAAAATTATAACTTGTCGAGTATTGTGAAACATATATTTTTATATGATTATATCAAAAGATATATAATTATATAAAATTATATTAACCAGATCCACCATTTTTCGGATCAGATAATATATTTTTTATATAATTATATTACTCCATACATGATTTGATCCGGAAAATGGTGGATCTGGTTAATATAATTTTATATAATTAAATATCTTTTGATACAATCATATAAAAATATATGTTTCACAATACTCGACAAGTTATAATTGTATAAAATCATAAATCATTGTATAAAAATCATATCTGATTATATAAAAATCATTTTTACTAGGGTAGTTTCAGATGTCAATCTCCAAATATATTGCTGTTTCTAATTCGATCTGCAATTTATGGGATAAATTAAGATCCTACCAAATCCCCAAATATATCACTGGATTTAATTCGATCTGCAATTTATCGGAAAAGTTAAGATCTTACGCAATCCCGAAGTTATTACTGGATCTAATTTTATCTGTAATTTTTTTGATAAATTTAGATCTTACTTAATCCCCAAATATATTTCTGGATCTAATTCGATCTTCCATTTTTCGGATCAAATTAGATCTAAGTTTATCCACAAATATATAGCTGGATCTAATTCGATCTGCCATTTTTCGGATAAATTTAGATCTTAATCCCCAAATATATTTCTGGATCTAATTCGATCTTCCATTTTTCGGATCAAATTAGATATAAGTTTATCCACAAATATATTGCCACTTTTTCGGATCAAATTAGATCTAAGTTTATCCACAAATATATTGCTAGATCTAATTAGATCTGCCAAAATTGAGATCAAATTAGATCTATGTTTATCCCTAAATATATTGCTGGATCTAATTCGATCTGCCATTTTTTAGATAAATTTAGATCTAAGTTAATCCACAAATATATTGCTGGATCTAATTTGATCTGCCAATTTTCTATTCAGTTTATATCCAAGTTTATCCACAAATATATTGCTGGATCTAATTCGATCTGCCATTTTTTGGATAAATTTAGATCTAAGTTAATCCACAAATATATTGCTGGATCTAATTTGATCTGCCATTTTTCAGATCAATGTATATCTAAGTTTATCCACAAATATATTGCTGGATCTAATTAGTTGTGCCATTTTTTGGATCAAATTAGATCTAAGTTTATCACCAAATATATAGCTACATCTAATTCGATCTGCCACTTTTTCGGATCAAATTAGATATACGTTTATCCACAAATATATTGCGGGATCTAATTTGATCTGCCAAAATTGAGATCAAATTAGATCTAAGTTTATCCCCAAATATATAGCTGGATCTAATTGGATCCGCCATTTTTCGGATCAAATTAGATCTAAAAATATCCGCAAATATATAGCTGGATCCGCCAATTTTCGGATCAAAATAGATCTAGGTTTATCCCCAAAGATATCACTGGACCTCCCAATTTTGAGATATAACTTGATCTTAGTTTATCCCCATATATACAATGGGATCTAATACGATATGATTGGATACACCCAATTTTGAGATCTAATTGGATCAGCTAGATATTACAGCAGATCTTAAACAATATCAAATTGGATATAATTAGATATTGCGCGAGATCAATTTTTTTTACTCGGGAACTCAACAAATTGTCGATGCTGCCATTGAAACTTTGAAAGAACGTGTTGTGTCAACTCTTCCAACCATTAAGAAAACTTACCAGTACAGAAAAGGTAGGTACTCAAAAATTGGCACCTTTCATCAAAAAAAAAACAAAATTATAAGTTAAAATTAAGAATATTCCCGACTAAAAAAGATGTTATATAATCATATATCACCTTATATAAACCAATATATACGTCCATATCTAATTTGATCCGAATATTGGAATATATAATTATATCAAGCGAGATAAGCATGTTATCTCACCTGATACAATTTGATCCGAAAAATGGGTCTATCTAACTGCATCAAATTATATATAAATACATATAATTTGATGAAGATTTTCAAAGAAAATTTTAGTAAATATTATTGAGATCACTTATTTCATTCATATTAAATCTAATGCTTAATGTTTAGAACAATTTTTGCTAATAAACTTGGAAATAGGTGTCAAAATAAAACATTACAAAAATTTGTCGGAACAACTTTTTCTAGGTTAGAGTTTTTATCTTTCTTATAAAATAACTGAATTAACTAATTAGAAATTTATTAATTCAGTTCGAGGCCAATTTCCTTATTATGAATTAATATAATAAGTACTTTTTTTTCAAAAATGCTATTTTTCTTCATCAGGATACTCTCCTGACAAATACTTCACAGAGTTTTTGCTTTCAAAAAACCTCTACACTTTCAGGAATGAAAAGACGATCATTTCGGGGATTACGCCACCACTTTCTAAAGAAAACTGATGAATGGGACTTGGAAAATCCCCGAAACGATCCTCTTTTCATTCCTGAAAGTGGAGAGGTTTTTTGAAAGCAAAAACTCTGTGAAGTATTTGTCAGGAGAGTATCCTGATGAAGAGAAAAAAAAACAGTTTTTGAAAAAAGTACTTATTATGTTAATTCATAATAACGAAATAGTCCTCGAACTGAATTAATAAATTTCTAATTAATGAATTAAAAAGGTCGAAAAAAACAAATTTTATTTTTTAAAATAAAAATTAAAAATCAACATGATAAAAAAATAACTTTCACAATTAATTTTTTTTTTACGGAAAAATAAATGAACTTAAACCATATTTATTTCAACATATGTTTGTCTAATTTTGAAATTTAAAAATAAAAATAATTATTTCGACCTTTAATTCCACAATAAAAAAAATTTCCTTTATTTATTTCTTTAAAATAATTTTGCAAAATTCAAAACCAGATCCACAATTTCGGAGTTTTTTTTTTAATTTTTATAGTGCAATTAAACTTTATAAAATTTTGTATAATTAGATATCATGTCAGATAAATTTATACATAAAATTACTACAATTTTATATTAAATTTGTTATATATTTTGATATAAGATTGTTTAGAGAAGCTTATACGCCCCCAGCAAAATCTTTCATTACCAAATAAGTGGTTATATAATAGAAATTCATAGCTTCACACAACTTATTTTTTGGCGTCTAAACTCATTATTTTTGTTTGGCGTGGTCGTTTTTATAAGTAGTCACGCTTACCCGCTCGCTTACGAAAAAATGAGAAGTAAGTAGTTATGAGATTCTGAATAATAAGTGGTTACAAACATGCTTACAAAAAGTTAAATTATAAGTGGTTATCCGACTGCTTACTTGATTCTTAAAAATAAGGAGTTACACAAATACTATTAGCTTCAGGAAATACATTCAGAGAAATGAAAGTTTTTGCTAGTGTGTAATTTTAGTACTCGTCATAAAAATTTTAACACAAAACATATTTACATGTAATAAATATAAATGTATAAAATTTAACTTCGTAAAAAGTACTTATTTAAACTATTGCGAGTAAGTCATTATTTTATATCTAAAAGCAGTGACTAAAATAGGCCGTTATTAGGAAGTCATTATTTTATATTACAAAATAATGCAAAAGGTAATGATATATCATTATTGGTAATGCAGACAGCAATGAGGTGTCATTACCAATATTTTGCTGGGCCATTATATATAATTATGTATAAACTATATTTGCAGATCTCTTAATATATGCCTGGAGACCAAATCGCATATGATTATATATAACGTCATATCAAAAATATTTATAAAACCAAAGTGTTAATATAAATGTATATGGTCATATAAAGCCACACATATAAACATTTATAATTATAACAAATCATATAAGATTATATGAAATCTTTTTTAGTCGGGTTGTTTTATAAAACTAATTATAAAAAAAAATACAATAAAATATAAAATTTGAACGAAAAATTTTTTTTTAAAAAGTAATAATAAAATAAATTTTTTTTGTAAACAAATTTTTACAAAGGTAAGCATTTTTTTTCATATTATTAAAAAAAAAAAAAAAAACAAGAAAAAAAGGAAAACTGAAATTTGAAAATCATAAATTTTTTATTTAGAAAAAAAAATAATCATAGCTTATTTCAACAGAGAACTAACTAAAATACATATAGCATATTACTATTTTAATGCTTTAATATAAATAAACAACAATTTATAAATTTTTAGTTATAAAAATACATGTGTGGAAATTAAAAAAAATTTTACTAAGAATTATTTTTTTAATAATTTTTTCAACTGTGGTGATTCATACGTGACACTCCCACAGTGTGATATAATTTATACATTCACCAAACAACCAGATGACCGATATCTGCCATTACAACCGAGATCTGTTGCCAAAAGGAAACGGATAGCGGATGTAATGACACATATACACATTTTTTTTTATTCTCTGTACCAACATTGGCCTACATAAGGTAGGATAGTCGAAAACTTAATTAAATACAATTTCAAATGCCACAACCAGGGATGGAATTTTTAAATTTAGCCTCAAAGCTCCTTCCGGACTTTGATGGCAGGGCAGAAAACCTACAGGGTTTCCTAGATGCCCTTGATCTTGTTGACTCTATTAAGGAACTTATCGAAGTTTTGAGTAGAAATATTGAAAAAAGTAATGAACCAAACATTACTAAGAACAATGGATTGAGTTATGTGGAAATCATATCCATACTGATAATTGTTATAGTGGCAATCATTTATGCCATAAAGGTAATTTGTAGGGCAATAGGTAACACGCGTCAACGGCAAATATAAATGACAAACATTAAATAGAAATGAATAAGCGGCATCAATTCAAAGAAAATGAAAATCCCAGTATATAGGTACCGATTAAGAACACTGACGTCAGAAAATATTATAAATTAAAGATTACCCCCGCACACAGAAAAAATATTGGTTAGCTATCGGTTAAAAACACGGTATTTTAATTAAGGAATAACTATTTCAGTTGTGTATATAATAGTGTCTTACGGCAATTAATATATTCTGCCAACGATTGGATCATTTTAGAAAATAATAATTTTGTATCTCAACTATACTCAAAACAAAAATTCGGTTAGGGAAACTTTTAGTATATGCAACTGTTTAATATAATATGAGGCAATAATAACTCCTATTATTTGGTTGCTGCAACGATCTAAATATTTTTACGACCGAATATTAGATTACTCGGTATTATTGTCAAATATATATTTTTTGAATTACAAAAAAATATTTTCTACTCATTTAAAAATAAAAATTTTGCATAAAAAAAATTAATTATTTAATATTAAAGTAAAGATCTGCAAAATAACAGTAAGTAATTTTTATAGATTGCGCAAATGGTTTTAATAGCTTGTGTTTTGCAGCTCTCGTTCAGAATTATCTCATTTGGATCTTCGATTAACTAAACTGGTGGATTTTAAATAAGACTGAATACTTCAAAACAATTTTATGCAATCAATATGGGAATGTTATGTGGTTTGAGGTATACCGCCATTATAGTACTATACATACGAGTACTACATGGTGTTATCATAGGAGGAGGGGTTGATCTTTTCGTGACATTTCCCAAAACGTATTAAGGATGTGCGAGAGAGTTCAGTAACATCTCGTAATTTAATTATGAGGCACATCACAAGGGCTCATTTTTGTCCTTCGTATCACAAAAAGGGATCGGCTGTGTGACAGTTAGCATACATTTTTTGTAAAAATTTTCTATAAGGCCATGATAGTCTTTAAAATCCCTAATTTTTTCTCCAAACAGTAATAATTTTTCTTAATGAAAAATCTGTTAGAATTTAATGAAAACCGGCTGATTCTAAGTGTTTTTTTATATGACCGTACATAAGAAACCCTTTGTTTGTGGTGCTTTTTGATTCCGAACTTTCTCCAGTTGAAAAATACACACATATGTATATTTCTGTACAAAAAATCTTAAAAGGAAGACCATTAGGTTCTGTTGTTACTTTAGAAAAATTTGAGGACCCTTCCTCTAAAAAGTACTCAACATTGTGAACTTTATTTTATTTTAAAAAAATTCATATTTTTTATTAATTTTAAATAAATTAAAATAAAAAAAATTAACATGAATATTTTATTTGGAAAGGGTGTAGAATATTTTTTAGTTCGATTGTGGGTACTGAACTATTTTGAGTAGAAGATACTGTTCGTAACTGAAAATATAAAAATTCGTAGCTGAATTATTCAATTATGCCGACCAAATACAACAATAAATTGGATGATAGTTGTCGTAACCGCCACAATTCGATTGGCAACAAATTCGGTTATCACAACGAATCCGTTTTCTGGGTGCGGAAGATGTTACATCAAAAGACGAAAATCTATAATGGCATATATACCAATTGATGATTTGTTTACTAATACGAAACTTGACTTAGGACAATTCTTCCCAAGGCTCGTTATTCGTTGCGAACGGACGTGTTTATATAGTGCTCCTATAAAAAGGCCAAAAACAGTGGGTTATTGCATTAAATATTAAAACCAAAACTCATATAAGCTTTAGAAAGTGATTTTTGATAATAACTGTGGAATTACAATTCAAAAAATATCTATATAAAACCAAATTTTAAAATTAATAAGTCATCATCTTTTAAAAAGTTTTCAACAAATCATTTTTCTTTTTTGTTTTTCAACGAA
Organism: Leucophora obtusa; assembly: GCA_949987735.1. Taxonomy (NCBI): domain Eukaryota; kingdom Metazoa; phylum Arthropoda; class Insecta; order Diptera; family Anthomyiidae; genus Leucophora; species Leucophora obtusa. Next base: position 176,324,086 of record OX465295.1, on the reverse strand, counting down.
CATAGACACGAAAAAGACAGTGAAAATGTCTACTAATATATGTAAGCAGTGCTCAGAGCCTTTACCAAATAATTTTGTTAAATGCTTAAATTCCCTGCGGGAAATGAAGGGTCGATTGATCCAAAGTGACAAATCTGTGATAGGTGAATAGGGGACATGTTACAAAACTGATGTAAACAAAAATTTCGGTGCATCAAAAAGTGGTAATTGCAGCAAAATATTCAACCACGTGACTATTGAAATGGATACCAAACATTAACTGGTTCATTTTGGATATATCATATAACTGGAGAAAAAGTATCATAACCTCAAATTGACAAAAGTTACTAGTACCGTTAAAGCTGAAGTAGTGATATAACACAGAACAGGTGCAATATAGTATTAGATGTGTATGAAAAATTGACAATCGGTACCGTAAAACCCTATCCCGTGACTGTTACAAAGTTCACATAATACTTAACTTTTTGGCCACAGAAATGATGACATAATACTAAACTACGAGTAGTTCAAAAATATTGTTCGGATACAAGTATGCATAATAGAGTGTCAATGACAAGCAAAACAAACTGTTCAGTGACTGACTGAAAAGCTGTACAACCCTTTTGGATTTATTTACAAACACTTCGGGGATGTTATACCTGCAGAGAAGCCTACATGGCTTTGCAAGTTGTTTAGGGAAAAAAATTGAAAATGTAATGAATATTTTTAGAGAAAATACAAAATAAATAAAATATGTAAAGTCATTTTTTATTGGATATTTTGATTGCCGGTTCTTTTTTCTAATCGTTGGTGAAATTTTATTTAAATATTCCTAAAAGTGTTAACAGAATAAATCAAAAGAAAATGTTTTATAATACCGATATTACCAGTATAAAATAGAGACTATTCTAAAAAAATCACTAGAGAAGCTTAAATCACTGACCCATTCGACTAAAATAGGTACATCACATCTGTGTTTGCAAAAATTAATTAAAGAGAAGATTAAATTTATGTTTTTTTTTTAAATAGATTAATGGAACAGTTTTTTAAATATGCTATTCCCAATTTTATAGAAATAACTAAAAACTAGCTCAAAAAGCTCAAAATGACTTGAAAACTAGTTTAGTGTTGAATTCAAAAATGGTCTTTGTAAACTTCGTACATATTTTTTTATACGTAAACTTAACAGGGTTTTACTTAAAATCTGTGCACAGATTCTATAATACGATAGACGATTATCGTACAATTTTCAAAGTTTAATAACAAGCATATTACATCAAATTTTTAAAATATTTTAAAAAATTTGGTGAAAGACAGCAATTTTGCATCACATATTTCAACATTTTTGTAAGTAACATCTTTAAAATGTTGGAAATTTAACATCGAAAAGTTGAAGATAATCGTCAGTTCTTTATAGAATCCATAGCATGTTGGAAAAACGATCACGTCAGTTAAGAAAAAAACTACTGAACCGATTTCCAAATGTTGTTTTTGCGTGAAAAAAAAATTACTCGAACTCTAAAGGCCTCAAATTGTAAATAAAATTGAGAAACTGAATAATTTTTACTTTTCTAAGAAAGACAAAATCCAAACAAACTGCATAAGATGAAAATTTCGGCAAAATCAGAGTTTTCAGTTGGGAGACTCCTTTGGAGACACTCTTTCACATGTTGATGTGAAAGAGTTTTGCCTTCAACATTGAGATTGTGTCAAGGGATTTTGTGTTTGAAATAGCAATGGATTTTGTGTTTTACTTGAAAGGCCTATGAATGACATTATGTGTGGATTATGACACCGTTTAAATGAAAGCCGCGGCTTCGCCAGGGAGTGCACATCCGATATGCCCAATTAAATTTGAGCAAAGGCACGGGTTATGCAGACAGCGGTTGTTTGTGACTTATTGGCATAAACATGCGACATGATGGAACCTCACAAAAACAAGTCTAAAGCGGTCAAACCGCACGATTTCGGTTACTAGTTAAAGTCGCTTCTGTGTGAGATAACCCTCAAATCGGTCGTTCAGAATGTATAAGCCGCATCAGCTATGTGGCACGTAGCGCCGCCTGTTGGAACCACATGTCGTTCATATCAATATCATCCAATCTTGGCCAAAGAAATCATCATAATGTGATAATTACCTGTGAAAAGGAGATAACCATAGGAATTTTCTAATTGAGAAATATATTGCTCATGTATTAGTTAATTCTGAGTCTTCCGATTACAAAACATTCATTGTGTAGGTTAGATTGACAAAACTTCAATTAGCCACACTCATCGATGTGTCGACCATGGTGTGCCTCGTTAAGAGATGATGCTACGGGTCGTAGCCTGTGTAGAGAGTTGCTGGTTTGATTCTCGGTCATGGAATGCAGAAAAAGTGTTTCATATAGAGACAATTTAACGATTAAAAATACTTTGATCAATTCAAACATAAACTTCTTCCTGTAAATGAACTATAAAAAATTGTATTTTATATTCGTAACGTATATAAAATTGTTCAGAATTTGTGCAGAAACCCTGAAAAGAAACTTGAAATTTTTAGAGACCTATAAACGTCATTCCATTTTGCCGAAATTCGATCCGATGTATTTACGACTGACGGACGGACGAACATCGCCAAATCGACTCAAAACGCAATTCTGAGTAAACCGGCACACTAATAGGTTTTGTCTAGGTCCAATATTTTTTGGTGTTACAAACAGCACAATAAACTTATTTTACCCTGTCGAAGTAGTGGTGTATGGTGTAACTAGTATATCTTAACTTTTAAGTTAAAATTTATTTGTATACTTTGATATATTTGTTAGAATATTGTTCTACCTCAAGTCCAAGTTCGAATATGATATTTTGAACCAACAAATAAAATCTAATATTACAATATCGTATTCGAATTTGGACTTGAGGTAGAACAATATTCTCACTAAATATGTGAAAATCTATTTGAAAGTCCGGAAAAACAATTTTTGTATTTTTGATGCAAAAATTAAAATAATTTATATGTATAGCTTATAAATTTAACTAAATTGAATTATAATCATGAGTTAATAGGGGTTATCGCGTTATGGTTAGCGCGTTGGACTGTTACACGTGAGGTTGCGGGTTCGAGCCCCAACCAAGGCAACATCAATTTATGAAAAATAGTAATATGTATGAGTTTTTTCTATCCCTCATGCATATCGCAGCGTCCTCCTTCGGTGTTCCCATAGCACTTAACCCCACCAGGGCTATGAACAAAAAGCTTCAACAAAGTTCGCCAACTCACCGTCAGATGGCGCGCAACAACTGTTCTAAAATTCAACATCTCGCGCAATTACAGTGTTGCCATATTTGAAGCCCTTCATCTTTCACCACCTTTCACTTCTTCTCTATCCCCTTTCCAAAGGAAGTAACGCGTTAATTAATAGGAAGAATTTCCTGAGTGTTGCTTCTCTTCAAAAAAAAAAAAAAAAAAAAAAAAAAACGCGTATTCTACTCGTAATCTGTGTAAACTTGGTATGTTTATGAGTTTAATATCAAAATCCATACATGAAAAATATGTTTATGTTTATACAAGGTTTACATGGAATTTACGAGTTTATATCAAAACCCCTAATATTTACGTTTTTGGTATTTATTTGAAAAAAATAAACTATAATTTTAAATAATTTTTTGTGACTTTGTGATGATTTAAAAACAGATTCGGTGACTTGTGATTTTACGTAAGTTCAGTGACTGGATCCTTCTAGGTTCTTCCAGCACCCGTACTTTTTATGACACATGGTGAATAATAAGTGACATGTTAAATGTCAATTAGTTTCAGTTAGTCCTGTGACTTGTTAACTTAGAGCAGTATAATGATTTGTCACGAAAATATTTTTTTGTACTAGTTCAGCAACAACACACATATTGACTAATATGTGACTAGTTTTTTAACAAATATTTTTCATTAGTTTTGTGATATGTGCACTTAAACCAGTCACGTGATATTTTATTTGGCACTAGTTTCGGTACATATCACATAATGTATAAGATGTGACTACTTCCGTATTAGATAATTTTAACTTGTTATATTGCATACTCTCTTAAACCAGTAGTGTGATATGTTATAATCGACAAGCTTTGCGGCAAGTCACAAGTAGCCCAAAAGGTGGGAATTGCCACCTCCTATGAAAAGCCCATGTTAAAGTTGCCGGTTACTTTCATATAAAAAAACCGAATCGAGGACCGGTAACTCCCACAAAGTTCCAGTCACGTGACCAGCTCTGTGACTGATCCATTTCCCGTAGGGTTGTAATAACAATTTCCATTTCAATCCCTGCTGCACCCTTTCCGAACCTACCTACAATGCAATGAACGGAGAGCGAAAATCTAATTGGAAGTGTCACTTGTGCAAACCGCGCAATAGATCAGCTACCAACAATGCATATGAAGTCGTTTTGTTTGAGGAGAGATCTCAGAATAAACAACAATTGCAAAGAGAAGAAGATCAAGGGGGAAATCCGAAGCGTTTTAAAGACTCTATATCACTAAATGAGCTAAAAAATGAAATGACATATGTTAAATCTGAGGTTAATGAAGTAAGATCAGATATAGGCGAAGTTAAAAATGACATAGAGAGCTTAAGGCCTCTGTAGAGCAACTTGCTCTCAATGTTAACCAATCTGACATTTCATTTAAGGAAGAAATGAAAACTGCTTTGTCTCAGATAACAACAACTCTAGCTAGTCTAGTTATTCAAATGAGTGAAATCCGAGTTGAAAACAAAGAAAATAAAGAAGAACTTAAAGAAGTGAACAGTAAAATGAACCAAATGCAACAACAGATTATCAGTAAAAAAATTGAAATAAAAAATGTAAACAACCTGGAAATTAATGCTAATGAAGTTGTCAAAACTATAGCGACGTCTATAAATGTACAATTAAATGAGTACGACATCAGTGATGCGTACCGCCAGTGGGTATCGATCCCCCCTTGTCTCGCTCAATGGGCTCTCTTTTTATTTGTTCGCGAACTCGGGCACAAGCAAAATAACACATTTTGCTTGTGTAAAATCAAAGAGCGTAATATAAGGAGAAATTCCAACTATTATACGGGGAAATTAGATGCTTTTAAGGGGAACGAGATTATTTCATAATGAGTCATAATTTAATTTACTGTGTTCACTGTTAATGTAGTGTCTACAAATGAAATAAAATACGTAATAAAATTTTAAAATAATTTGGTGTCTCCACCACACATTAGGTTAAATATTTTTTTTATCAATTATTTTCCATGGAGAGTATATAATTCATACACAAAAAATTCCTGTAGGGAAAATGATGAAAGCATAGGTACTTATTAAAAATGTGTTCATTAAAATTCTTGGATTTTATCAAGTTTTGTATAAATTGTGTAGGTACTTCATTGTGTAAATGATGTTGTGTTAGAAGTTGACAACACTCATTTCAAAGAAGAATATGTAATGAAAAAGGAAATTTTACATCATCACATTTTTCCCCTCACAGTACTCACAGCATCTTTTGTGTGCGCAAACTGTTTTCACCCGGTTTTTATTTGCTCGCCCGAGTTCGCTGAAAATATAAGAGAGTCATTGGAAGGATCGTCTCTCTCTATATGCATACTCTTTGGTACCGCTTAAAGAATATTAAGGACAAAATTATAGTCGAATTTACTACCCACAATAAGAAAAGGAAATTCATGAAAAATATTAAACGCCACCGAATTGATGCGAATTTAATTAATGTAGATAAAAGCAACAATAGCTACATTTATATAAATGATTGCTTAACTGCCTACAACAGAAAGCTTCTTTGGCTCGGCAAAACCAAAGCTAAAGAAGCCAACTGGAAATATGTATGGTCCCGAAATGGCTCAATCTTCGCTCGTAAAACTGAAAATGCATCACAAATATTAATAAAAAATTCGGCTGATATTGAAGCTATCGCTTAATAATAACACTGGTGCGTTTATAAATAATCTTTTCGTTTTATTTAAATTAAAATAAAATCCAAATAAGTATTATACAACTTTACTCCTTATTTCACATTTTAATACGCACAAATATGAATTTCAAACAAGAGAAAATTAATAACGTTAATAAAATCGACAATGAATTTATAAGTTATCCACTTTCAATATTGCACATGAATATACGCTCCATCCGCAAACATTTTAACTCCTTTCTTGTCACAATGAAAAATATAAAGCTGCCTACACACTAGGGAACATGGTTGAGGGAACAAAAAATATAAAAAAATTTTGTAAACACGAAATGCACGCTCTCAACACTCACACACACACAAACGCACTCACACATTCACAAAAAATGCTCTCTTTTTTTAAGTATGTTCCCTAGTGTGTAGGCAGCTTAATAAACAAAATAAAAATTATTGTTCTAATTGAAACCAACTTTAATGATAACGAGGTAGACTTCTATACAGTGTTGCCAACTCTTGAAGGCAGGAAAGCACCGTGAGCATTGTGAAAACGGGTAAAAAGGGTAAAATTTTACCAAAAATGGGTTAAAAAAGCACGATAATAATTTTTTGAAAAATTTAAGTCAAGATTTTAAAAATACATTTTTCCTTTGTAAAATCTTGTAAAAGAGGTTCAAAAAATAACCAAAAAAGGGGTAAAAAAGCACCAAACTAATATTTAAAAATTTTGAAGTTTAAATATAACGAAGTTGCTATTTAAAATTGTACTACAAACATTGTGAAAAAATATATTTTTTGTTTATTTCCTATTATTTTTTCAACTTTGACAGAAAATTCAAGAAAAATTGAAAAAAGGAGAACAAATACCAAAAATATAAACTGTACAAAAAGCACTGCCAGAAATCTGGAAAAGCACTGTAAATACCCGCTTTTTATAAACGGGTATTTGTAAAAAATCACCGGGTACGGGAAGGAAAAAAAAACACCAAAAAATACCCGAAAAGCACTGAAATGGCAACACTGCTTCTATAAGATAGTCGGGTATAGTTCTCTCTTCTTGAATAGAGGGTGTAGTGGGGGTGGTATTGCTGTCTACGTAAAAGCAATGGGTTTCTATACCACTCTTCCTCTGTTAACCTTTACTCTTTATTTTTGTTCGTGAAGTCGGGAAAGAAAACAAAACATGTTGGTAAACATTGTAAAAAAATGAGAGATTGAGTGTTTTTTTTACACATTTCCCTATATAATAAGCATTGAGGTTGAGTGAGTTTTTTCAGATTTTTAAGAGGATTTAAGAGATTCCAATGTTGCTTCAACATGGAAAAAATTAACGTGCCAACAAACAGTGTTGTTTAAACTAATATTGATAGTTAATATAGTTTTATTTTTTAAAATATGGTTTATTTTAACAAAAATAATATACATTTAAATTAACAAGAACGGTGAAAATGTATTATATATTATTTGTATAATAAAATAAATTATTTACAAAATATTCAAATAATATTAACAAAAATTATTAAAAACATAAGTTCAATTATATATTATTTGTATAATAAAATAAATTATTTAAAAAATTTTAAAATAATATTAACAAAAATTATTAAAAACAGTAGTTGAAAAAAATTTACTACATTCATTAAAAAACCCCTAAATGGAAAATCAAACTCGACAACACTGATCAAAGAAGTTTTTTTCAAAAGCAAAAAACGAAAAAATGTTTCTCAAAATGCTCTTCCGACCAGTGTTACCATATATTTTTTTAGAAAAACTGTAAAGAAAACCTGTTTCTTTATAGAAAAACTGTTTTTCGAAAAAATTTTAAAAATCAGAAGAAATTCTTGGATTCCGAAGTATATTCGGACTAAAATATTATCCCAGGGTCTCAATTTTTAAAATACCGAGATTTCAATAATTTATGCCTAAATAGTAGGCATTTATAAGTAATCGACTTTTTGCACAGCTTCCTAATTAAATTTTTTTTAAAAGAATTTTGGTCTCCTAGGCCCGAATCTGAAGTTAAAAAAAGTTCATCGAATCCGAGATGTGAACTTTTTCCAATTTCAATATTTTTTGATAAGACATTGTTTTAAACATTTTTTCAAAAAAATATAAATTTATAAATTATCCTTCTTTTAGAAGTGATCTGAAAAGTTCGGCTAAAAATATCCGTCGGATCTATGACGTATCAGATATGGTTTAGCCAATTTTATTCCGTACTAATTTTTGATGAAATTAGTTATAAAAATTTTTCGAAACAAATGTGCCGATTTTATATGAAAAAACTGTAAAAAATCCATGAATTTAAAAAAAACTGTTTTTTACATGAAGAAGCTGGAAAACTGTTAGGCATCCCAAAAAACTGTAAAAAAACAGTTAAAACTGGCTATATGGCAACACTGCTTCCGACTCATTTTTTCTCTTAACAACATTATCAACATGTTTTCTTAACCTTTGCCAAGTTCGCCACACAACAACAAAATTTGGTGAGGACGGTAGTCTCTCTATAGGTTTATACTTTTTGGTAAAAGAGGATTTAATATATAACATCAACAATACAATGGTCGACTCATTTGAATTAATACAAATAGACGTTGAAATAAACAAAAGAACTCTTTCACTCCTCTCCATTTATCGTCCTCCCTTAACAAACGTCAATGTTTTTATACACGAACTTGACGAAGTAATAAGCAAAATAAATCGTAAACAAGAGATTGTAATAATAGGAGACATAAATATTGATATATTAAAGAATAATTTAACAACAAAAAATTATCTGGATATGATGATGTCAAATGGCCTGGAGAGCGTCATAAACGAGAGTACACGTCAGTGATGGTATTTGAGAGTTATCGTTTGGTGCCTAAATGATGCCAAAAAAGTGCCAAAAAAGCTTTAAAAGTGCCAAAAAAAAAAAAAAATGAAGCAACATTTATTGTTTAAAAAAATATGTTCAGCTTTTATTTCAAATATTTATACATTTACACCCTTATTCTAAACTTTATAACAATAACAAAATTGTCACACAACTGGGGTGAATGGAAATTAATTATAATTTTGGTATTCTAAGAAAAATTGTCACAGCAAAACCTTGACAAAATTGGCATGTAATAAAAATCATATAACAAACAAATAATTTCATTTGTCAACTATTTAAAATATAAAAATTTTCTTTTCTTTTGAAGAATTTTATAATTTTTCTTCACAGAAATAAAATATAAAATACCTCACTCGTATTTTGAGATATTATTTTAAGATGCGTCATACCTTTTACCTATTCTAAAATTCCTGCAAATTCCTCCAAAAGATTACGTATTAACATGGGATTTTTGGGGCTAAAGTTGTTAGGAATAAGCTCAGGGTGCTTGATGCAAAAATTTAAAGGAAACTCCAAGTGGTTAGAACTAGTTCTCTCGTGTTCTGCGGTTCCTGAACATTTTTTTAAGTTTTTATTTCATTTAAGATTTCAAAAAATTATAGAAAAAATCATAATTTTTCACAAATTACAATTTTTTGATCATTTTATTTTATTTTTGGCAAAAAAAGCTTTCACCATTGTATGGTGAAATTTTTAAAAATTTTGCTTGTCATAAAAAAATTAGAATACCATAACAAATTTTTGAAAAATTCATAACAAGAAACATGACAATTTTAATAACAAAACAAATTGTCACATTTTTCTAGAATAAGGGTATTAGTTACTTTAAGAATAAAAAGACAAAAAAATAAAAAAAAAACTTTAAGGGCGCGTAACTTATCTAAAAACTAACCCGAGTTTAACATTCCCACAAATATTTTCATATAAATTTGCATTCTTAACTATAGTAAACCACTAAACTTACGTTATTGTAAGATAAGTTAGCAGGTCCAATTCTTTCAAAAAATTCTACATACATATTTTATTTATATAGTGACTGAGAATACAATAGAATCAATTAAAGTTTTTCTAACTTTATCCCCGTTGCTTTTATTTTTAAAGATCAAAATAATTATTAAATTGTCCCCGCAGAACTGGAAGGGTCCAGAAAATTGTAGAAATTTTTAGTGTAGTGTTTGTTTTTTTTAATTTTGCTAATTTAAAAACCAGCGATATCGACCTTTTATCAAATTATATAGAAAAGTGCCAAAATTCTATGGAGAGTGCCAAGGTGCCATTGAACATTCAATAGTGCCACAAATGGCACTTTTGTGCCACTTTTACCAACAGTGGTACACGTGAAGATGCACATGCAGACACTCACACATGCATTGATCATTGTTTTGTCAAAGACAATAAAAATAAATCAATAGGTTACGCGGCAATTATAACAACAACAATAGCCGACCACTACAGTATTCTATGCAGTGTTGCCAACTCTTGAAGGCAGGAAAGCACCGTGAGCATTTAAAAAACGGGTAAAAAGGGTAAAAATTTACCAAAAATGGGGTAAAAAAGCACGATAATAATTTTTTGAAAAATTTAAGTCAAGATTTTAAAAACACATTTTAGCTTTGTAAAATCGTGTAAAAAAGGTTAAAAAAATTACCAAAAAAGGGGTAAAAAAGCACCAAACTAATATTTCAAAATTTGAAAGTTTAAATATAACGAAGTTGTTATTTAAAAGTGTACTACAAACATTGTGCAAAAATGTATTTTTTGTATATTTCGCATAATTTTTTGAATTTTGACAAAAAATTCAAGAAAAATTGAAAAAGGAGAACAAATACCAAAAATATAAACTGTACAAAAAGCACTAAAAGCACTGCCAGAAATCTGAAAAAGCACTGTAAATACCCGCTTTTTATAAACGGGTATTTGTAAAAAATCACCGGGTACGGGAAGGAAAAAAGCACTAAAAAATACCCGAAAAGCACTGAAATGGCAACACTGATTCTATGTTGTTTAAGAGATGAAAGCACAGAGAGCGAAAATAACCTCCAGGGATTGCCTAACATTTCGATGGGTCCTCAGGGAGTCCCAAACGTTTTTTGCAACAATAATGTTATCAATAATAAAAAAGTTGATAATATGATAAAGGAAACAAACTGGATAAATCTGCTTAATGATGCAAATAATATAACCGATTTGTACAATAATTTTAATAAAAAATTTAGTGATATATATGACAAGTCCGTGAGTATCAAAAGAATAGGGAAATCGAGAAAATCAAACCAATGGATAAACAGTGAGCTAATAATGTGTTGCGAGAAAAGAGATAAACTTTACCGAAGATGGCTTAATAACAAAAATAATAAAATATATGAACAAGAATATAAAAAATTCAGAAATATGTTAAATAATAATATTCTAACTAAATATATGAAAAAATAAATTATACAAAAAATAATTACTATAGAAAAAAATTTATTGAAAATAGAAATAACATGAGAATAACTTGGCAACTTATAAATGAAATAAATGGTAAAAAAGTTTCGAATCTGGATGAAATCATAATAAAAAATTTTAAAAACACGAACCTTCAAGATATTTTAAACAACTTTGCTATGAACTTAAAAGATAATGTGCAAAAAATTTTACATACATGTAACAAAATAACATTAATATACACAAAACCAACGATATCAAACTCTATGTTTATCGAAAACACTAATGAACTTGAAATAAATAATATCTTAAAAGCCCTAAATGAGAATAAAAGTCCGGGTATAGATGGTATTAGAGTAAGAGACTTAAAAACTAATGCAATTACGCTAACACCAATAATAACAAAAATAATTAACGAAATTTTGAATAGCGGTTATGTGCCTGAACAGCTTAAAACTTCAGTAGTTCGTCCCATATATAAATCAGGTTCTAAAAATGATTACAACAATTATAGACCCATATCTATACTCCCAGTAATAGAAAAAATTATGGAAGAAGTAATTGTTAGACGGCTTACGGATTTCATAGAAAAATTTAAAATAATTAACAGCAACCAATTTGGTTTTCAAAAAAATAAAAGTATCAATAAATTGCTCGGAAACTTTGCATCCCATATCAACTCGTGCCTAACTGAAAATCTACACTGCCTAGTGTTATTCGTGGACTTCAGCAAAGCTTTCGACACTTTATCTCATAACAAACTATTGGAAACGCTGGAAAGAATCGGAGTACGTGAACTTGTTTACATTTCTTTAGAAGTTATTTGGAATGCAGAAATTACAAAGTAAAAATAAATAACAATATGAGCAAAGCAGTAGATATAACACACGGCGTTCCTCAGGGCTCTAAATTAGGTCCTATCCTTTACTTGTTATATGCGAATGATCTTATCACTACACTAAAAAATAGCACTTCGTTTGCGTACGCAGATGACACCGCGATCATCGTAAATAATAAAAGCACAGCACATGCAACAAAAATAATGCAGGATAAGTTGAACATAGCAACTAAATGGTGCCATGATAATGGATTAATAATCAATGCTAGTAAAACTAAAATCATGCATATTAAGTCACGTCACTTCAGATACGAGACAATTAATATTAAATTCCATAACATCGATTGCACTCATCATGAAAATTACTCGAATAATTGCAACTGTAGAGAAGTAATAGAGCTGGTAAATACATATAAATACTTAGGTGTTCATGTTGATCACAACTTTACATGGCGAACACATATCGAGGAAATCCAAAAACAACTTCGGAAATCATCAGTTATGCTATATCACCTGAGTAACTCAGCAAGAGAAAAATATGCTTGCCTCAATACGCTGTAATTGAGGCAAGCATATTTTTCTCTTTGCGTAGCATACTTGAGACATGGAAACACCGCATGGGGGAGTTCTACCTTCTGCAGATCGTTACAGAACACACAAAATAAAATTTTAAAAATATTATGGAAAAATCTTCACAAATCAAAAAAATACAACACCCGTGATAACAGCTCAAGAACCAACAATACAAACAACACAATCATAAACAGCAACGAAGAGTCAGTAATATCAACAACAAGCAACAACATTAGAAATGTAGAATCAAACAACACAGATCTAACAAACGCGTTAAACAGCCAACATAACTATAGCTACAATACTCACAACATAGCAACCCAACTTGGAATATTAAAAGTGGAAAGTATCTATCAAATCACACTCATAAACAGCTTCCAGGATGATAGATATTTAATAAGAGTTGATCATAATTACAACACCAGATGGCGTGCTGAAGGACGTTATAAGCCGGAGAAGTTCAAAAACAACTACGGAAAAGCAAGACTTGAAGTGAAACTACCAAACATAATCAATAAACTGCCAACATATATATTAAATATTTCAAATAAATATAGGAAAAATAAGGAAATTAAAAAATTTTACTTGAGTTCGCAATGAAATTAATTAACTTTTGAATTCATTACTTAAAATTTTATATAATTATAATTTTGATTTACATATTGAGTTTATTTTTATTTCTAACCTACAGAAAAGCCAATGTACGGCTTCGTGGGTTTTTAATTTATTTAAGTTGAAGTGTAAATTCGAATTTGCATATTTCACTAATAAAAAAAAAATAAAAAAAAAATGCAATAAGATCAGCTATGCTATGTAATATATAATCATATATACCATATTCAATATTATAAAGGCCGGTATCTAATTATATGAAATTATATATGGCATAATATAAGGAACAATTTTGGAAAAATACGTCTAATATAATTATATATGGATATACATAACGACATGTCTAATTATATATTGTAATATATGCCACATATGATTATATATCATTTTTTTACTCGGGTAGTGTGATTGGCAACCGATTGCAAAAAATGTTCCTGGGAAAACTAATGTAAACAAATATCTTCGCGTTTATTGTTATAAATTTTTCCACCGTGTTCCGTGTACAAATAGACGGCCGGACGGACAAGAGTAGCCAAGTCGCCTCAGAAAGATGTTCTGAAAAAAATCTTACACAATTTATTTTTTAGAATTCTTCATTAAATAAGGCATTCATAAAAATAAATTTTGAATTTTTATTTAAAACACACTCATGAAAAAAATAATAGATGCAGGGAATTTTCTCATAAATACCAAACTTTAGGGCCCGGTAGCGACCCCTAAACCTTAATGAAAAAATAAAAAAAAATCATGTGTTAATTTTTCGGGTTGGCTCATACCAAAATCCAACTTTTGTTTTTTATGAACCAGCCTACTACACCATGCATTTAAGGGTTAAGCAATTTATTTTGGCTAAAGAAAAAGAACAACATCTGCTTTAAACTATAAGTTATCACAACAGGCGATGGCTTAGATCAATTCTGGACAAAGGAAATGTGTTTTATTTTTTATTTTATTTTTAAAATCTATATTTAGATTATTTGACTTCGCAATGCATAACTTTAAAGGTGTGGGGAAGGGCTTCTCCAGCTACGAATAAATAAGGCCTTTTTTATTGGCAACTACAACTCTAAATTTGATGGTTTTTCTTATAAACGATTACAGAATAAGCTTTACATTTACTTAACGGACAGATGTCTTAAGTTAGCCATATTGATAAAATCGATAACAAAGATAGATACCAAACTAATAAAGAAGAATTTTACTATTAAATCTATGCTAAAACGTGCATTAAAACTGCTACTACTGTATAAAATACAAATTTTTTTGTATGGCTTTATAAACCAACATGTGTGTGTTTACACCTGTCCATGAATATATATATATATTTTTTAACCGGAAATTTATGTTATTTTTGTTAGTTTATAATAATAGAACAACATGCATAATTGTTTCTAAATACACAGCTCTTAAAATAAGACAATACTTATAAGTCACACACCTTTGCAGCGGATTTAGAATAACTAGGGGGTGCTGATTTCGAATGTGCAACCAGTTTTTCGAATTTGCTCTAGACTTTATACAATTCGCGATTTTACTTTTTTCAATTTTTCAACCGATTTTTGATATCCATATTGCCCTATTTATAACAAATTGTTTCCTCCACATTAAATTTCTGATAAAACGCGAACAACCGCGAATTTCAAAAAATATGAAACACGTGTTCATTTAAATCGACTGTAGATTATGATGTGTAAGTTTGACATTTCAAACACAAACATCTCCGTACAAAAGCGTAAAAAATTTGTTTTTTTAAAGAATATCCTTGAAAATAGGACATGTCAGGACATGCTTGAACAGAAAATATATACGATTAACCAAAACACAGTCACATTATCCAAAATATTGGTTTTTCTAATCAATATTGAAAAAATACTAACTTCTACATTACCTTCAATACCAACAACCAACAATTTATCGAAGATTTAGTCATTTGAATAAAATATCGGCAGCAAAAATTTAGTATCAGTTGTGTTTCAATAAAATCGATCACTCTATCCAAAGTATTAGTTTTTCCAACCAATTTTAAATATGTTTTGTCAACTTTAGTGGCATCAACCGTTAATTTCTATTATATTGGTAATTATAATAATATATTGATACTAGAACAGAAATTTTATTTTGTCATAGTCAAATTTTGGAATGTATCATATCTTTTCGTTTCACACATATTTCTGCGCATTTAAAATAAAAATTAGACAACAACAAAATATAAGTGTCTGTAGTGCAGTGGGTAGGCACACAGCCTAATAGTCTGGGAAATTTGAGTTCAAACCTCAGCCAAGGCATTGGTTTTTTTTTATTATTTTTAAATAATGTTTTTATAGATTCAAATTAAAAGACACAATTGATTTTCTGTTGTTGATATAATTTTATTCATAAACAAAATAAGATAAATTCGGGGAATGCTTAGTTGATCTCTTATTTAAGTAAATGAATGTTCTTTAGTTTAACTCTAGATCATAAATTAATATCACTTCCCATTTAAATTATTTTCAAATCAAAGAAAGATGATACAATTTTTACAATTAAATTACAAAGAATAAAAATATTTGAAAGAATTCGATAAGACCAGCAAGACAGAATACGCATTTTCGGCTTTGCTTACAAAGCCATCAATCAGTGTCTTTCGTCTTAAGTGGGTTAATATTTGATAATCGTCTACTTATGTGACCATTGAAAGCAAATCGAATTTGTTATAAAGAACTCAACTTATACTAACATCAACGAAATTTAACAATGCTATTTTTATCCTTTGTTATTATTACTCTTTTTTGCTTTGAACCTTAATTCTTAAGATATCTCAGCTGATTCTATTCAACTCTGTGTATGATATCCACAGATTTTTGAATTACCACGAACCGTTAAATTTAAATTTAAATGTATGTTATTTAAATTATATTTTTGCACTGTGTCAATGTGTTTAAGATGAATGGGGGAATGTTTAGTTGATCTCTTTAGTTTGACTCTAGATCATAAATTAATATCACTTTCCGTTTAAATTATTTTCAAATCAAAGAAAGATGATACAATTTTTACAAGTAAATTACAAAGAATAAAAATTTTTGAAAGAATAAGATAAGAATTGCAAGACAGTATACGCATTTTCGGCTTTAATAATAACAAAGGATAAAAATAGCATTGGTTAATTTCGTTGATGTTAGTCCAAGTTGAGTTGTTGATAACAAATTCGATTTGCTTTCAACGGTCACATAAGTAGACGATTATCAAATATTAACCCACTGAAGGCGAAAGACACTGATGATGGCTTTGTAGCGAAAGCCGAAAATGCGTATTCTGTCTTGCTGGTTTTATCGAATTCTTTCAAAATTTTTTATTCTTTGTAATTTACTTGTAAAAATTGTATCATCTTTCTTTGACTTGAAAATAATTTAAGCGGAAAGTGATATTAATTTATGATCTAGAGTCAAACTAAAGAACATTCACTTACTTAAATAAGAGATCAACTAAACATTCCCCCCATTCATCTTAAACACATTGACACGGTGCAAAAATATAATTTAAATAATATACATTTAAATTTAACGGTTCATTGTAATTCAAAAATCTGTGGTTATCATACACAGAGTTGAATAGAATCAGCTGAGATATCTTAAGAATTAAGGTTCAAAGCAAAAAAGAGTAATAATAAGAAAGGATAAAAATAGCATTGTTAAATTTTGCTTCCAAATTAGTTTAGAAGTATCGTAAAAAAAGTAACGTATCATTCTCATAATGAATAAAAAGAGTATAAAAAATAAAAATATTGTATTTTTTATCCTTTTCTTGTGCATAGAATTAAATGTCATGAAATAAAATATAAAATTTCTATTTTCAGCAGAACTTTTTTACGATTTTACTTGACAACAGTTTTAATATCATAGCAAAATGATAAAAAATATATTTCTATATTATTTTAACACATTGAATTGATTACGCATACGTTTTTTTACTTTACGATTAGACTAATGAAGCCTTAAAGAACATTCATTTACATAAACAAAATAATTAAATTTTCAACCTGAAAAAAATTAAATTTTAAATTAGACTAAAAGAATTTAAATCGAGTTTGGCCTAGAGGAAAAGCAATGGGCTGACAAACGGAAGATCGCCGGTTCTATCCCAGTTCGCGACATAAAAAATTTTTAATTTTTAAATAAATTATGTGGAACGTATTGTTCTATTTATAGAATTTATAATCCACAAATATTAAAGTAATCAATTAATACAACAAAAATTCCAAAATTGTAAATAAATTTCGGTAATTACAACAGTAATAAAAATGAATAAAAACGATTGTACCTGGAACTACAAAAATTTGGTTGGCAAAAAATTCGGTTGGAACTACGAATCTGTTTTCTGTGTGTACAAAAACCAAAAAAAATATCTCTTTTAAAAATGGCCCAGCTCGTGAGATCTTATTGCTAGACCCGAAATATTTTGGGAATCATCATAAAACAAACCAAGGTGAGGGGGGCACTTTTTTACTTTTTTGTCGTGAGTCGGTCTAATGTACATGCATTGAAAAATTGGGATATGTAGAAAAAGTTAAAAATTTTAAATTTGCGGTTCAAAATTTTAATTTTTTTTTTTTACAGAAAATTATACATCCGAATGGACTATCTAAATCTTAAAAAAAATTACCCGTTTTTTATATCTTTTTTAAATTTCTCTAAACTTTATAAAATTTTAGGTTTTCGCAAAAAAAAAGTGTTATTACTTAAAATTTTATTTTGAAAATCAATTGTGTCTTTCAATTGGAATCAATAAAATATTATTTAGAAAAAATATAATGCCTTGGTTGAGGTTGGAACTCAGATTTCTAAGGCTATAAGGCTGTGTCTCTACCCCGTGCGCCACAGATACTTACTTTTAGTTGTTCCTAACTTCGAATTTAAATATGCATATGTATGAAACGAAAAAATATGATACATTCCAAAATTTTATTATGATAAATAAAATTTCTGTTCCTAGTCTCAATATATTATTATAATTACCAAAACAATGGATAACGATTAAAGCTACTAAAGTTGAAAGAAACTTTTTAAATTGATTGGAAAAACTAATACTTTGGATATGGTGATCGATTTTATTTAAACACAACTGATATCAGATTTTTGCTGTCGATATTTTATTCAAATGACTAAATCTTCGATAAATTGGTGGTTGTTGGCATTAAAGGAATGTATAAGTTAGTATTTTTTCAATATTGGTTAGAAAAGCCAATATTTTGAATAACATGACATTGTTTTGGTTCAACGTATAAATTTTCTGTTCACAAATAAATTCAACTTTCCTGCTGATGAATTTTAAGTAACTGCAATTAAAATTATTGAATAACGAAAAACTTTCGTTGGTTCCAAAAGATTTCCAACCAATTCAATTTCTGTGTGTATAAATAGTTTTGAATATTAACACCCAAAATTAGTTAAAGTACTAAGGATTTTTAGTATTGTATTCAATGAAGATAACTAAAACCTTTGCTTAAATCAGTGCTTCAACTAAAAATTTTTTTTTTTAAATTCGTCAAATCAATTTGAAATCGGGTTGACAGATTTTTCTACTGACGTATTATTTTAAGTGTAGTAATTACATTACAACCAGTGTTGCCAAAACTAATTTAAGGAAAAGTGCTAGATTGTTTTGAAAAAAATGCTAAAAAGTAAAAAGTATGCTAGAAAAAATATGCTAAAAATTTATTATAAAATAATGGCGCAATTTGTTAAAAGAAAGTATTTTAGTGAATTTTTACAACTAAATTGAAAACCAGAGATCTTTAATTATGCCTTCAATTCATTTGGTTAACTAAAATAATATAAAAGATAAATAAAAAACAACTCAAAAGTTGGTGCTTGTAAAAAAATCATAAAGCCTTTAAAATAAGTTTTAAAAATTTGTTTTTCCAAAATTGTTTTTTCAATTTTCTGCCAAAGTAAAAATGGTAAATTTCTGCAGTGGTGTGCTTGAAATTGCAAGAAGTTCGAATGTTCCAGCTCCTCAAGGCCCCATCGATGTTACTACCTTTTAGAGATATATGCAATCAAAAAAAGTTAAAGAAGTTTTCACTTTAAGGTACCTAAATGACGATAAAATTACGGCTATGGGTGAACAAAAATATAAATATTCTTCAGGTAGGACAATATTCTAACTAAATATATGAATATAGAAAGTCCGAAAAAACAATTTTTGTATTTTTAATGCAAAAATTAAAATAATTGTCGAAAAATGTAAAATTTTCAAATATAAAAAAATCAAATTTAATACCACAGAACGCAGAACGTCAAATCTATTAAATATTTCGGCGATAATTACGAATACGGGGTCTAAATTTCCAATATTTTTCTCCTAAAAATTTTCCCAGTTTAGCTTCCAGTATTATGAAATTGGGCATTATTTATTTTCCCAAAAACCGTTATATATATAAGTCAAGTTTTTAATAAAACTCTAAATTAAAAAATTTGCCGAATATCTTAAAAGTTATTAAACAAAAGGCAAAAAAGTCATATTTCATGAAAAATTGCCAGGAAACGTTATCCTTCCTACAATTATAGCTTTAAGAAAGATAATTAAAAGTGGATCAAAAAATTTAAAATTATATTTTTTGTTTTTTCTCGAAATCTTAAAAACGCGAATACCTCAAAAAGAGTTAACAATTTAATAGATTTTATTTGATATTCTTTAAATTGTGATTCAAAATTTATGGAGAAATCTTGCAGGACATTAATAACAAAATTTATTTAAACTTTTTTTTGAATTTATATGTAAATATCTGTAAAAGTTATAGAAAAAAAAATTTTTAGGGACATCTAAACGTGGTATAGATGTTGCCGTATTCTATTCGCCACTATCCGGCCTTAAGGAGCAAAAATCTGACTAGGTCCTGTTTCCACATACGATTTTGAAGAATCCTATTATGCAGTCAACATTAATCTCCTACGTATTTCATCTCAAAAAGTTGCACGAAAATAAGCTCAAGTGCTTTGTTTTATTTTTAAAATGGGAGTTAGTAAGGAGTACTTTGGCGGGTAATATGAATTTGCCATTCTGCTTTAAGTTTTATACTCCAAACCATACATGGGACGAATTAGTTAGGTGGACTAATTAATTGATGATTTCATTACCATTACATTGATATCAATTGTAATGAAATTATTTTCATTATCATTTTTTTAATTAATGGTAATGATTCTAAAATTTAATTTCATTGATTAATGACAATGATTTTAAATTTCATTACCATTGATAATGAATAAATTAAAAAAATAATTGCCACTGACAGAAAAACGTAAAAATGGAGAAATCGAAGATGGAATATGCTCATTCAGGCTCATGCTCATTTGAAATTAAATATTACTTTCCATTCCATTGTTATTTGTATCCAGATAAAGTTTAACGGAATTAAATGGATCCTCCTTAATAAATTATGTTTTATAACTTCCCTGGCCAAACCAGTTGTTCGTTTTCATTTGTCTGAATTTTTTTGTAACAAATGGTTTTTAATCAATTGTAATTAGTTTTTTTATACATTAGTGTAATTTCATTACAATTAGTAATGATTTTTGTAATGAAAAATATTTCATTACCATTAAATGGTAATGAAATTTTTTTCATTGTCATTAGTATGAACTAATGGTAATGAAAATTCAATGGTAATGAAAAATCCCCATGTATGCTCCAAACTAGTTTTATTGTTTTTTGGGCATGTTTGAATCCCGTTTTCAAATATCAGCATCTTTGCGTTTATTTAAAAAATAATTTTTTAGGTCAGGTTTAATACTATTTGTGGTGCTGGTTTCCCAGGAAAACTTTGGTAATGGGTGCGACATTATCATGCATTACCTTGTAATGTCTACTCCTTACAAGTGTAATTATTGTTTAATAGAAAGTAATTAGTTAGCGATAATCGGATACATAATGCATTACTTTGTAATGAATACTCCTTACCTTCAACATTATTTTGAAGCATAAAGTAATTAGTTACCGAAAAATGATTACATAATGCATTACTTTGTAATGTATACTCCTTACTTTCAGCATTATTTATAACTACAGAATAATGGGTTACCGATAGCTAATTACATAATGTATTACTTAGTAATCTACGCTGCTTACATTTATCATTATTTTAAAACATAAAGTAATACATTACCGAATGTTGATTACATAATGCATTATAATTAAGTATAAAGTAATGACTATTACAAAACGCTTTGTATTAATTTAAAAATTAATTACTTCGATAAATTTTTTAATTAAATTTTGTAAATATTTTTAAAGCGGCCATCATTGTTATGATATAAAAGAATCATTAAATATGTTTTTCCCTATCTGCAACTAAGTAACTCATTACTCTTCATTTTTTTGTAAGTATACTGGTAACAATGCACTCATTACTTTGAGGCTCGTCGCCTGTAAAATTCGTTAGTGAAGTAAGGTGTAAAATAATCAGTCCAACCCTATGGCGATACATTACTTTACCTATTATTTGGTAATGTGTGGTTTTACTGGGTAGCTTAGGTGGTAGAGTTCTTGGCTAACAAGTAGTGATCCCAGGTTCGAATTCCAGCGTGACTACGTTTATAGGTTTAATAAAGGAATATTTCTAATAAATTTTTTTTAATATATTTTTTTTTACGAAAATCTATTTTTAGACCCATTACTTTTCCCATCCTAGTAACCACATAGGTAACCAATTACAATTAAAAAGTAAATGAATTGTTGTGATTCGTATTTTCATTTGTAATGTCGAAAAATATATACCTTACACCCATGCTTACAAAAAAACACAAAGTAATGTGTCTAAAAATATATTTTCAAAAATATTCTAATCATTACTTTCCGTTTATAAATCATGCATTACGTAATCAGTGATTTGTAAGTTATTACTTTTTGGTCTGAAATAATGCAGAAGGTAACGAGGTATCATTACAAGGTAATGCGTGAGTATATCGCACCCATTACCAAAGTTTTGCTGGGTGGTTTATTTTTGGAGCATTCTAATTGGTTAATTTATTTTCAACCAATCAAAATGTTTGAAAATACAAATATTTTTGTAGGGTTTTCATACACAAAATGAACAAAACCATATGATTAAAAACAAAGTCGATTTTAAATTTAAAATACTCTTTTATAGTAAGGGCCATTAATTTTAACACCTCCTTATTAAAACTTTCTATTTGTTTATCTTCTCTCTTCATCTGTTGGTTTATTAAATTTCCATTATTTGTAGACATTTGGTTTATTGTTAAATATCAAAGTTTTTCAAATACATTTGCAAATATATAAACACAACAACATCCTTACACAGAAAGAATTTAAAAAATTCGAATGAACTTATTAAACAGCTTTCCCATACCGGGTTTGTAAAAACAAAAAAAACTTTTTAAAAGGCACAAAAATGGAATTTGTAAATCCAAAAAAAAATATTTCATTTAGTACCTAATTTCGTAAAACACTTGGGTGAAGTGAAGGGAACTTTCAATGTAAATTGTTTTTGTAACAAAAAAAATTTCTATAGAAATAACGCAACACTTCACCGAAGTGTTTTAGAAAATTACCCCCTTAAATTTACGTGAATTTGAATTTTGATTTTTAAACCATATTTATATAAAAAATAAACAAAAAAGTTGTTGGAAATAAAATATCAATTTAAAAAATAATGTGTTTGTTTTTACAAATTCCACTGTTGGCGCCTACCTTTTCTCTGTGTACATTATTTAACTACCTCTTTGAAATTCACAGTGGGGTGTTTTCAAAATATTTTTCAAATAATTCAACCATTTAATACCGGCTGGTCGTCTTGGCATGAAACTTCCATAGCAACCCATAGCAAACATAATACCGTGCTAATTTAGATGGACTACTCCAAAAACCCACCGGAAAATACGCCACTAGAGTCCGAAGTAGGGCGCTTCGAGCATGTTAACACCCTGAAATCTTACCATTATTCGATTTATGAACCAATTTTAAAAGAGGTAACATTTTATAATCTGCAAGTAGATAAATACAGTGAATGTGGTATATATTTCAAAGTGTAAAATTTATTTGTATTTGAAAATTTAAATTTTTCAATAACTTGATCTGGCAATGGCGGAGCCAAATCAAGTCCGGTTTTTTTTGAAAATGTTTATTTATATTTGGAACTCACTGTTTTATTTCATAAACGAAATTTTAATGCAATAATTCCCATCAAAACAAATCGAGTCTTTCTTAGTAAATGCCTGCTTTCTGCATTCCGAAGAAAGTATTTACACCCCCGTGAAAGGGTTATCTCTATCCAAAAATTGACCTTGGTGGGGCCTTGGAACCTCGGAAATTTTTAATAAAAATATTCCACTTCCTGGCCCGTATCTTGAAAACTAAACGAGATAGAGCAAAACGGAGAAAATATTTGCTCCTGTGAATGAAGATAACTAAAATCTTTGTTAAAATCAGCGTTTCAACTAAAAATTTGTTAAAAATTAATCAAATCGATTTGAAATCCCTTTGACAGATTTTTCTACTGACGTATTATTTTTAAAATTTCTTTTCAATTTAATAAAAGTATTAAATCCATAGAAAAAAGTTTATCGTGGTTAGTTTTTTCGCATCATTTTACTCGTATTAGCGTGTGAGATTTGTAAAAGTTGAAAAAATTTATATATCGGCATTAAATGGTTTTTTTCCAGAGAATTAGCAATTGATAAATTCAGTGTTTTACAGTGGATTGCTAAATTAATATTAAATAAGAGGTGATGCTACGAGTGCAGAGAGCTGCCGGTTCAATCCCCGGTCATGGCAATACACAAAAAGTTTTTCATATAGAGACAAATTAAGAATTAAAAATTATGTACTTTGATCAGTTGACACATAAACTAACCACTGACGAGTCTTTGGGTGAGACGAAACTGCGGCAGTCTGGTGATTCCCTTGTGTCTGTTAAATTTTTCAATAAAAATGTTTTCTTCTTCTTCTTCCTATAAATCAATCCTAGAAAAAAATCTTTAGTAATTAATTCTAATATTAATTACGATTGTCCTATGCGACGGTTACAAACACTTAACTAAAAAATAATATGAAATAAGTTTATATAATTTTATATGTTTTTATGCAAGTTATCAATTTTAATATTGGCATTGTTTTTGGCTTTTTTAAATTGTTTGTTATCTAAATATAAAATGTATTTTAGTAATTAATAAAAATTTTAATATTAAATAAATTTATGTTTATTAAATTTTTCATGTTCCTTAAAAATCGAGTTGTAAGTACTATATTTTTATTTTATTTTGAAAATTACCTAATTTTTTTTATATTTTATCAAATTCATAGAAAGGTGTAACTGATACACTTCATATTATTAAACAACAAAGATTAATAATAAATTGATAAAAAATAAATTAATTGAATAAAATGCATAGCTGCACTCAAAAAATAAGGTCAGTAAATTCAGCAAAAAGAGTTGCTGTGTCATAAAATTTTTAGTCAGTAGCGTGCTTGAAAAAAAATTAGTAATTTCACCAAAAGGGGTTTGCTGAAAATCAGCTATTTGATTTTTACCACAATCTAAGCAAATATAACAATTTGAATTTATAAAAATAATTTGAATATATCGCAACACTAGAAAAACTGGACAACTGCTAACTTCGTTTTATATCAAAATGCTTTTGTTTGTTTTAACTTAAAATAGTTGAATATTTAATGATATGAATTCAATCAGAGTTTACGATAACGAAATTGATTGCCAAATTTATTTGAATTGTTAGTAAAAATGTTTAAATTGATTTGATAATAACTGGGTTGCCGGTTTGTAAAAATGTGAAGAAATCTCGATGTCAGCTGCTAGCAATAGGGACGGCATATACGACTAAAATATTTACCATACAAATCGTTTTAAATGTTCACCATGCAAATCGATATAAAAACTAAAAATATAAAATACAAAAATAAAATTTAAAAACACGCTTTTTTATAAAGCCCTTTGAGGGGAATTTTTGTACAGAGTTTTCATTTTTAATTTTGTGTGGAAGTAAAACCGAAAGATTTTATATTTTAAGAATTTTTTTTATTCTCAAAATGTTTTATGCATGTCAGAAAATAAAAAACTACAGAGTTAAAAATTTTATTCAAATGAAAATTTAACTTAAAAAATCAAAAAAAGTAAGTTCTTCTTAATTAAACTTGAATGTTATAACTGCAGTTAAACACTAAATTCTAGCAACTTTAATTTATGTAAATTGGTATTTCTGACTGACTAATCTTATTCTCATCTTAATTCAGAGAGTATTGTCACTTTTAAGATAATTGTCTTCAAACAGGATGATTTTAAAATCTTAAATAATTTTAGGATAAACATATTTTTGTGCAATTTTGCTCCAAAGTTTAATATCAATGGGTTAATGAAGAAAGACGCTACACAGAAAGAATTTTGCTGGACGAGTTTTAGTGAAATTTTTCGGTAAACTGCTGAAGTTTTCTTCACAACATAAATGAAAAATTTGTTAAATTCGATGAAAAAGGTTCGTTTATTTTATGAATCTAGTTTAAATGAAACTTTTTCATGGAGTGTATGAAATGTTTAGTAAATAAAATGAAATTTTTGATAATATTTTATGAAAAATTCCATTAATTCAATGAAAAGTTTCAATGGATGAGTTCCCGTGAAACTTTATCGATTTTATGCAAAAATTCATTAATATCATGCAGATAATTTCTATAAAGGGGAAGGCAATAAAAATATAAAAACGTTGGATACCCAGATGAAAATGTTCATATATGTTCATATATTGTCATATATGGTTTCATGTATGAGCATATATGGTTTAATGTATGATCATATATGAACATATATGTTATGTATGAATCCATATATGATAATATACTGCATTTATTGGTTCATATATTCCATATATCTTCATATATGAATTCATATATTATTCCATATATGGGTAATGTTTTAAGTTTTTTTTATCATGGGGGTAATTACGTGAGCGGATTCAAAAAATATTGAAATACAATACATTTGATAATTTCTTAAATACAATTGGTAATTTCTAAAATACGATTGACAGTTTCTGAAATACACATGATTATTTATAAAATACATTTGATAATTTCTAAAATGCAATTGCGAATTTCTGAAATACAATTAATAAATTTATGAAATACAATTTTCAGTTTCTGAAATACAATTCATAATTTCTGAAATACAATTGGTAGTTTCTGATATACAATTGATAAATATGAAAATCAATTGATAATTTCTAAAAAGCGATTATAAAACTGGAAATAATTTGATTATTTCTGAAGTAGAATTGGTAAATCTGAAAAACAATTCATAACTTGTATGAAACTGAAATTCAATTGATTATTTCTGAAATACAATTGATAAATCTGAAAAACAATTGATAACTTCTGAAATAAAATGATAAATTTTGAAATACAATTAAAAATGTTGCAGTAAGATAAAAATGGCAAAAATAAAACTTTTAAATTTAGAAAATCTGCAGAAAATTTTGCAAAATATTAGTAAACCAAAAATGGCTAAAACAAACTGTTGTATCTAAAAAAATGTTTGTTAAATTTTGTTCAATGCAAATAGCAGTTTATAAAACCAACAGAAATATTTGCCAAAAATATTAAACTGTTGATTTCAGAAGGCTAGATTTGTATTTCCGCTAAAAACAAAAAACGAAAAAGGAACTTTGAAAATTTTAAATTTTATGTTATGTTTTTTTGTCTACTACTACAATATAATTTTATTTTCTAATCACTGAAATTTAGCTCAATTATAACTCAAATTTTGTAAATATATTAAACAGTTTTATTTTATATTTAGCAAAAATATACTGCTAATTCAGCAGTTTTTCATTTTGAACTAATTTTAGTAGCTTTAACTAAAATTTTTACACACTTTTTTCTATTAGTGTATAAACAATCATTAAATAATCAAAAATCAGTCATAAAATAATTTCTAAACTTGAAGTAAAATGTTTATGTCCATTAAAAATTTCATAATTTCTCAATTTCATTCAAATGTACAAATTCATCAGTAACGTATGAATTGAATTATAATATTTACATTTAATTTGAATAAAAAAAGCAATATTTTTATTAAAAAACAAAAAAAAAAATATTATATGAACATTCCTATATCTCCATATATGGCCATATACCCTCAAATTTCGGATCCGAACCCATATATAAACCCATATATGTTGCCATATATGACCATATATGAACACTTTCACCTGGGTATGTTGTTTTTCGGAATGAAATTTTATATTAATACAAAAACAATAAAATAAAAAGTATAATCTAAGTTTTTCAGATTTCCATTTCCTCTAATGGAATATTAATTCGAGTTATGGCCTTTCTGTATTAAGCATTAAATTTATTTACCAAAAATTTGAAAAGAGCAGGATGTTCGTTGTTACATTTAGAGCATTTCTTTTAACTATTATATTCATGTTTGATGGGTAATTTGAAATTTAAAAAGATAGATTCAAATAAAATAAAAACAATTTGAATTATAAAAAAATGTTTATGAAACTATATGTATCAATATAGTTTGGCTCAAGGGGTAAGGCGATGAACTTCTAAACCAAAGGTCATTGCTTCGAATCGTGTCTGGTGTTGGAACAAAACAAAATTGCTTTGAATTTAAAACGAAAGAAAATTAAATTAAAGAGAAATAAAATAAACAAAGAACGTGTGTGTTAACATAAGTGTGTAGTGTTTTGAAAATTGAAACAAAAAAAAAAACAAACCACAAAATCGTTTTTTTTTACGTTTTGTCAGTTAAAAATTGATGATTGTTTTAACAAACTTTTCAATTATTTTTATTTCTTTTATGGATTGTTTAAACAATGTTTGAAAATAAATAGCAAAATGGTTTGAATATAATGAAAAATCAGTAGTCCTTTTTTTTAATTGTGTTTTCAATTAATTTAATATTTTAGGTTGTTTTTAACGACAAAATATTGTGAGTGTATGTATAAACAATAAATATGGCTAAGAAAATTAAAAGTAGTTGGGTGAGTGGGTAAGAGTGTGAACTATTAACCTGAATGGCCGGGTTCAATACCAGAAAATTCAAAGAGTTTTTTAATTTCAATAAAATTTTTTGGAACATAATAACATTTATGTGGAACATAATATTGAATTAGACAACCGAATATTGGCTTTCACGACGAAAAATATAATTTAATATAAAGATGTTTAGTTGTTGTAATCGCACGAATTCGATTGGCAAGAAATTCGGTGGCCACAACTGAGTGTTTTCTGGGTGTATAAAGGCCATTTTGTAAACGAGAAGGAAAGACTTGACACCTTTCCATGATCTTCTTTTGTAACGAAAGTTTTAATTATATTTTTTTAGCACTAAACTAATTTTGAACTAATGTTTTACTAATATATTTTGCTACAAAAATTGTGCTGATAACCGCATTTATAGCATGTACGACAGCAGACAAGATGTAGATGTCGCAGCTTGTCTGGATGTAGTACAGACAACGTAAATGAGAATTATAAAAAAAACTACTCTACACAATTTCTATTTTTAAATTTTCAGCAAATAAATTAACTAAAGTAAAATTTCTCTACAAATTTTTTGATTGTTTTTCAATCTACTAATATTCAGCAAAAAGTTTAGTGATTTTAGCAATGATTTTTTTCATTTCCAATCGACTAAGTGTTAGCAAAACTTTTGCTGAGACTACTATTTTTTTTTTTTTGTAAAAATCAGCTTGCTAATTTTCAGCAAACCCTTTTTTGCAAACACGCTCCTGACTAAAAATTTGCTGACACAGCCACATATTTTGCTGACTTTACTGACTTTTTTTTTAAGTGTAGGGTAAAATGCCAGTCAGGCAGGCTATGCATTGTTTTATACAGTTTTTGAAGGGAAGTTTTTGATTGGAATAAACATAAACATATATCGTTGCAAGGCAAGCTGCTGGTAGTGCTATGTGTTTTTTAACAAGTTTTCAGCAGAGCGAAAAACTGATTCATATTATCCTTTTAAGTTATTTTATTGACATGAAATGTCTTAACGACTTCCTTTCCTAAAATCATCATTAAGACATACGATGTCAATAAACTATCTTAAAAGGATAATATAAATCAGTTGTTTCGCTCTCCAACCTGTTAACTCTTTCACTACACTCAAAAAAATAAGTTAGTAGGAAAATTAGTAAAACGTCTTGTATACCAAGTGTACTAGTTTTCAGCAATTTTTTTTTGCTGAAATTCTGTTTTCAGCAAAAGTTTTAATTATATCTTTTTAGCACTAAACTAATTTTGGTAATATCAGTGACATCTGAGCCTTCCTAAAATTTTTATTAGATATTTTAAAGGCATTTTCGGTGGGATTTTTCCTAATATTTCGTATAATGTGTCTTATTTCAAACTCATTAAGTCTCATTGTCATACCATATTAATGCTGATTTTGAAAGTTTATAAACTTTTTATACTTCTCAATAATTTTTACCAGTATATTGTGGATTCTGTCAGTAACTAAATAAATTTCATACAATTTTTTCCTACTTTATAATATGTATGCACAAGTTTAAGGACATTCAAGGAGGTTCCCAGCAAAACCACACATTACCAAATAATGTGTAAAGTAATGTGTTGCCATAGGGGCCGATGCATTACTTTATACCTTACTTCACTGACGAATTTTACAGGCGATGAGCCCCGAAGTAATGTATGAGGAGGAAGTGATAAAATAATTGGTTACTTATGTGGTTACGAGGATGAGAAAAGTAATGGGTCTAAAAATAGATTTTCGTAAAAAAAATGTATTTAAAAAAATTTATTACAAATATTTTTTTAAATAAATATATAAACGTTGTCACGCTGGGATTCGAACCTGAGATCCCTGCATGTTAGCCGAGAACTCTACCACCTGAGCTATCGACACATATAACAGTTGATTGCTTAAAAAGTAAATGAATTGTTGTGCTTCGTATTTTCATTTGTAATGTCGAAAAATATATACCTTACACCCTAACCTTACAAAAAAACACAAAGTAATGTGTCTAAAAATAGATTTTCAAAAATATTCCTAGCATTACTTTCCATTTATAAATCATGCATTAAGTAATCAGTGATTGGTAAGTCATTACTTTTCGGTCTGAAATAATGCAAAAGGTAACGATGTATCATTACAAGGTAATGCGTGAGTATATCGCACCCATTACCAAAGTGTTGCTGGGTTTATCGACCCATTTTGAAAAGAAAGTCAGAAAAAAAGAATGATTTGTACCGACCACGAGTAAAATAAGAAAAATAATTATTTATTAGTATTCTTTAGAATGCGTTACTAAAACAAATTACCAAAAATAACGGTAATTTTAGCTGCACAAAATCTTCAGAATACTGCATTGTCGAATTGTATACTTACTTTTGACGCTTAAAATATGCAGTATTTTTAATTTCTGTTGTCTAACTCCAACATTAATAGAAAAATTTATTAATGAAAGAGTAAAAGAAAAGCACTTAAGTTGTTTTTATAAAGGCGGAAAATTTGTTAATAATTAAAAAAAAAAAACGCAAAATTTCAAGACGTTTTGTGTTCAAAAGGAGACAAATTTTTAAACCATTTGTTGTAAAAATATATCGTGAAACTTAAAAAGTGCGTGTAAATGATCGTTTAAGGAATTTAACAAAATAGTTTAGAAAATTTTAAATATTTTATCGGAAACTTTAAAACGTTTCGATTGACAAAGTTTTAAGCCTTTTGCCTTTAATTAAAACAAAAACACATATATGATCAATAAATTTATGAAAGTATATAGAAAAATAAATCAACTAAAATTTAAAAATTGAACAATTATAATTGGTTAAGTGAGACTAAACATTTAAAACATATAAAAAATAAAGTCGGGAAATAATTTTAATAAAATAATTAAAAACCAAGAACAATGGATAGACAGGGAAGTATGTGAAGGAAGCATAATTTGAAAGAATAAAAATTGAAAAAAACGAGTGTAAAATAATAAAGAAAACAATAAAACTTTTGCAATTGGAAATTTAAAAGTAATACTAAAAACTGCAAATATAAAAGAGTTGTGAAAATCTAAATTTTTAATTTCGGAAACAAAAACAAACAATTAAAAGTATCTAACTAAAAACTAACAAAGCAAAAATTAAAATTAATACCACGGAAAGATTGAACAAATTACAATAAAAACACAAAATTTTTTTTTAAAAAAAACATACAACAATAAAAATAAAGAGAAAATTCAATAAAATAGTGAAGGTAATAAAATAAAGTAAAGCGTGTAAAAAAAAAGCAGAACAAACTAAAGAAATAATCAGTGTGTTCGTTTACTCGAATTTCTTACTACTTTTACTACAATTGAAAAGTTTTGTTTACTTTTTGTATTGAATTTTTCCAGCTGTAGTAAATGTAGTAACTTGTAGTAAGTAAACGAACACGCTTAATATGTGAATACATTGCAACAACAAAAAATCATCATAAAAATTGCAATAATAAATATCCAGTGTGTTCGTTTACTTACTACAAGTTACTACAGCTGGAAAAATTCAATACAAAAAGTAAACAAAACTTTCCAATTGTAGTAAAAGCAGTAAGAAATTCGAGTAAAAGAACACACTGATCATCAAAAACAAGATGTTAAAATCGTCGATATTGAAATAAAACTTAATCATCGGCAGAGAAGACACGCCTTAAACAAAACAACAACACCGTGTTATTAAAGAACAATCATTTTCAACACCAAAGCTCATCACAATAAAAAACTGAATTATTCATAACTAAGCTGTAGTCAAGTGTTGCCATTTTAGCATATTTTCTGCTAGATTTAGCATATTGAGTTGGGAAATTGCATATTTTTTTTATAAAAATATGCTAACTGCTTTTTAGCATATTCTGTTGGACAAAAGCAGATTTTTAGCATATTTCGTTTTATTTAATAAAAGCTGATTTTTAGCATATTTTTTTTTAACAAAATAATTGTTTCTTTAACAATATTTATAACAATGGGCAGGTTTACCAGAGAAACCCGCTACCGCTACAATTGATATGTAGCGCTTTATGATAACCTTAATCTGGTGAACGATGCTACTTTTGTTTTTGTTTTAAAATAAAAATATTTGTAGATGTTTCATTGATTTTTTCGAAATTTTTTATTCCTTTGTAATTATATTTGTATATGTTTATTATTCTTTAAAAAAAATACACAAAAAAACAAACGACAGCTGATGTATCATTAGGCGTGTTCGTTTACTTACTGCAAGTTACTACTTTTACTACAGCTGGAAAAATTCAATATAAAAAGTAAACAAAACTTTCCAATTGTAGTAAAAGTAGTAAGAATTTCGATTAAACGAACACACAGATTAACTGCTCACAAGTAGCTTAAAATTTTTACGCTACCAAAACAATGTAGAGCTACCACAACATGTTGACTTAGCGGTAGCTAATCTAATCGTTCACCAGATTGTTAAGTAGCGGATGAGCAACAGTTGAGCGTCTGGTAAACGCACTCATGCGTAATTAATCAATTCTTTTTCAGTGTAAACTTTTTAGTAGTATTGATATACTACTATAATTTGCAACTGCTAAAAAAACCATACAAAAATCTTGCAAAACTTTAAAATTAGTTATGTTTATGTGAAAATATGAAATGAGAAAGTTTATTTTTTAGGCCTGGTATCTTATGTGATATTAAACAATGATTAAGAAGAAAATCATTGTTTAGCACTTAATTACAGTAACTCATCATATTTTAATCTCTGATTTTACTCTAAACATTGCTTAAATTTAATTACAGAAATTTATGTGATTAAGACCTTAAACGTAGATTTTCCACCCTACAATTCATGTTAGTATTAAAATTTTTTTCTAATGTTGGTAACTTTTGAAAAAGGTTTACGTAGACCAATTAATTTGTAAATAAACACCATACAACATCTTTATTTTTCATCTAAATAATGAACATCTTTAGTAACTTGCACATATATCTTCTCTAAAAATACCAATTGGAATTAAGAAAATATTTGGGGAAATTTTAATAATATGACATAATATTGGATTCTGTACGAATTGTTTGTTAGAATCGGTCATAATTTTTATCTTTATTTAGCACAAATAAACCATGATTCGTGGAAGGAAAATTTAACCAAAAAATGTGTTTAAGGTGTCTCACAATAATTTTTTTAATTATGCCGTTTTTAATAACAAATAATTTAAATTTTCGAATTTTCTGGAAAAATATGAGCTATATAAAGATATAACACATACTTCACGCGCTCCTGCAATATATTAAATTGCAGTTAATGAGTATAGTTTTTTATTAAATTTTTTCTTATTTTGCTTATTTATTGAACCATATTTACAATTTGATAAAATTTAACCATAAAACTTAATCTACCACATTCTATTAAAAATTGTTGAAATGTCGGACAGAGTCAGTTAACAGAGGTTAAGATTTGTGCATACTGCTTAGATTCTATTGTAGTTGTTTAGACCAGTTAAATATTTCCTGCAGTACAATTTTTATGTACGCCGTATATTTTTTCCTCCGAGGAATATTTTTGGATTCATATTTTTTATTTTCCACAAAATTAGAAAATTCCAATTTTTTTAATTAACACAAAATTTCACAGACATGACTCTTCAGAAGATTTTTGCTTTTTACACAAAATTGTTGGAAGATATCTTAAAAATAGAATCAAGAAAATCAAGCGTTTAAGTTTCGCGGTTTGTAAAAATTTACTGCTTTCGGAGATGTCACTGTATGTGTATATTAAATTTGATCCAGATATATTTACCTAAACGAATAACAAATAACATAGAGGCATAGTTATTTTACTTTTCCTTTGAACCTAGTTTTCTAATAAATTCTGCCTACAAAATTGGTATTGAATGTATAAAAGCATCAAAAATTATCTTGTCCTTCATAAATATTTTTAATAACACCTTCCTGGACTAAAAACAAATTTATAATTATACACACTTACCCAATGAAAAAAATTAAGATATGCATGTAGCATGCAAAAAGATACTTCTTATTTAAGGCATTTAGCGATTGATGATTTTTAAAACAATAATTTGGGCATCTATTTTATAATTTTATGACCCCGTATCATGCGAAAAATTCAATAAAAAACTCTTATTTCGCGAGTTTCCAAACTTTTTTTATTTTCTTTTATTTCTTATTCGTATTGTCAAATGAAAATATCTAAAATTAACAAATCATTGATTAAATTTTTGTAAGTTACCGATATTATTTTAAGTGAGTTTAAAGACTAATCAGTGATTTCTAAATCAATGATTAAAGTAAACTAAGCATTGGAGATAAGATACCAGCCTTTAGTCTCAAAGAAACATTAAACAGTATTTAAAAAAAAATTATCTTCACATACTTTTTCAAAGTATCTTAGAATAAATACAAAAGTTTACCTCTCAATTCATAAACACTTTGCAAAGTTCTAGGAGGTTTACAAAACAAATTCTTCACATAAAATTTGTTCGATAAACCTCCTATAACTTTTTACAGCATTTATGAATTAAAGGGTAAACTTTTATATTTATTCTAAGATACTTTAAAAAAGTATGAAAATATAATTTTTTGTAAAAAATTTTTAAAAAAAGTATTTTTTTCATTAATAAAACTTTATTAAATAATACTAAAAAAATATTTATTTAGCAGATTCTCAGCATATTTTTGCATTAAATTTAGCAGATTTTTAGCATAATGCATATAATAAAAAAATTGGAATTTTTTTACTCAGCATATTTTAAGCATGTATTTTTTATTTTAGGTTTTAGCAGATTTTAGCAGAAATTTTTTTTAGCAATTTAGCATATTTCCATCGGAGAGTTCTGGCAACACTGCTGTAGTCAACAATAGAAAATATCATGACGACATTATTAAATGTTCTGGATCACTGTTAACCCTTCTTTGCATGATGATGGAAATTTTAATCATATTTATTGAAGAAAAAAATATTCACAAACACGTGATTTGTAATTTTTTGTTGCTAGCAACAATTTACATGACTATTGTTTCAATTGGAGCTCATCTGTCAATAAATTAAAGTAAGCTTCATTATCAATTAGCAGGTTTAAACTTGTCACCCAATACATTACAGTGATTTTTTTCACATAAAAAGAAAAAATCATGCAAAGAAGGGTTCAGAAAATTTATATATATGTAATTTGATAAAAGGTCAATATCGTCGGTTTTTCATTAAAAGCCACGCCTACTTAGAAGGGGTAGCAAAATTAAAAAACAAACGCTGCAATAAAAATATCTACAATTTTCTGGACCACCTCCCAGTTCTTTGGGGACAATTTAATCATTATTTTGGTCTTTAAAAATAAAAGCAACGGGTATAAAATTAGAAAAACTTAAATTGATTCTATCCCAATAAACCAAACGATATCGTCACGATATCGAAACAATATCACCTAGGTGATATTTATTATCATATACAATAATCACTTGTGGTACGAAAATGATAGATTTTTTGTTCTAAAATGTACCTTTCGTAACGATATCATATTTCCAAGAAATTATGATATCGTTTTCGCTATCGAAATTCCCTGGAATAACGATAGTAAAATCGTCAAAATCTGGTCCAGCATCAAAACACTATTGTTATTGCAGACGATTTCGATATCGAAAATGACATCATATATGATAGCAAAACCGGAATTCTTTTAAAATGAGATCAAATGAAGTCATAATGAAAAATTGATAGTGAAATCGTCATATTCATAAGAAAAGTCAAACTCTCCTAGATTTTGCAACTGTAATTATCCAATAAAAAAGAGTATAAATAGCCAAACGAAGCAAAAATTGCAAGTTTTTATAAATTTTATTTGTTTCTAAAAACTGTTTGAAGTTTTGTAAATAATGAATATTTTGAAGTATACTTTATCATAAAACCTTATCGAAAACGAAAAGCTGAACATATTTTTTTGAAACATTAAATGTTGCATAATTTTTTTTTTGGCACTTTTAAAGCTTTTTTGGCACTTTTTTGGCATCATTTAGGCACCAAACGAAAATTCTGAAATACCATCACTGTTCTGGATGTCTTAGAAGGTGTTTCAGAATTTCATGGGAAGGCAGAGGAACTGCAGATGTTTACGCAATATGTTGATGAGATTCGAAAATATGTTGATGCATCTCTACTAACAATATTTGACCTAAAGGGCGGATTATGGGACCGTAAACGTAAATGTGATGTAACTCTACCGTGCCGTAGCTAAAAAGTACACTTATAGATTATCGTAAACGACATTACTATTTAGCATCTATTTCATGTGGTTTTATATTTTATTCTAAATTTTTCCATTTATTTGTTAATTTTTATTTCTTATTTGTTGTTTGAATCAATTTTCTTATTCATTTCATATTTTTTCCGACTAAAATCATTCAGCTGTTTCGATGCCGGATAGAAAATTCTGATTTCAACAGAATGATCCGGCAAGTTCGTTTACATTTACGTGTTAGTAACCATTCGTATACATTTCTTCTTGTGGTATCGGAACAGCTGATTCGTTACAGATACGGTTACGGTTGGGTAACTCAACCTTAAGAGTAAGAATGAAAATTAAGGGAAATGCTGATATCGCACTTAATGTTTATTGTAACCCTCTTAAATGGGAGGGACGACGAGAAAAATGGAATTTTTCATGAAGGTGTTAGTGGAAATAGTGAACATTTTTGCGATGCTAATGAAAATTGTAATAGAGGGAATAATGATATAAATTGCATAATCAGTAGTGAGCGTGAAAATTTTATAGATATTTTAAATGTTAATTTAAAGTACTCAGAGTATATAGATTCATTTATTGAGTTAAAGGAACCGGTATGTACGGATGGATGAATGTGGAAAGAATTCAAGAATGGAAAGCATTCGGGCAAAATTGAAGAGCGATCTGGGAATGTATCGGGGAATTTTAATTTAGTTGTTGATAAGAATTTTTATATTAATGAAATTTGCAGAAGATTTGAAGGTATTAAGGGAATTATAAGAGAGAATTTTATTGAACTTCGGAATTTGGAACATGCAGAATTTGGTGAGAGGATAAAATTTGATATGAAGAATATTTTAGATGAGCTTGGACAGATACTATCCACGACTCTCATCTGAAAAACTGAACTGGTTTTAAGAGAGTTTCAATGTAAAATAACAAAAAACGTGAAAAAGTGGTACTTTTAATTAATTATTTTTATTGTTTTTAACCAATTTTAATTAAATTGTAAAGTACACTTGTGTTGTTTGATATGTTCTCTGCATTAGTTTTGCATAATTAGCACAAAATTTTGCTTATTAATATTAAAAAAATACCCGTTAAAAAAAACACTAAAAACTGTTTTTCTTAAAACCAGTTTGCATATAAAATTAAAGAGACTTTTTAACAGCAGTTGAGGCTGGTGGTTTGTCTTTGGTCTATATAGTCGTTGGCTTGGAACAAGTATTAGGAATAATGTATATTTGAAGAGGTTTACAGAGATTAATATGGAAATATTTGAATACGGAGTAGTTTATAGTAGAAATAGAAAGAGGAATATAGTACGAATTTACTCAAGGAGAAAGAGGAAGAAGATAAACTTTTAAATTGGAATAACAATTTTGAGTGGTAGAATTTAAGGAAAGCTAGTAAATTTTAATAATTTAAGATATTATAAAAAAAGATTAGTCCAAATAAAAGATTTTTCCTGTTTCAAAATTGCTATATTATAAGAAATACTGAAGATAATATAATTGAAATACAGAGAAAAATTAAAATTTTAAGTTTGGAAAAACCTGTATTAAAATTATTTCTGAAAATCGATGCAAAATTTATCTAATGTTAAAAATGTATAAGGATATAAAAGTGTAATACTTGAATTTCTTAAATTTGTATTTTTTAATGTATAATTTTTGAGAAAAATTAACTATTTTTTTAACATAAATTTTAGGAATTTAAATTAACAAATCCACATTTCAGGAGTAATGTGTGCTCAAAGGGTGGGGGAGTTATGTATATTTACTCTTAATCATATTCTTACCGCCTCCCCTCTTTATTTGTACATCTTATTATCTTATAACTTCTTTATTTTAACTTTATCTTGTATTTACAATCATCAAATATTTTCTTTTAATTAATAATTATCTAATGTTTCTTAATTTCTCTTTTGTTACATTTTATTACTAAATGTTATTTGTTGTTATATTCTTGAATTGTTTATTATTAAATTAACCGTTATATTTATCACTACACCTAGAAAACAGATTCGTTGTCCCAACCGAATTTGTTGCCAATCGAATTTATGCGGTCCCACGTACTATCACATAATCTAATTGAAATTTCGGTTCTTACTACCTAATTTCGTTAAAAGCAACTTATATTTAGCAGCGCATTTGGTTGTAATAACTGCCATTATTGTTTAAAACAATGATAAAAACAAAATATGAATCGTCCCATATCGCCGAATTTCATTAAAAGAAACTAATTTTTAAAATAGTCTTGGTTGTAAGAACTGAAATTTTAAAAATCAGCACTACTACAAATTATAACCACGTATTGGTTATTACAATAATTTTAGCCTAACAGCAAAAATGAGTAAAAAATATTATTATTTGTTTAAAGTATTTTAATATATTTTGTATTAAGAGTGGGTGCGAACTGGCTAAAATAAATCTAAACTAAATTTAGGTTTACAAGTTTTTTGAAAATAGGAAATTTTTTAAAACAATTTGCAAAGAAATTTTAAACCCTTTTGTCATTTTGTATTTAGTTTAGAAGAAATTTAGCCACCTCGCACAGGGCCTAAATACTTTTTAAACGAAAACAAAATTATATAGTTATATGTAGTATGTATGTTATAAAATTGTTATGCTATTAATTTTTTTAAGATGTGTTATTATTTTTTAAGATGCGAAATTGGAGCCAGTTTTATAGTCAGACCTAAGAACGATTTTTTTCTTAAATATTACTCAAGTAAGAAATATTTTTCAAAAATTTCTTATTAAATGAAATTATAGAAAAAGTTCATCCTTAAGAATGACAATTTTTATAAAAATATTACATTATTTTGATACTAAAATCGCAACTTTAATTTCGACATTTTTCTTTTTTACACGATAAAGTGAAATTTTTGCAAATTTAAATTTTTTTCCATTTCAAATAATTTTTTTATATTAAAATTACATATCAAAATAAGTTGTATTAAAAAAGCAATACTTCTCTTTACACCTCAAATGAATTTTTACCTAATGATGCCATATTAAAAATTCTTCGCCATTGGCAGACATTGAAATATGAGGCATATAAATTTTTAAAATTTGTAACCTCAACTTTTATCCTTTACTCTTCCTGGTCTTAACCTTAGTGTTCTGTTAACCCATAACTTGTTCATTATTATGACCACTATTCACACAAATTTCTGCATTGCCCAAATTATAATTTTTTGTAAGAAACAGATTTTTTAACCGAACTAAATGGAGAATTTCCAATTTTCACCATATTGTATTTCCATTTTCATTATTGGAAATGTATCATCTAAACCAGAGAGCCAAAGATTTAAGAATTTATTATAATAAAGCACAATATCTGTATTATATTTTCGTATAAAAAAAAATACATGTTACTTACCAAATGTTATTGGTATTTCTCTTGCAGGTTTCAAATCACAGAAAGTTAAGGTTTTGTTTACATACTCTTCTTTTGTTTAAAGATAATTAAAAATTTGATTTTATTTTTATATTAAAATCATTTTTTGGATTTATTTTTTTACATTTATCACAGATTTTTTCTAAGATGACAAAAAATTGGTTTGGCTAAAAGCACTAGTTATTTTTTTGTATATACAACTAGGATTTGATTCACTCTGTTTGCTTTCGGTTAACAATACCAAAACATGTGTTATTTGTTTTCTTTTTATTATTATAAGCGAAAAGAAATAACAACAACTATTCTTTATACATTTTAAAAGCCGATAATTAATTGTAGTAATTGAAAACAGATTTCAAGTTTAAAATATGCTGAAGAAACAAATTTGTTTATTGCAATCACCAATATTTGGGATAGAAGAATATTAGACTGCATTAAAATTGGTAACAGTAATGGAATTTGTTATTAAATTTATTTTAATTCTCGAATTGGCATAAGGGACTGCTTTTGATGCTGTAGGTACTATCACTCCTTTAAAATTACGTTATTTTTATAATTATTATAGAAAGTCGGATACAATTTTAAATTATTAAGAACTACAAGGAAAATTCTCTTAACTCTGATGATATTTTATAATGGTAACCGATTACCAACCAATATTTTTTCTGTGTGTATAAATGAGCCCAGCATTGTTAAATCTGGGCCAGTTTTTTATTATCGTTAAAGTAATAAAGTTGTCCAATAAAAATAAAGATCATTTATTATCGTTTACATATTATTATAGGCGCTATTAAATAGTTTTCCTTTATCCAGAAAACAGTGCCAGTTGTGGCTACCAAATTTGTTGCCAATAGAATTCGTGCGGTTACGACAACAACTATCTTTATATTAAATTATATTTTTCGTTGTGAAAGCAAATATCCTAATTTAATAATATATTCCACATAAATATAGGGTTGTTCAACAGGGACGCTACAAAAGTAGAAAGACAGGGACAGCAAACGACGCCATATTTCTTGCCGCTCTTTTGACATTTCTCTTCAGTAAGGTTTGCCATTTCATGATGGAAAGATATACGAGCCAACAACGAGTCGAAATTATTAAAATTTACTACCGAAATTCTGAGTCAGTGGCCTCAACGTTAAGAGCGCTACGTCCATAT
This sequence comes from Leucophora obtusa, assembly GCA_949987735.1. NCBI lineage: Eukaryota > Metazoa > Arthropoda > Insecta > Diptera > Anthomyiidae > Leucophora > Leucophora obtusa. Next base: position 176,283,085 of record OX465295.1, on the reverse strand, counting down.
TATGGTCGTCATAATCGTCCTAGCAGATCAACAATTGAGCGTGGCTACGTCAAATCTATGGTCTATGCCAACAAGCCAGCGACGATTGATGAACTTCGTAAGAATATCGAACGTGAAATTGCAGCAGTATCGGCCGATTTATGCTTGAAAACTGTCGAAAATTGGGTTCAGCGTCTGGACTTCTGCAAGCGTGCCCGTGGTGTCTATGCAATAGCGATCGATTTACATACATAATGGCATCGAACGTACTTTCACAGGAATAAGGAATTTCATTGATATCCAAAACCGTTTTTGTTTTAGTTAAACTTTTTTTAATATTTAATTCTGTGCTGTTCGGTTCGGTTTTGTTTTGCTCCTTTTTTTAAACAATACAAAAAATAAATAAATATTGATTGAATTATCTGCGAAAGGACGCTGAATTTTATTAAGTCTATTTAATGTTAATTCAAAAGAAAAATCAAAATATACTTAAACGAACAATAATAATAATAAATTATATACATACAAAAATAAATATAAAACAACAGAGAGCCCATAATTAAAAATGCAAAGCGGGGACCCTCCCGCCCCTATTACCACCGTAAGTCCATAGATTACATAGATATCTTACTCTTCTTCTTCTTTTGTCAACAAACAAATTTTTACACACACATTGAAATATTTTTTGTATACGTATAGGACGTATGTCGGACACATTCTCATGAGATACGTGCACTGACAGCGAATGTCAAAGAGTAAGAGATCTATGTAATCTATGCGTAAGTCATCCACCTACAAATGTGGCACTCTCTCCCGCGCAAGTCGAAACAACATACGTGAGTGTAAATGATCCATCCTTGTCAAACTTTCTCCCTGCGCATGCGCAATCATCACCCATATTATTGGGTTCTCAATGCAATAGATCAAATTTGCCAACAAACTCAACTTATTTACCAACTCTTTCCCTTCCTCTTACAACATACCCATTAACCAACTCAGCAACTACAACAACATGCTATACTGTAAGTACACAGGCATCTACAACTACTACTGTAACATCCTCAACCACGTCTTTGATTATGCCTATCATGTCAACAACAAATGTTCAAACATTATTTACCCCCGTCAAGTTGAAATCCAAAGAATTACTCAAATACAATCGTCGCCTAATACAATCGCTCCAATAACTCCACAAAAATACAGCCCACCCCAAAAATTACTAAAAATACTGCACCTACAACTCCAATTAGTTCAAACCGCTTTTCAGTTCTAGCCAATAATGAAGTTGAAAACAACGTTGCTGAACCTGAAAAAAAATACAAACCGCCACCACTCTACTTACGTGAACAGAATTCAAATAGTCTGATAAATTCATTATCCCAAATAGTTGGTAAGGACAACTTCTATATTGAGTCCCTTCACAGAGGTCTTCTTTCTGAAACCAAAATTCAGATTCACACTGAATCCAACTATCGCAAAGTTGTGGCATATTTAGATTCTAATAAAAAAAGTTTTTGCACCAATCAACTAAAAAGTGCAAGAGGTCTCACTGTAGTAATCAAAGGTATTGAAAGCAATGTCTCTACAAGCGAAATAATGACAGCGATTGAAAACGAAGGCTACGAAGTTAAATCAGTGCACAATATAATAAATAGAAACAAACAACCTCAGCCTCTTTTTAGAGTTGAAATTGCATTTGACTCCAGAAAACCTAAGAAAAATGAACCTCATCCTATTTACAATTTACGGTATCTTCTGAATCGCAAAATTTCTGTGGAAGAGCCTAGAAAACGTAAATATCCACCTCAATGTTTAAACTGCCAGGAATTCGGTCATATCAAAGGCTACTGTAGACTCCCATCAGTCTGCGTAAGATGTGGAGATATTCACAAAACTTCCGAATGTCCAAATCCGAAAAACGATCCAAAAAGTATAAGATGTGGCAACTGTGGTGAAAATCATACCGCTAACTTCAGAGGCTGTCGAATTTTCGTTAATCTCAAGCAAAAGGCTCCAAATAAGACAGCTTATCGGCAATTTAATTCTAATGGCTTCCCAAATCTCCAAGACAATAAGGGTATTCCATCACAAAATAGGTTTTTCGAACGAAGTAATAATTTCAGTGGCTCTAATAGTCTATCTAACCCCCAACATCTTTCGAATAATAACATTTCGTACGCTCAAGCTGCAAAAGAATCCCAAGTTATCCCAGAAAAATCGCCATTAGAAGCTTCTATAGAGGCGCTAATCCAAACTATGAATAGTTTCATTTCTAATATGCAAGGCCTTATGCAAGAACTGCTAAGAAACCAGGGTATGCTACTCCAAGCTTTCACCAATAATCGATGAACAAGTTAAGAATATGTCTCTGGAACGCTAACGGCCTAAGCCAACACAAAATAGAAGTTGAATATTTCTTGAATTCTCAAGAGATTGATATAATGCTCATTTCTGAAACTCACTTCACATTAAAAAATTGCTTTAAAATTAATGGTTATTACATTTATGACACAAAGCACCCGAGCGGAAAGGCATGTGGTGGTTCGGCAATAATTATAAGCGACAAACTTAGCCATTTTCCTACAAACGAATATAGGACAGAACATATACAAGCCACATCTATCAGTCTCGTGTCAGAAAGACTCACTATTTCTTCCATATATTGTCCTCCTAAGCACAATATTTTTTTTTTTATGTGTTAGACCAACACTCAGGGGATGCCCCCTACTAACGCAGTGCATTGTGTTGGTATTAGGAAAATAGGTTATGGGGAGGAGGAAAGAGGGAGTAGTGTTTGTGAATATTTGATTTAAATTTCTCAACATTGTAAGTAACAGGGAAGTCCTCTGCGGGGAGTTTATTCCACATACGGCTGGTGCGACTGATAAACGAATTCTCTCTGTAATGCGTCGTGCGATCCGCTGGACAATCGACAACAAACGGATGGACTCTACTTGATAAGCGAGTATTACGAATAAAAACCTGGGCTTTGGGGATAAGTTCACTTATCTCAGCAAAGCACTTCCCATTGTAATATCGATAGAACAGGGTTATACAACCCACATTCCGACGATGCTCCAATGAGTCAATAGAGCTGGATACTGTACTGTCATTGATAAGCGCCGACGCCCTCCTTTGCACACGGTCTAGAAGCTCCAAAATAGACTTCGAAGCTCCTGCCCATATATGGAAGTTGTATTCCATCTTCGGTCGGATATTGGTGGTATAAATAGTCAGTAAATCGGATGGAGTGTGAAGTACTTCTTGCACCGACGTAAAAAACCTAGACACTTGAATGCTTCTTTAGACACCTGAAAAACATGCTTATTCCATAGGACATCACACTGAATTTTCATGCCCAGAACATCAAGAGTATCCGATTCCTCAATATCGATATCACCCATATGTACAGATGGCAGTGTTGACCCCGCAGCCCTATGGGTCAACATACAACATTGGGTCTTACGCGCATTAAAATCCACCTTGCATGACCCCACTCAGAGATTGCAGAGAGGTCACGATTTAGTGTGTCATTCATAATCTGCCTTTTGCCCCCAATCTCCTCAGGGCTTGGCCTACGATTGAAGGAAAATGAATGACAAATGTTGCTGTCATCTGCGAAAGAGTAGATAGGGTTGAAAGTTTGACCAATAAGATCATTAAGAAAGATAATAAATAGGGAAGGAGAAAGAACAGAACCCTGCGGTACCCCTGAATTAAGCTGAAACTTGTCGGATGAGATCCCATCTATAACAACACGAATAGTGCGATCTCTGAGAAAGCTCGAAATAAAACGAGCGAAGTCATTACCCACACCAAAGGCAATAAGCTTCGATACAAGCGCCCCGTGCCATACACGATCAAAGGCCTTAGAAATATCCAGAGCAACCACTTTGCTCTCACCAAAACGGTGAATGGACTGACTCCAACGTTCCGAGAGGAACGCTAACAGGTCTCCCGTAGAACGATTCCTACGGAAGCCATATTGTCGGTCATTAAGAAGTGAGTTGGACTCTAGATAATTCACGAGATGGTAGTTAAGCATACTCTCCATCACCTTTGAGAGCGCAGAGCATATTGCGATTGGGCGGTAATTTTTAGGGTTATTAGCCGCACCCTTTTTAGGGATTGGCTGGACATTGGCAACCTTCCAGCAAGAGGGGAAAATTCCCGTATGGTAAGAAGCGCTAAAAAGGTTAGCCAATGGACGAGCTAGCGTCGAAGAGCACTGTTTCAGCACCAGTGCGGGTATGCCTTCCGGCCCCGATGACTTATTTATGTTGAGGTCAGCAAGAACCCTTTTAACTGCACGAGCTCGGAAGAATATCTTAGGCATAGTACTGGATACTCTTTCAAGTTCTGGCAGTGGCTGATCGCTTTCCGGCAGGAATGAATTACCTGCAAACATCCCAGCTAAAAGGTTTGCCTTATCAACGGGTTCAGTGAATATTTGATCATCCTTTATAAGAGTTGGAATAGCTGAACTTGAATTATCCTTTACTCTTTTAACGAATGACCAAAAGCTCTTGCTACCCCGAGGAGCAGAAAGAACTTTAGTACGAAGACGTTTTTCGTAAAGAAACTTTTCACGACTAAGTACTTTGGAACATTCATATCTCGCCCGTTTGCAAAGCAGATCAGTATTGTCGTTCTTATTATCACGCCAATTTTTGAACGCTAACTCTCTGTATCTGACTGCGTTTCTGCAAGTCTGGTTAAACCAACATTTATCTTTTGGTTTAACCGAAATTTGCTTCGAAGGAATGAAAGATTTCATTCCAAGCAATATAACATGTTCTACCATTTTCGCCGCTGCATCAACGTTGTCGTCGAGGAAACAGAGTTTCCAATTAAAGTGCCGGAAAAATTCGTTGAGCCCAACGTGCTTTTTCGTAAATAAAAATTGAACGTTTCGCAGCTGTTGCCGAAACGTTTCGAAGGTAGGAGAACGAAAAAGATGCGGAAATGGTACAATGATCCGAATTGCCGAGAGATGCAAGTGTTCTTACTTCATACTTGTCCGTATGAGAAGTAAGGAAAAGATCAAGAGTATTTTGATGTTCACTTTCAATACACGGAATGTGCGTTGGTTCATTCACTAATTGCGCCAGGTGGTTGTGCGCGGCAAACAGTTCAACATAAAGGCCCTCGGGAGTTGTGTGGCTCGAATGGCGAAGCCAGGAAGTGTTGTGAATATTAAAATCGCAGCAACGACAATTTCACTACTCGGGCAACTCCCTAGAATTCTAGCGATGGAATCAGAAAGGACATCGAAGCCATTAAGGGTATTCGTATATATATAATATATCAGAATTCCAATTCACACACTATTTCAGAACTCTTGGCAATAAATTTATAGCAGCAGGTGACTTCAACGCGAAACATACCCAATGGGGTTCGCGCCTTAAAACCACTAAAGGAAGGCAACTTTTAAAATCCATATTATCCTGTATTCTAGATGTCGTCTCGGGTGGTCAGCCAACTCACTGGCCATCAGACCCTAATAAAATTCCTGATATTATCGACTTTGCTGTCATCAAGAATATAAATCGCGATCATATATCTGTAGTCACATCTCCAGATCTCTCTTCAGATCATTCCCCCTCGATTTTGACATTGTTCCAGAAGCAAGCAATTCCAGAATCTAATTGTTTTCCAAATAGGTTCACAAATTGGCTAAAATATAAAAAATATATAAGTTCCTACTTAAGATTAAATACTTCTCTAAAAACTGAAGTAGAAGTAGAATCGGCAATAAACTTATTAACGGAAACAATCACGAATGCAGCGAATGTATCGACGCCCACCATCATTCAAAACAATAAAAAAACTAATTTTCCCAAAAATATTCAAGACCTGGTAAAGGAGAAGAGAAATGTTAGCACATATAACTATTCAAGACTTTTACAGAAAAAAAACCATAAAAAAACAGTTTCTATGGCCACCAAAAAGCTTAAAAAAATTTTTAGAAAGCAGTTTTCGCAATTGTATTTAGAGTATATTTTATTTATGACAACTTAAGAAACTTGGCCATTTGGTATTTGATTTCAACAAAAAATAAATATTTTTTATTACATTTTTTAAAAAATGTTGTTGCTTTCTACGTATTTTGTAACGTTTCAAAATTTATCAAATCATTTCGTGCCCCCCCCCCTAAATACGTGCCTGGTAGAGGCGACAGTACACCGCACTGAGGACAGCCTCTGGTCGCATTCACGGTACTACTGGTAGACCCTATACCGAAAGTGATTTCCCTAGATTTGAGCATCTCCAATTTCCAATTTATATATCAATGTTCCTTGCCTCCAGTGCCTTCTCTATCAACGTGACAACATGAAGGACAGCACTTTCGGTAGACTTTTTTTTTTTTTATGTATTAGACCAACACTCAGGGGATGCCCCCTACTAACGCAGTGCATTGTGTTGGTATTAGGAAAATAGGTTATGGGGAGGAGGAAAGAGGGAGTAGTGTTTATGAATATTTGATTTAAATTTCTCAACATTGTAAGTAACAGGGAAGACCTCTGCGGGGAGTTTATTCCACATACGGCTGGTGCGACTGATAAACGAATTCTCTCTGTAATGCGTCGTGCGATCCGCTGGACAATCGACAACAAACGGATGGACTCTACTTGATAAGCGAGTATTACGAATAAAAACCTGGGCTTTGGGGATAAGTTCACTTATCTCAGCAAAGCACTTCCCATTGTAATATCGATAGAACAGGGTTACACAACCCACATTCCGACGATGCTCCAATGAGTCAATAGATCTGGATACTCTACTGTCATTGATAAGCGCCGACGCCCTCCTTTGCACACGGTCCAGAAGCTCCAAAATAGACTTCGAAGCTCCTGCCCATATATGGGAGTTGTATTCCATCTTCGGTCGGATATAGGTGGTATAAATAGTGAGTAAATCGGATGGAGTGAAGTACTTCTTGCACCGACGCAAAAAACCCAGACACTTGAATGCTTCTTTCGACACCTGAAAAACATGCTTATTCCATCGGACATCACACTGAATTTTCATGCCCAGAACATCAAGAGTATCCGATTCCTCAATATCGATATCACCCATATGTACAGATGGCAGTGTTGACCCCAGAGCCCTATGGGTCAACATACAACATTGGGTCTTACGCGCATTAAAATCCACCTTGTTCGCATGACCCCACTCAGAGATTGCAGAGAGGTCACGATTTAGTGTGTCATTCATAATCTGCCTTTTGCCCCCAATCTCCTCAAGGCTTGGCTTACGATTGAAGGAAAATGAATGACAAATGTTGCTGTCATCTGCGAAAGAGTAGATAGGGTTGAAAGTTTGACCAAGAAGATCATTAAGAAAGATAAGAAATAGGGAATGAGAAAGAACAGAACCCTGCGGTACCCCTGAATTAAGCTGAAACTCGTCGGATGAGATCCCATCTATAACAACACTAATAGTGCGATCTCTGAGAAAGCTCGAAATAAAACGAGCGAAGTCATTACCCACACCAAAGGCAATAAGCTTCGATACAAGCGCCCCGTGCCATACACGATCAAAGGCCTTAGAAATATCCAGAGCAACCACTTTGCTCTCACCAAAACGGTGAATGGACTGACTCCAACGTTCCGAGAGGAACGCTAACAGGTCTCCCGTAGAACGATTCCTACGGAAGCCATATTGTCGGTCACTAAGAAGTGAGTTGGACTCTAGATAATTCACGAGATGGTAGTTAAGCATACTCTCCATCACCTTTGAGAGCGCAGAGCATATTGCGATTGGGCAGTAATTTTCAGGGTTATTAGCCGCACCCTTTTTAGGGATTGGCTGGACATTGGCAACCTTCCAGCAAGAGGGGAAAATTCCCGTATGGTAAGAAGCGCTAAAAAGGTTAGCCAATGGACGAGCTAGCGTCGAAGTGCACTGTTTCAGCACCAGTGCGGGTATGCCAACCGGCCCCGATGACTTATTTATGTTGAGGTCAGCAAAAACCCTTTTAACTGCACGAGCTCGGAAGAATATCTTAGGCATAGTACTGGATACTCTTTCAAGTTCTGGCAGTGGTTGATCGCTTTCCGGCAGGAATGAATTTCCTGCAAACATCTCAGCTAAAAGGTTTGCCTTATCAACGGGTTCAGTGAATATTTGATCATCCTTTATAAGAGTTGGAATAGCTGAACTTGAATTATCCTTTACTCTTTTAACGAATGACCAAAAGCTCTTGCTACCCCGAGGAGCAGAAAGAACTTTAGTACGAAGACGTTTTTCGTAAAGAAACTTTTCACGACTAAGTACTTTGGAACATTCATATCTCGCCCGTTTGCAAAGCAGATCAGTATTGTCGTTCTTATTATCACGCCAATTTTTGAACGCTAACTCTCTGTATCTGACTGCGTTTCTGCAAGTCTGGTTAAACCAACATTTATCTTTTGGTTTAACCGAAATTTGCTTCGAAGGAATGAAAGATTTCATTCCAAGCAATATAACATGTTCTACCATTTTCGCCGCTGCATCAACGTTGTCGTCGAGGAAACAGAGTTTCCAATTAAAGTGCCGGAAAAATTCGTTGAGCCCAACGTGCTTTTTCGTAAATAAAAATTGAACGTTTCGCAGCTGTTGCCGAAACGTTTCGAAGGTAGGAGAACGAAAAAGATGCGGAAATGGTACAATGATCCGAATTGCCGAGAGATGCAAGTGTTCTTACTTCATACTTGTCCGTATGAGAAGTAAGGAAAAGATCAAGAGTATTTTGATGTTCACTTTCAATACACGGAATGTGCGTTGGTTCATTCACTAATTGCGCCAGGTGGTTGTGCGCGGCAAACAGTTCAACATAAAGGCCCTCGGGAGTTGTGTGGCTCGAATGGCGAAGCCAGGAAGTGTTGTGAATATTAAAATCGCAGCAACGACAATTTCACTACTCGGGCAACTCCCTAGAATTCTAGCGATGGAATCAGAAAGGACATCGAAGCCATTAAGGGTATTCGTATATATATAATATATCAGAATTCCAATTCACACACTATTTCAGAACTCTTGGCAATAAATTTATAGCAGCAGGTGACTTCAACGCGAAACATACCCAATGGGGTTCGCGCCTTAAAACCACTAAAGGAAGGCAACTTTTAAAATCCATATTATCCTGTATTCTAGATGTCGTCTCGGGTGGTCAGCCAACTCACTGGCCATCAGACCCTAATAAAATTCCTGATATTATCGACTTTGCTGTCATCAAGAATATAAATCGCGATCATATATCTGTAGTCACATCTCCAGATCTCTCTTCAGATCATTCCCCCTCGATTTTGACATTGTTCCAGAAGCAAGCAATTCCAGAATCTAATTGTTTTCCAAATAGGTTCACAAATTGGCTAAAATATAAAAAATATATAAGTTCCTACTTAAGATTAAATACTTCTCTAAAAACTGAAGTAGAAGTAGAATCGGCAATAAACTTATTTACGGAAACAATCACGAATGCAGCGAATGTATCGACGCCCACCATCATTCAAAACAATAAAAAAACTAATTTTCCCAAAAATATTCAAGACCTGGTAAAGGAGAAGAGAAATGTTAGACGTTTATGGCAATTGCACCGCTCTCCGGCATTGAAACTTCAATTAAGACAATGTCAAAGAGATATTCATAGCGCAATTAAGAATAACAACGAATCGTCTCTCAAGAAATACCTACAAAATCTTGACCCAACAGAAAAGTCTGACTATAGCCTGTGGAAAGCCACCAAAAAACTGAAAAGACCTATAGTTTATGAATCACCTATTCGACTTAGTGATGGTAATTGGGCCAGGAGCCCCTCCGATAAAGCAAATGCTTTCGCCGATCATTTGCAAAACGTATTCACTCCCAATATTACCAACTCCTATGTTACTATTCCACAAATAAACGATTTAGTAGTATCTCCAATGAAACTTCGGTTTGTTAACATAGAAAAAGCAGTTAAAAATCTCAACACAAAAAAATCCCCTGGGAAGGATAAAATTACATCAAGAATGATATGTGAACTGCCCATTACTGTTCTAAGGCTCTTACTATTTATATTTAATGCTATCCTGCGTATTGGTTTTTATCCGTCCTCTTGGAAAATATCCGAGATTATAATGATCCCCAAGCCTGGTAAGGATGTTAGTCAAGTCTCTTCGTACTAGAGTTGTGTCGTTCATGAACGAACTAGTTCATTTGAAAGGTTCAGTACATTGAACGATATGACATCGTTCACCATTATTCGTTCTTTTCGTTCATCGTTCATTTCGTTCTTTTTTGTAGTCATAAAAAGTTTGTATACCATTCTTATTAATTTTATTACAGAATTAAATGTTTTTCTTAATAATTTCAAATTTTTAATAAAATTGTAATTTTCTGACACTACTAGTCTATGCACAATAAAATTAATATAAACATGTAACATGTAGTGCGCCAATAAATTGTCGAATGAACGACACCGTTCACGAATCACTGTTCAGACACAGCTCATGACAAAAAAGAACGATAACAAAAAGAACGATTGAACGATTTGAACGAACTAGTTCAATGAATTAAATTGAACGATATGACCGAGTCACCTAAAAGAACGATTAAGCCCAACTCTACTTCGTAGAGACCAATAAGTCTTCTCTCGATATTATCAAAAATGTTCGAAAAATTAATTTTGCACTCTCTTACGCCATACCTAAATGCACATCAAATTATTCCCGCTCATCAGTTTGGATTTCGCAAGGATCATAGTACTATAGAACAAGTACATCGCATCGTGACTCTTATCAGAAAGGCTTTTAAAGAGAAACTCTATTGCTCTTCATTGTTTATCGATATTTCTCAAGCATTTGATAAAGTATGGCTTGAAGGTTTGTTATACAAAATTGTATTACTGTTACCTCAAAACTCCCACAAACTACTCAGGAGTTATTTAACGCACAGAACTTTTGCGGTTAAGTATAAAGACTTCATCACTAGTACCAGAAGCATTTCTGCCGGAGTTCCACAAGGTAGTATACTTGGTCCTCTTATGTATATTCTATACACTGCTGATATGCACAAACCCCCTTATTCAAACGTCAACCTTTGCAGACGATACAGCGTTCGTAAGCATTCACAAAAATCCGAAAATACATAGCTTCTCAAAACTTACAAACACATATACATGATGTGGAAAAATAGCTCAACAAATGGAAAATAAAGGTAAACCCATCAAAATGTGCCCACGTAACATTTTCTTTGAGAAGGGGGAACTGTCCTAAACTTACAATTAACGACACTCATGTCCCTGAACAGTCTCATATTAAATACCTTGGAATACACCTCGACAGCCGCCTCACTTGGACACAACACATCGAAGCAAAATCAAACCAGGTGAAACTTAAAACTGTTCAACTACTCTGGCTCCTCAACTCTCATTCCACCCTCAAGCCAATATGGACATATGGAATCCAACTCTGGGGAACAGCATCTTCATCTAATATAAATAAATTACAAAGAAGACAATCTAAAATACTGCGCCTGATAACTGGTGACCCGTGGTTCATCCGCAACAGCAACATCCACAGAGATCTCAGTATTCCAACAGTTGCCGACGAAATCAAGAAATTCTGCTCTAAATATGTACGGAGATTAACAACTCATCCAAATTCCCTAGCTCAGGATCTACTCTCATATAGAGGCCACAGGCGTCGAAAAAGGGTAGATACCTTGGCTATTGATCAAATCTAATAAGCCTGCTCCTCACGATGGTTACTATTGCACTGGCAATAGGACTATAATTGTATATTTAGTTTTTTAAGATTTTAATACTTATTGTTATTTTCTATAATGAAGAAAGATTCAATAAATAAACAAATGAGTTAAAAAAAAAAAAAAAGTAAAACTTTTTTACTTTCGTAGCGCTCTTATTGAAAAACCCTTTATTATTATGTTCCACAAAATTTTTTTGAAATTAAAAATCTTTTTTTGAATTTTCTGGTATTGAACCCGGCCATTCAGGTTAATAGTTCACACTCTTACCCACTGCACCACAACTACTTTTGATTTCCTTAGCCATATTCAGAGCTTTAAAGAATTAATTCCTTAATTCAATTTTTCAATTCTGAATTAAAAATTCGATGAATTAATTCACTAAGCACCCCTTAGGTCCCTTAGGAGGGCATGGGATCGGTCTCATTCGATGCTCAAATGTTGTCCACATCAAAAAAAAAAAACAAAAATTGATTTTTTTACCCTTAGGTCCCTTTCTCTATGCGCTGTCACATATATTGAATGGAATTAATTCATATTTGCTTTCGTTCGATTTATTTTGTTACGAATTAATTCAGTTGCAATAGAACGGAAAATGTGAATTAATTCACTACTGAATTCGTTCAATTTCATTTTCGTTCAGTGAATTAAAAAAAAATAAAATTACGTTCAGTGAATTTTAAAAAAAATAATAAGTTCACTGAATTGAAAAAAAAATAAAATAAGTTCACTGAATTGAAAAAAAAAATAAAATAAGTTCACTGAATTCAAAGCCGTTCAGTTCAGTAGATGAAAACAATAATATACAAATAACATTTTTAAATACCCGAGTAAAAAGTTTTGATGTAATCATATATTATTTTGTGTAATTGCATATAGTAACTTATAGTTACATATGGCCGATAAAATCCCATGATAAGTTTATCCCATTGTAAGTTTCAAAAAAAAAATGATTTTTTTTAGGATTTTCATAATTTATCTGATTTTAACCCTACAATGGCGAATTAAAATTACTTGAATATTTTCCAACCGATTTTGCATTTTTATGCCTTGGTACACTTCCAAAAAAATGTTAGTACAAAAGTCTGTTAAACGCGTTCTGTCGCAAATGAACTGATTTTTTCTGTTACTTTGTCTTAAAATTTAGGATTGAACTAATATTTTTGTAAATCCCATTTAGCCTAACAATTACTTTCATCCATATTTGAACTAACTTTGCATCCTAATTTTTAGTAATTTATGTTTTTTATTTCTTTTCATAACTTTTTATTGTATAATCACAAAATGGCTTATATCTCGGAAACTAAACGAGATAGAGCAAAATGGACAAAAATTCGATACTATAAACTTATCAATCTTTATAAGCCACCTACACTCCCAAAAAGAAATATGGACCTGTCTCAGGACAGATCCGTCGAGCCCAAAAACTAAGACCGAAAGCGATATTTTAGCAGAAATTTTCAGTTAAATCAGGTAATGTTTCTGTTGAATTCAGCCCAAATTTCTTAGCTAAGTTAACTAGAATTGTCTGTGTATTTAGCAGTGTGTAAAATTTAGCTCACCTAAATTTAGCAGACTATAATTCTCAACCATACCAGAATTTTGAACTATTTGTACGGGCTTTTTTATGAGTGTAAAAGGGGAATTTAGTCTAGATTACGATTCTATTGACATTTTCAGAAACACAGTAATTTAAGAGCCAGTATTTTCAAAAAATGCCAGAAAAAATATTTAGCCATGATATTTATTTATACATTTTACCAATAAAAATAAAATTCTCTTTATTGTTTGGCACAATTATTTTGACCCATTGATTTCGTCCCAATAAACACTGAAAAACTAATAATTCAAGTGCTGTAAAAAATGCTTGAATTCAGCTTTATTTGACGCTGCCAGAAAAAGGAAGGAGAAACCACAAAAAATTGGTTTCCGTCGCCTCAAGATGTTGGATATTAAAAGAAAAATATAAATGTTAATGTATGTATGACAAAATAATTATATTACTGAAAATAAATTGCATCAAATATTACAATTATCGTGTTTTAATTGGCTTGATTTGAGTTTGAATATAGGGCTTGAATCCAAGGCTTTTTAATAAGTTGTTGGAACTTGAATTGGACTGTAATTCAAGGCTTGAATTCAAGCAAATTTACACTGTTATGTTCAACTGGAATTCTAGTGTCCCTTGTGCTAGAGTATTCAAATTAAGTATAAATCAAGGCTTGCATTTGGAAAAATTTACTGGAATTACGCTTGATTTCAACTTTAATTCCAGCAAAATTGTTTATTGTGGTACGTTTAATAAAACTACTTTTCCATAATTGTAAAACAAACAATAATAAAATGTGTTTTTACCAAAAATGGGAAAAAAGATGATTAAATATTGAAATCAGAGCAGCAATAATTGAAAAATATAAATCTGGAATTTCTGTAAGAGAAATATGCAAAGAACTCCAAGTATCAAGAAAAACGGTGCATTATCAACTTAATAAAGAAACGCAGACTGGCTCTGTAAAAAATAAACTACGTACGGGCAGAAAGCCAATGACTACTGCAAAAGAGGACCAACGCATAGTGCTAGAATTTAAAAAGAAACCCCATTTAACATCAAAATCCATTAAACTGGAATTACGGAGTATTATGAACAGATGAAAGTTCTTTTGAGTTCCACGGCTCACCAAAAAAGATATATGTTCGTTTACCTCAAAAAACTAGAAACAAATTTTCTACAGTAACTGAAAGAGTGCGACATGGTGCAGGCATCGTAATGTTCTGGGGGTGTATATCTGCAAATAGGTGTGAGTCGACGGAATGATGAACCAACAAAAGAACTTGAACATACTGAAATTTATTCCCTTTCTGTAGAGAAAATGATTGAAGAGTCATTTATTTTACAACAAGGCAATGCCCTTGTCATAAAGGGCGATTGGTTACTCGCTTTTTAAGCGAAACTGGGGTGGAAACACTTAACTGGCCGCCTCAAAGCGCCGATTTAAACATTATTGAAAATATATGGTGTTATATTAAAGGAAGAAGAACTCAGGAAAATTTTTTACAATCGGTAGCCAACCACACCCATTCTACAACTGGTTCCACTGCAACCGATTCCATGGAACTGGTTCCGAAATTAGTTCCTGGGATCCTATATGGAAGGTGTGGGTGACGTAGAATCAGTTCCAGAACTAGTTCCAGAACTGATTCTAGAGCAACCGGTTCCACTTTGGAGCTATAGAAGGGGTTGCTTTTGGGAAAATTTCAAACAAAAAGAATCGGTGTTAGAATCGACAGTAGAAGGGGTTGTGAATGAAAAGTAGCTATTGTACAACCGATTCTTTGGAACAGAAAATTTTCCTGGGAAGTAATTGCTCGAACACTTTTTTTTATTTCTTTAGAGGAGGAGGAAGAATCTTAGTAAAATCTTAAAACCTTTGGATATAAAATTTTTTTAAATGCAATATGTATTATATTTATACCCTACACCACTACGTGGAGAGGGTATAATAAGTTTGTGCTGATGTTTGTAACACCAAAAAATATTGGACCTAGACCCACCTTATAGTATACCGATCGACTGAGAATCACTTTTTATTTCGATTCAACGAAATGTGTCTGTCTGTTTGTCATCTGTCCATGCATTCTTTTGTTGAAATCGGTCCATGTTTAGACCTAGTGCCCATATAAGGGTACTCCCCAAAATTTTCGTTTTTACACTCTGCAGATCGCAAATACGAAGATATTTCAATGAAATTTGGTACACAGACCTATGTCGGCCCAAGAACGGAGTCTATAAATTTTGGTTGCAATCGGTCCATGTTTAGTCCTAGTGCCCATATAAGGGTAGGATAGAGGGGCATCCTTCGCCACTTTTTTTTCAAAGCACTGTCATTTCGTAACCCCTAATTATTTTTCAAAAACTACTTTCAAGTTGAAGATCTACATATCTTGGCTTTAATTTCTATGATTTTTATTCTAATTATTTGCATATTTTCTAATACTTTTTTAATGATTTTCAAAGTAACCCAAATCGGCGTAACTGCCTCAAATTTGGGAGATATTCGCCAAAAGAGCTAGATACAATTTCAACAAAAAATATTGTTAATACGGCAAAGTCAATGTTTTAGTGACTGAAATAAATAACTTAGAATAAGTTCTTTAAGATATGTGATTCTTTTTAATCAATAAACCTCCACTGCATTAAAAATAAATAATTAAAAACTATAATATAATGGTTCTTCAAAATTACAAAAAACTGAATAATTAATATAAATTTAAGAATGAACACGATTGTTCTAATTTACTACTAAACATATTTTAAATATATAGAAAAGTTATAGAGTATTTTAGGCAGGAATTCACCAACTCTTCGTAGCTCCAGGAGCGATCTGGTGATTGTGCCCCAGAGACAAAAATAATAGAAAATTAATATTTTTCACACTTTTTAAGCATTTATTAAAATCTAATTATTTTCTGAAAGCCTAGGATCATAGGTCTGACATAATGAAAAATTATTTTTTTATCATACGATTTGAGGAAGTAATTGCAAAATCTAGTTGCTTTTAATTAATTTTTTGGCACCCCAAAAACACAAAAACACTTCTATTTGCTATCACATGTGATGTAAACTCATCAAAGTGGATGTCAAGGAAAGGTAATTGAAAAATGCACAAAATATATTTTTTCCAATTTTGTATCTCCCTTAACATCAGAGAAAAATTGGATTAGTGTATGTGCCCCGCTGTCGAAGGATCCCCCCTCTAGCCTACCCCCAAAATTGGCTTGTTTACATGCTTCAGGTCGCAAATACGAAGATATTGCAAGGAAGTTTGGTACACAGACCTATGTCGGCCCAAGGACGAAGCCTACTGATTTGGGTTAAAATCGGTCCATGTTTAGACCTAGTGCTCATATAAGGGTCCCCCCAAAATTGGCTTGGTTACACGCTGCATGTCGCAAATACGAAGATATTTCAATGAAATTTGGTTCATTGACTCACATGGTCCCAAGGAAAAAGCCTATTGATTGTAGATAGGATCGGTCCATATTTGGACCTATCGCCTATATGCTATGGGCTATATTTTCGATTTTCTGTTCTTTTATGATTTTATAGAAAATTTTGACACAAGTCTGTTTTAACCCATTAAAATTTCGAATCCAAACATTAGTTGCCCGAGTAAAAAAGTTTTGATATAATCATATATTATTTTATGTAATTATATATAGTAACTTATAGTTAGATATGGCCACATATGCTTTTAAATTGAAGCATATAGACTTTTATATAGTCATATATTAAATATTTTTTCCTCAAAGGTTTTAATATTGAGACATATGTGATTTTATATTATTACATACTGGCCTACATATAAGTGTATGTGCTATATATAAGTACACAATGTAATATATAAAAGATATAATTACATACACGTTTATATATAATTTAGTATGACACTATACATAATAATATAAAACTATATATGGAGCCATTTAAGAAATATTATATAATAGGTGTTATATATGATTATATATTGACGCATATGAACCCATATATAATTTAGTATAGTTTCATATCTACAATATTTCATGATTTCTTTTATATATAACGATATAACGTTCTTTATAAAATCATCTATAATTATATATCATCCCACATTAGCAATTTTTTCAAAGTGATTTTATATAAAAATATATGTAAAGAGTTCTTCAACAGGGACGCTACAAAAGTAGAAAGACAGGGACAGCAAACGACGCCATATTTCTTGCCGCTCTTTTGACATTTCTCTTCAGTAAGGTTTGCCATTTCATGATGGAAAGATATACGAGCCAACAACGAGTCGAAATTATTAAAATTTACTACCGAAATTCGGAGTCTGTGGCCTCAACGTTAAGAGCGCTACGTCCAATTTATGGTCGTCATAATCAGAGCTTTGAAGAATTAATTCCTTTTTGAATGAATTCACTACCAATCGAATTCAATTTTCTCTAGAATTGAATGAATTCCTTTTCTTAAGTAATTTACTGAATTCATTCAATTGAATGCGTTCATCAAACAACAAAATCAAAGAATTAATTCAATTGCAATAGTTCTTTTTATTAAATCAAATGAATTAATTCACCGGTGAACGCGTTCAATTTTATAAATCGAACGGAAAAAAGTGAATTAATTCCTTACGTGTTAATTCACCACTGAATTCATTCAATTTCATTTTCATTCAGTGAATTAAAAAAAATAAAATTACATTCAGTGAATTAAAAAAAAAATAATAAGTTCACTGAATTGAAAAAAAAATAAAATAAGTTCACTGAATTGAAAAAAAATAAAATAAGTTCACTGAATTCAAAGCCTGTTTTCTGCCGTTCAGTAGAAGAAAACAATAATGTACAAATAAAACTTTTAAATAAGCAATTTTACAGTGTGTGCTAGTAACAAATTAGAAACCGGATGCTGTTTATCAACCTACATGATTCAAAAATTTGGAAAAAAAATATAACTATTAATTTTTCAAACTAGTTATATAGTATATATTTTTTTTCCAAATTTATCTATATCTGTAGTTTTTATTTTTAATAGTAAAAGGCTTTATTTTTGAATCATGTAGGTTGATAAACAGCATCCGGTTTCTAATTTGTTACTAGCACAAGCTCTAAAATTGCTTATTTAAAACTTTTATTTGTACATTATTGTTTTCTTCTACTGAACGGCAGAAAACAGGCTTTGAATTCAGTGAACTTATTTTATTTTTTTTTTCAATTCAGTGAACTTATTTTATTTTTTTTCAATACAGTGAACTTATAATTTTTTTTTTAATTCACGGAACGTAATTTTATATTTTTTAATTCATTGAACGTAATTTTATTTTTTTTAATTCACTGAACGAAAATGAAATTGAACGAATTCAGTAGTGAATTAATTCAGTAAGGAATTAACTCACTTTTTTCCGTTCGATTTATAAAATTGAACGCGTTCACCGGTGAATTAATTCCTTTGATTTAATAAAAAGAACTATTGCAATTGAATTAATTTTTTGAATTTGTTGTTTGATGAACGCGTTCAGTTGAACGAATTCAATGAATTACTTAAGAAAAGGAATTCATTCAATTCTAGAGAAAATTGAATTCGATCGGTAGTGAGTTCATTCAAAACGGAATTATTCTTCAAAGCTCAGGCCATATTTACTGTTTATTAGACCGACTCACGAAAAAAGTGCCCCCCTCAAAATAAACCTTGGTTAAGTAGGTTTGAGGTTAAGAAGAAGAATAAACATTTTTCCAAAGTTATGGATATATTATTAATTTGCAAATCAGATTATATCCAGTTTCTGCCTTTTTTTATGGACAGGCTGCATCAGTGATTTTCCATTAAATTGTATTATTGTTTATATTTTATTGTCAGATTGTCTCTATATGATAATTTACTCTAAGAAGTGATCAAACAGACATACAAACATTCTACTTTAGATTTTTTGTTTATCTTCTTATCGCCTCTTTGTCACCTTTTTCACAAATGTTGCCACACTGACGTATGGTTTTTATGTACAAGTGCATTCAGTGTATATCGGAGACGGACTGCCAGCAGGGCATTTTTATTTTTCTAGTAAAGTGTTGTTTTTTCAAACGCGTCATATAGACCAAATGCAATTAATGTTATAATAAATATGCATTTTTATTAATTTTAATTAAGTAGGTTTGAGGTTAAGAAGAAGATTAATCATTTTTCCAAAGTTATAGACACATTATTAATTTGCAAATCAGCCTAGATCTAGTTTCAGCCTATAGCTAGTGCAGGCAATTTGTGTATATCGGAGACGGACTGCCAGCAGGGCATTTTTATTTTTCTAGTAAAGTGTTGTTTTTTCAAACGCGTCATATAGACCAAATGCAATTAATATTGTAATTAATATGCATTTTTATTTTAATTAAGTAGGTTTGGTTTGTTTTATGATGATTCCCAAAATATTTCGGGTCTAGCAACGAGATCTTACGAGCTGGACCATTTTAAAAAAGGTATTTTTTTAGTTTTTGTAAGAAATTTGCATGTTAGCTGTAGACAACATACTCAATATTGTTATCATATGATTTTTTTTTGAGGCGCCTATAGCGGTATATATAAGATGTTCAAGCGTTTTCAGACATGTCCTATTTTTAAGGATATTCTATAAAAAAAAACAAATTTTTGACTCTTTGTACAGAGATGTTTGTTATTGAAATATCAAACTACATGTTCATACAAAATTTTTTAATCTGTAGTCGATTTTAGTGAACACGTGTTTCAGATTTTTTTAAAATTCGCGATTTTTCGCGTTTTATGAGAAATTCAATGTTGAGGAAAAAATGTGTTCTAAATAGGGCAATATGGATACCAAAACTTTTCTTTTGATAAGTAATCATCGAAATTTTGCAAATTTCATATATTTTGCGTGATGTAGTGGACCAAATTTTGTTAAAATTTTTGAGTTACTGCAATCTACATTTGAATTCAGTATCTAGTTGATGTAAGATAAAAATGCAACTTAACTGAAAAAAATCTAGCAAGCGCTTTTTTTTGGCGGAATATCTTTTTTCGGGAAAAAGGTTTATAAAATTTTAATAATAATTTTAATTCAGTTTCTAGTAGATGTAAGGATATAAATGCAAGTTAACAGAAAAAAACCCAACACGCGCTTTTTTTTGGCGAAATATCGTTTTTTCTTGAAAAAATATTATTATAAAATTTTATTTAGGGTCAGCATATATTTAGATTTTTCTTAAACGCGTATTTTAATAAAATATTTTATTTAATAATAAAGCTATAAAAAATTTAATAAAATTTTTTTATTGAATTGGGGTAACTCAAAATTTTATCAAAATTAAGTCCAGAGCACCGTGAAAAATGTTTTAAATTAGCAAAATTCTCAACTATATCCACTTAGCGATTATTTACTTATCAAAAGGAAAGTTTTTATATCCATATCAAAGATACAAGCCAGCCGACTTTAGCCGGTCAGTCGCCGCCAGTCGACACCTTTGCCAAGCCGATTCAGCCGCCGACAATATTCGGCTAAGCCAATTTTCGGCTAAAGCCGATAGAAAAATGCAAAAATATTAATTTTTTAAAAAATTTATGAAATTTGTTTAATAAACATAATTATTTGAAAAGTCAAATTTTCTTGTTTTGATATATCGTTGATTTTTAAAATGTTTTGCATCAAACTGGCGGTAGCACAACCAGGCGGTTTTGTTGATACTACAATTCTACAGGTTTCCGCATTAAAAGGACTGCGTTTGAAAAAAATGTCCATCACAAAATAAAAAAAAAAAAACTGATGAAACAGTCATTCAATTTTAAAAATACAAGCTATTTTATAACCGTATTTTTTAAGATTAAGATTATTATAAAACTACCCAGTCAGAAAAATATAAACGGGAAAGCGGTGGCAAAGCACTTTAACAGGTGGTACAAGTACTGGCAAAAAGTGCTTTCCCATTCCCATTCAAAAGCGCCGAAAAAGCACTGGAGAAACAAAATATTTCAACGTTGGCAAAACCCTGGCGAAACTACTAAAAATAGGTGGTCCGAGAGATAGCCCTTTCTCTGGGTATTACGCGGTCAGAGATAGTCGAAATGTTCATCAATTTTGCTCTATCTCTTAGTTTTCGAGATATGGGCCATTTTAAAAAATCGGGAGCGAAAGAAATGGCGCCATCTTTAAAACTTCGGATACATTACACTCAAAATTAAAATACTGCGGATTTTTAGTATAGTGTTAAATGAAGATAACTAAAATCTTTGCTTAAATCAGTGTTTCAACTAAAAATTTTTTAAAAATTAGTCAAATCGATTTGAAACCCGTTTGACAGATGTTTCTACTGACGTATTATTGTAAGTGTACCTATAAAAAATTACAAAGTTGACTTCGATATTTTTGCAGTTGCTTTTTTGCGTGTATGTATCTGTTGAAATTCTTGGAAAATGTACCTTTTAGCCGACGTTAGCCGGTTAGCCGCCGCCAGTCGACACTATTTTTTTTAGCCAGCCGCCGCCGATGCGTTTGCGGCTCAACTCTAAAAATCAATCGCCGCCGACCATTTTAGCCATTAGCCGCCGCCAGTCGAGAGATTGGACCGGCTTGTATCTCTGATCCATATTGCCCTATTTTAAACATATTTTCTGCACCATATTGAATTTCTGATAAAACGCGAACAATCGCGAATTTCAAAAAAAACCTGAAACACGTGTTCACTTAAATCGACTGGAGATTAATATATGTAAAAGTCTTCATACAAAAGAGTCAAAAACTTTTTTTTTTGTAGAATATCCTTGAAAACAGGCCATTTCTAGGAATGATTGAACATGTTGTATATACCGCTGGACGCGCCTCAAAAAACCTTTCATATGATATCAATATTGTGTATATTGTCTTTAGATAAATACCAAAATTCTGCCAAAAACTAAAAAAAGCCCTTTTTTAAAAACGGTCCAGCTCGTGAGATCTCATTGCTAGACCCGAAATATTTTGGGAATCATCATAAAACAAACCATGGTTTATTTTCAGGGGGGCAGTTTTTTTACTTTTTTTCTGTCCATATAAGGTGAGTCGCTCTACTGTTTATACATATGAATATTTTATTTTAATAAAAAAAATCTAAATTTTTGTCTTTTCCGGGATTCGAACTCGGATATCTGGCATAATAGGTCAACTCTGTACCCACTGCATCACAAACACTTATTAATTTCGATGACTAATTTTGAATTTATATGTTTTGTTTGGAAAACAAATTATAGTAAAAATTCGTTTACCAATACCAATTAATAGTTGTGTGTATTAAATATCAACACAATCCACAATTCGGTTGGTTCTACAGAAACTTGGCTTTACCGTCATATTTGATTAGGATACCCGTATTTGTAGTTACCATTTACTAATATTGAATTTGTTTTTATTAAATGTGATAGATAACACCAATTTTCAAGTACAGTAATTTTGACTTAGCTGCACAACCAACTTTTGCAAGCATTTTTGTGCAGGTAAGCCAAAAACGCAGCTAAGTCAAATTTTTTACCTGCCTTAATGTGCAGGTATACCAACACAGACTGGAAACAAACAAAACAAATGAAGCTAATGATGACAACTTTGTGCTTTTCACCAAATCTTTCGATTTTAATGGATATGGAAACGACTAAAGTAGGATATTTTTGTCACAAAAAAAGTTGACAACACATTTATTTTATGTGTGTTTTTTCCCTAAAATTGAAAAACACAGCAAAGCACAAGAGGCAGCTAACGGTGATCGTTTTTATGAAAATAATGTAAAACTGCCAAAAATATGAGGCAGTTATCTTAAATGCGCAGGTACAAAAAGTGCACTTAAAGAAGACAATTGCGTACATAATTTTGTAAAATAGAAACGAAACCAAAATTTTGTGTAGTTATAGCAAATGTGCACTTAAGAAAAAGGTAGTTAAATCAAAACTACTGTATATTAACTAAACAAATGGCTGCTTCTACTGTACGGAATTACTAAACTGATATTTATTTTAAAATTGATTGGATATACGAATAATTTCATAAAAGGACGGTTTTTTAGTTAATTTTCCCTATTTTTAATACAAAGGTAAATATTTTTGGTGTAGTACTCAATTATAGGTAACTCCAGATAAAATAAAGTCCTGGTAAATTCATTTTAATGGTTTTAATCGAATTCCAACCAATCTTTTTTCTGGTTGTAAAACCTACATAGCTATTTTGAAATTGCCATTTGATGTACCTTAATTTAGCTGTTTTTATCAGGGACGTAACAGTTATAACTTTTATTCAAAAAAGTGATTGTTTTACAATTATTTCCTGTTTGAGTATTTTTAATTTTCTGTTTATTTGCTCTGTTTGATTTATATTTTTAATTCAAACAAAAACAATCCAAACACGATTTTTATTTTTTCAAAAATAATAAAAGTTATTTTGTGATTTTTTTTCTTTATCAAAAAATAACAATTAAGAATATAAATCAAAAGCCATGGAACCAATGACTTCACCAATTATAATATCCTGATGATGTCAACTAGTGTTAATAAAAGATTGAACAGTGATTTAAAGTGAGTAAATATGTATATTCCAGCAACTTCCGGCATTCAATTTAGGTCAATTTTTAATTTTTATTTTATTATCAAATAAAAAAGTTAGTGCTTAATTTTTTCAAAAAAATCATTCTGTAACTTTTATAAAAAGTTTTAAAATAAAAATCAAAAAACAACAGAAATTTATAGAGTAAAATATAAAAATTGAAAAAATTAAAATCTTTGCCAAACTTTGTGATTTTTTTGTGCAATATGATTTATAAAAAAATATAGTGCATTATTGAAATATTATAATTAAATAAATTTGGGTGGTGACTTTTTTAGAAATATAACAGTTATTTTGGGTCTCTGGTTTTTATAAATAGCTATTTTTGTTTATAAAGATCTTTTAAAATGCTGAGCTCTTACTAAGTAATTGTATTAAAATTGGATGATGGGCTACTGTTAATATTACTTGTGGTGTCATATGCAACACTACACTCATTTTACATGCAACACTACACTCATTTTACACCTGTAAAAATGACAGAAAAATCTACTAAAAATTAGTTAAAAATTACATTGCAGAAAACACTGCCTAAATTAGCATATTTTTTCCTAAATACTTGTAAAATACGAACAGCAAAAAAAACCTGTTAAATTTACAGAATTTCAGTTGAATTTGATTTAACTTTTAGTTAATTGAAAATAACAAATTACTCCTTAAAATCTGCAGAAAATTATGCTAAATATCAATAGACTCAAAGTAGCAGAAACAAACCGTTATATCTACATAAGTTTTATTTTTAAGTTAGATCTAGTTGAATGAAAATAGCAGTCTATCCTGGTAAAATCAGCAGAAATATCTGTAGATTTCAGAAGGCTCGGTTTTTATTTTCTACAAACAGAAAATAAATTGGTTCGAATTCTATCGGGACTAACGAATTTTTTCAGGAATATTAAATTTATTTGGCTACCCGAGTAAAAAAATTATATATAATCATATGTGGCATATATTACAATATATAATTAGATATGTCGTTATGTATATTCATATATAATTATATATGACGTCTTTTTCCAAAGTTTTTCTTTATATTATGCCATATATAATTTCATCTAATTAGATATCGGCCTTTATAATATTAGATATGGTATATATGATTATATATTACATAGCATGGCTGATCTTATTGCATATATAGTTGTATATAGAGCTATATCGTAATATATATGGCGGCATTTTAGGAATATATAATTATATATGGTATCATTTAAACAATATATAACTATATATGGTCCCAGTTAAGCTATATATTTTCATATATGCTAGCATTTAAACAGTATATGGTCATATATGGCACATTCATGAACAAAATCTTTAATACAGTTGCAGATATGATAATATATGCTACTAAATATAGTGCCATATATATTTATATATGGTGTTATTTAAGCAATATTTTAGCATATATGGTGCCATTTAAACCATATAGTATTATATATGGTGCCATTTAAACAATATATGGCCATATATGGTACCTCATGCTCAAAATTTTTAATACAGCTCCAGATATGATAATATATGATACTATATATAGTGCCATATATATTTATATATGGTGTTATTTAAGTAATATATTACTGTATATGGTGCCATTTAAACCATATATTATCATATATGGTGCCATTTCAACAATATATGCTTATATATGGCACCTCATGAACAACATTTTTGATACAGTTCCAGATATAATAATATATGCTACTTTACATAGTGCAATATATATTGATATATGGTATCATTTAAACAATATATTACCATATGTGGTGACATTTAAACCATACATTATGATATATGGTGCCATTTCAACAATATATGGTCATATATGGTACCTTATGAACAACATTTTTTATTTATTTTATTTATTTTGCTTTATTTATTGTAATATCAAAGCCACAAAAGGCCAATAAATATATTACAAAGTTTTATACAGTATAACTTAACAATATTAATTCATGAATTTCATTTACTATAAATAACCTTAGAAATACTAATTCTTTTTTCTGTTGGCCCCCCAGCCATAATAATCAGGAAAAAGTATGCAAATACTATATGTGGTCCATGTTATTGACAATTTTTATCTTATAACTTCAACAAACAAATATAAAATCATGTGTAAAGAGTCAATCAAAATATTCTAATGCCCAATTTACAATACAGCAAAAAATTAGTAGCATTTTTTAAAAACTTTACATTTCAATTAAAAATTTGTATAGAGTCTGACAAGTAAATAAAAATAGTTTTCAAAAACTACCAATCCATGGTTAAGTAAAAAAATTCTATCTATACTGTATAAAATCATATCTATACAATTAGTTTTGATTCAAAATTTATATGGAATTTGACACGCATATACAAGTAGCTTTCAAAAAGCACCAATCCCTGGTTAAGTGCAAATCTAGTATAAGGCTCAACATAGAAGTGCCGCCGAAAATAAGTAACATACAAGTAATCAAAACTTTCGTGCTATGAAGTAATCAAAACTTTCGTGCTATGAAGATATGTGCAAACATATTCTTCTTGAAGATATTAATTGAAAAATTAAAAACTTTTAGATAAGCCGGTAAATCATTCCATAGTCGAGCTACTCTCATTAGAAACGTACGTTCAAAGATTGTCGTAGAATGAATCGGAATATCGATCTGTACATTCCGGGTAGACATAATAAAATTGAATTCATTGCGTAAGTTAGGCGGTATGGATGAAAACATAACTTTATAAAAGAAAAATAACAATCGGAAATCTACAAATTTCCTAAAAGTGCAACCTAAGAAATTAATTACATAAGGCGTTATATGCTCCCTACGTCATTTTTAGTACAGTTCCAGATATGATAATATATGCTACCATATATAGTACCATATACTTTGATATATCGTATAATTTAAACAACCGGAGTAAAAATAGTTACATATAGTTATATATGTGATTAAGTTATATCTGTATAAATATACAGTTTCATCCGAAGAATGGCCCGATATATTTTTTATCAATTGTTTATCAATTTTTATCTAATTGTATCAGTTTAGATCTGACCTGATTAAATTATGTGTTAATCAGATGAAATTGTATCCGATTTTTGACCTCCAAGGAATCCAAAGAATCGGTTGTAGAATAGCTACTTTTCATTCACAACCCCTTCTACTGTCGATTCTAACACCGATTCTCTTTGTTTGAAATTGTTCCAAAAGCAACCCCTTCTATAGCTTCAAAGTGGAACCGGTTGCTCTAGAATCAGTTCTGGAACTAGTTCTGGAACTGATTCTACATCAACCACAGAGTCCATATAGGATCCCAGCAACTGGTTCCTGAACTAGTTCCATGGAATCGGTTGCAGTGGAACCAGTAGTAGAATGGGTGTGGTTGGCTACCGATTGTAAAAAATTTTCCTGGGCACCGATAAAATTTTGATAATTTCTGAAATACAGTTTCATCATTTCTGAAATAGAGTTGTGAATTTCGGATTTACAATTAATAATTTCTGAAATACAATTGATAAAACTGAAATTCAATTGACTAGTTCTGAAATACAATTCATAAATCTGAAAAATAATTTATAAGTTCTGAAATACAATTGATAAAACTGAAATTTAATTGATTATTTCTGAAATACAATTGATAAATCTTATAAACTTGATACAATTGGAAATAGTGTAGAGCGTTAAAAAGATGTAAATAAAATTATTTTTGAATGGGGGAAATGTTTTTAGTCGATCTGTTATTTAAGTAAATGAATGTTATTATAGTTTGACCCAAGATCATAAATTAATATCACTTTCTGTTTAAATTATTTTCAAATCAAAGAAAGATGATACAATTTTTACAAGTAAATTACAAAGAATAAAAATTATTGAAAGAATTCGATAAGACCAGCAAGGCAGAATGCGCATTTTCGGCTTTCGCTAAAAAGCCATCATCAGTGCCTTTTGCCTTTGAGTGGTTTAATATTTTGATAATCGTCTACTTATTTTTTTAAAAAAATTCAATTTAATAAATAAAATATAATTTTATAAAAACATTTATAGAAAATAAAATTATAATTTTATAAAAAGTAATTCATTTTATAAAAAAAATGCATAGCCATGAACGGTATCGAACTCGTTGCCTTCTTAGTTTAAACCTTATTTTAACAAAATATTGTAATTTTTATAAAATCAGTGCTCTGCCAGAGTATTATTTTTTGATCTGTTGTCAATATCTGTCTGGGATCTTATTTAATCCCAAATAAATTGAGATCTTACGTAGTACCCAAATATAATGCGGGATCTAATTTTATCTGTCATTTTTCTAGATAGTTTTAGACGTCAAACCCCAAATATATTGCTGTTTCTAATTCGATCTGCCATTTTAATACTGAAATAAATTGCTAGATCTAATTCGATCTGCAATTTATGGGATAAATTAAGATCTTACCAAATCACCAAATATATCAATGGATTTAATTCGATCTGCAATTTATCGGAAAAGTTAAGATCTTACGCAATCCCAAAATATATTACTGGATTTAATTTGATCTATCATTTTTTGGATAAATTTAGGTCTTACTTAATCCCCAAATATATTGCTGGATCTAATTAGATCTGCCATTTTTCGGATCAAATTAGATCTAAGTTTATCCACAAATATATTGCTGGATCTAATTCGATCTGCCATTTTTCGGATCAATTTAGATCTAAGTTTATCCCCAAATATATTGCTGGATCTAATTTGATGTGGAATTTTTCGAATCAAATTAGATCTAAGTGTATCCCCAAATATATTGCTGGATCTAATTCGATCTGCCACTTTTTCGGATCAAATTAGATCTACGTTTATCCACAAATATATTGCTGGATCTAATTTGATATGCCAAAATTGAGATCAAATTAGATTTAAATTTATCCAGAAATATATAGCTGGATCTAATTCGATCCGCCATTTTTCGGATCAAATAAGATCTAAGTTTATCCGCAAATATATAACTGGATCCGCCATTTTTCGGATCAAACAAGATCTAGGTTTATCCCCAAAGATATCATTGGACCTCCCAATTTTGAGATATAACTTGATCTTAGTTTAACCCCATATATACAATGGGATCTAATACGATATGATTGGATACACCCAATTTTGAGATCTAATTGGATCAGCTGGATATTACAGCAGATCTTAAACAATATAAAATTGGATCTAATCATATCCAAGATCAATTTTTTTTACTCGGGTAGTAAAGTGTTCTTTTTCCAAACGCGTCATATAGAACAAATGCAATTAATATTGTAATTAATATGCATTTTTATCAATTCTAATTAAGTAGGTTTGAGGTTAAGAAGAAGAATAAACATTTTTTCAAAGTTATAGACCCATTAATAATTTGCAAATCAGACTAGACCTAGTTTCTGCCTTTCCCTTCTATGGACAGGCTTCATCAGTGATTTTCCATTTGTTGACAGAAAATATACACGGTCAGATTATCCAAAATATTGGCTTTTCCAGGCAATATTGAAAAAATACTAACTTCTACATTACCTTTAATACCAACAACTACCAATTTATTGAAGATTTAGTCATTTAAATAAAATATTGGCAGCAAGAATCTAGTATCAGTTGTATTTCAATAAAATCGATCACTCTATCCAAGTATTAGTTCTTCCAAACAATTAAAAAAAAATTTTTCAACTTTAGTAGCTTTAATCAATACTTTCCATTATTTTGGTAATTATAATAATATATTGAGACTAGAAACAGAAATTTTATTTATCATAATAAAATTTTGGAATGTATCATATTTTTTGGTTTCATGGATATTAAGTTAGACAACACCTAAATGTACACTAAAAAAAAAAAAAGTTAGTATAAAAATTAGTAAAAAGGTTTCCAATTTTATTACACTAGTATTATACTAATTTTTTGTATAAAGTTGTTTTTTAGTAAAATAATTTGGTATTCTCATTTTACAAATTACAGAATTTTTTATTAATTTGAGTTGCTAAATCTACAAATTTAATTTTACTAAATTTTGAAACCCGATTAGCTAAAATTAGCAAAAAAATTACTAATCTTTTTTATTTTTGAAGTTTAATTTTTATTTTTTTTTTTTAAATATACACAACCTGATAGAAATTTTTGTTGCAATATGATTACCGGAAAGACCAAGTTGTTTTTAAGCGTTTTTTTCCATTTATAATAAAAATAGATTTGTTCTCTAATTTTTTTTGTTGTTTTTTAATGTTTATATTTCCACGTTTTTTTTTTGGTTTATCGAATATTTCCTTGCTATAAATACAATTAGTTTTGCAATTTTTTCAATATGTATTTTTATCATCCATATTCGTACATTCGGTGAAAAAAAGATTTATCATAATGATGAAACTGCTTCATAAATCGTTCATCGGCAATAAATATGACGAAGCGTTTCATAAAGCGGATGATGTTTTTTATACGAAAATTTAATTTTACTGTAATTGGTACAATTGTTTTCTATTCTAAAGCTGCCTACACACGAAGGAACATTCGTCATAAAATGCCCTTCGTGTATAGCGACCTATAGCAAATCAAGCTGCTGTACAGCATGCTGGACAGCTGTATGAATTTGATCATGTAGTGCAGGGCTGGCAAAACTATGACACGCGTGTCAGTAGTGGCACGCAAGTGGATTTTAGGTGGCACGCGACGTTTTGTTGGATATTTTCAAAAAATTTAAACTATTAGAAGACCGGCAAAAAATTCAGTTAAATGTTAAATTTCATTACAAAAATGTGTGATTTAACTCCATAAGGTTGAAATTTTTTTATAGAGCTTGAAAATCGTCTTTTAAAATGAATGAAACTCTGTACTGCCACCATATTTTGTTTAAAGAAATATGGTTAATAAAGAACTCGAAAATTCGTTTATCAGAAAATTCTGGGAAAATTTCTAAAATTCTAGATTGAAAGAAGTTTAAATGTTTCGATGAGAAAATGCCTCATAATCGGAGAAAAAAAAGTACGAGAAAATTGCACAAAAAAAAAAAAAAACAACTTGTAATAAAATTGGATCTAAAAAATTAAGTTTTTTTAAAGGAAAATAGGTGCTACGAAATAACCCTCAATGAAATAAAGGCTGAAAATAAGTTTCATATTGACGCCCTTTGTTGGAATTTGAAATTGGGTTTTGATCGTGTTTCGCGCAGCCATTTCATCTGAAATAGAAATTTCTCTGTTCAAATCCATAATATTCGCTTTTTATTCATTATTATGATAAGAAAAAACCGCGCAATTTATTTTAACAAAATCAAATTATTGCCCGAAGCACATTTTTCAACTAGTTTGTTACGTACATAAATAATAGATGGCGCCAAATAATCTAACTTTTTTTAACAAAATGAAATAACCACCAAAAATGGAATAACCCCCGAAATGAAAAGTCACTAATGTTGAAATTGTTTTAATTTTATTTCATTGTGGATTTTTTCATAATGAAATAATCTCAATATTTAAAGATTAAATAAACCCCCAAAAATTAAATTACCGTCAAACATTTTTACGTCATTTCTTGGATATTATTTTTTCCCTTTTGGGGTTATTTCATGGGGGTTATCCGTAGCGCTGATAAATGCGATGATATTTTTAAGAGACATTTTCTAAATTTTAAAAATTTTTAAAAAAGGGCCTTTAAAGGACAACGAAAATTAGGGTGGCACGAGAGAAATTTTTACAAAAAAAAATTTGTCCGTTTCTGGCACGAAGCGAAAAAACTCTTGCCACCCCTGATGTAGTGTCTAATTTGACAGCTTGTCAAACATGTTGGACGAAAAACTAAATTTTTTGATTTTTCGGCAGGTTTGACAGACACGCTTTACAGTGTAATGGAAAAATTCATCAAACATTAGGGAATTTTACATTTTTAATTAGGGATAACGTTAATAAATAAACTAAAAATGCAAATACAGAAAAAAACAAATTAAATTCAAAGAAAAAAAAATGAATAAAAAAAATTCGTCATGTAAAATGTACCTTCAAAACGACAAAATCAACACAGCGGATGATAATGGCGAAATTATTTTTATTAATTTTTTTCATGGAATTTCATTTTTGAATTTCTGTTTTTGCATTTTTTAGTTTATTTATTAACGTTATCCCTAATTAAAAATGAAAATTCCCTAATATTTGATGAATTTTTCTATTACACTGAAGAATATAATATGGTTTACATCTGGAATCTACAATCGAAAGAGGTGGTACAATCGAAATTACAGGGTCACACCGACACTGTGTTGTGTACTGCTTGTAGGGTTTTTCTTTTCCCGGACTTTTTCATTTCCCGGGACAGCGGGATTTTTTTCGGAATTTCCCGGGATCCCGGGAATTCCCGCTCGTTACAAAATATATAAATTCGACATATATTGTACTTGAAAAACTACTTTTTGGTTAAACACCGTTCGACAAAGTTCATCTTTTGGTTGTATCCATGAGAAAATGGTCTTAAAGGAGGGCTACATATCCATGTCTTCCACTTTTTCCAGGTCAATTTAAATCGTGAATTAGTATTTATGTAATATATTTATAAGGAAGGCCGTCCTAATTAAAAAAAACTCTTAGTAATATATTAACTAAATATTAATTTCGCGGTTTAAGCTGTTAAACGAATTGATATAGAAAAGTGAAAGACACGGTTATATTATTTTGATCCCTTTTTTCAGGATATATTGGAATTGTTAATGGGTGCAAACTTGTGTCGGACCAGTTTTATAGTCAGAACTAAAATCAATTTTTTGCTTAAATATTTCTTATACATTAAATCCAAAAATTTCTATTTCTAGATATTTTGATTTTTTCTATGCAGATTTTCAGAAGTATCCGTCTAGAATTAGTTTTATAAAAGCGTTTAAAAGTGAGCATTTTTCACAGAAATTTTTAGGCAAATTCGCCTAAATTGTTTTATAAAAGTAGACACTAAAATATTAAATAGTTTCATAATTTTAATTACTTTTCTTGAATAGAAATTTTTTAAGCCACAACTTCTTAAAAAGAAAGTATTTAATTTTCATATTTAGTTGCATTTTAAATTAGCATATAAAAAATTCAAAATAATTTGAAAAAGCATCTGATGTATTTATTATTTTAAAAATTAATAATATTTAAAAAATATATTTAAAATAAAGGAATAGCAATTGAACTTTAAATGAAATTATTTGAAGTAAAAGAAACTCAAAATACTTATGTTAATTGAAAATACGAAAAAATTACTATTTTTTAACTTTAATCCCTAGTTTATTGGAGGTATTTGGAACTGAAATAATGATGTTGAAATGTTGTATAAGGCTGGTTTACACTATAAGATTTGCGGTACGAGTTTACTTCAGTACACGTGCAAAACATATAGGCAAGGTTGCAAAATCTTTCCCAGAATCTTGTAGTTTAAAACAGCCTATATAAATATTGCTTTATTTGAACAAATATCATCATCTTAAAGAAGAAAAAAATTCCCGAAGGTCAAGTATTTTAGTTTGTAAATTTGGTAATTGCTAATATAATATTTTTCGGTTTAACTAAACCAAATTCAATTGGCATCCAAAAACAATTTGGCTTAATTATTAAATTTTAAACCGTATTTTTTAATTTTAAATATTCTTTATTTAAATTAATTTAAAAAAATCAATGCTTTAAATTTAAATAAAGCTTCTAAAATTGCAATAAAACTAGCTAAAACTACTTTAAAAGACTAAAAAAAAATCCCGGGAAATCCCGCATAAAATTCCCGGGATTGCGGGATTCAAAAAAAGGCGGGATTCCCGGGAATCCCGTCCCTAAACCCTAACTGCTTGTCATCCAACAGAGAATATTATTGCTTCGGCGGCTTTGGAAAATGACAAAACCATAAAATTATGGAAAAGCGATACATAATTTTACAATTACATATGGTTATCCCAATATTGGTAATATACGTGAATTGGTATTTAAAAAGGTTTTGCTCGTATCAATGGAAAAAAATCACCCATTATTTGTTTGGAAGATATTATTCATGAGATATTTACAGTGGCTACAAATATTCAAGCTGTTAGTGAATTTATGTGTGCATTTTTAGTAAGTTTATTGTCTTTATATTAATTTATATGTAGCAAAAATTAACTTCTATTTTGTTATCTACAGTTTTATAGCCCACGTGAAGCTTGAATAAAGAAAGAATAAAGTGTCGGTATCCTTTAAGCGTGGAGGCGAATACGGCGATCGTGGTAATGGTACCAATGATTTAATAGCACGCAGTTTATAAATATATTTTTGTAAAATTTGACACTGTTACTTATAAACTAGAAAGTATTTTAAAGGCTTTGACATGTCTTTTTCATATTTATGTGGTTTTTCATTTTAAATATCCGATTGAATGTAAACATGTATGGCTCTTCAATCACATATTTTTGGAATCAATTTTCCTAACGACAAGTTATCAACAGCAATCCTTAGCCTGACAACTTATCTAAAAAATATAAATGAAGAGAAAAATTTATAAATTTTACTCCTATGTTTGTTAATTTGATAATTTTACGTTTTAAGTAGTTTAAAACATTTTATTTTTCGCTGTTTTCGCATCAATTTATTAATTAAAGGAAATAACAATTGCCTACTTTTGTTAACTTTGAAACTCTTAATTTCTAATTATAATCTTTACAGCTGAGTTTCATACTGAAGACTTTAACTTCACTATTAAACAAAAGAAAATGTCAAGAAATTTGTATACGAAACAACAAAAAATTATGAATTAACTAAAAGTAAACTCAAAAACCTACACGGTGGTATTCATACTGACGGTTTTTGAGTTAACCATTAGTTATTTAATTTGTTATTTCGTATATAATTTTTGATATTTTATCTTTCAATATCGTTAAGCTCAAGTTAACTTTAAATACGAAATCGAGCGTAATAGATAAATAATAATATGTACCTACATTAATTTGGAATAAATTTTTTTTAATACTTTTAAAAGTGAATACTTATAAAAATTTGCATTAAATGAATGTGTGACTTTCTTTTAAATACTTATATATATTAATACTCCAAAAATTAATTTAAATGTGAATATCAATTTAATATTGATCTCAAAAGCCTATTATTTAGTACATATATTTATAATAAATCTTTTTATATACATACATAATGGTTTATTTTTGCTGTTCTTATTTTACTTGTAATTAGCAAAAAACTAAATCAGCTAATTTAAAAGTTTCTTCTGCAGCATCATTTGTAACTAATTTTTAGTTACTTTTTCTGCTATTTTTACAGATTTATTTCTATGAGTGTACTATTTTGTGGAAATTTCAATTTGTTGTAGAAGCAAAAATTTTACGATGAAAATGTTAGTTTTTGGTCAATTTAAGTGAAAAATATGGGATAAGAATGGATTCGTCAGAGGTGGAAAAAAATATGAAACAGGTTGATCTTAGATTTCTTTTCTCCATCAAATATCAAAATTTTATACTATTCTTTGCGTATAGCATTCCCTGAGGATTTCTTTAGAAAAAAGGATGCATTTTTCAGAAACATTTGAAAATTATTATTTTATTTTTAAAAGTCTTCTTTGTATGAAAAAATCGCAAGCATAATGTCGAAAGTGTTTTTTAAGATTAAGGTTCTGAGAATGGGCAAATAAACAGCCAAACATAAATTGGGCCCTTGCGCACCCCAGAAAAATGGTCTAGGTACGCCTATGTTAATATATAGCAAAAATAATCTTCTAATTTTTTGAGCAATTTTCTCTGTATTTTATTAGTTTTAACTAAATCTTTTACTGAGTTTTTTCTATTAGTGTACAATACCTTTTTTTTAGCGGTTCAGAATATTTTGGCCTAAAAATTTTGTGGTTTGCCCTCTAACAATCTTTATGCCACCGAATGTTATATTTTCATTTTGGCCGTTTTGCTCTATCTCCCTTAGTTTTCGAGATATGGGCCATTTTATTAAATGAAAAATTTTTAATAAAAATTTCCAAGGACCAATTTTGGACAGAGATAAGGTATGGTTAGGAGTAGTCGAAATTTTCGTCAATTTTGCAATTTTGCTCTATCTCTGTTAGTTTTCGAAACATGGGCCATTTTAAAAAATCGACGAGGGAAAATTCGTCATCTTTAAAACTTCGGATATATTGGTGGCGCCATCTACCGTGTAATAACAGAAACATGAAAATATTATATTTTAATAATAAATTGTGTAAAATTTAACTAATGGGTTCTTAAAAATTTGTTATAAAAATTTTTTTAAATTAACACTTAAAATAAACCAGGAAAAAATTACCCATTACCTTAACAAGGCATTGCCATATAACCGCTTACAAATCTCATTGCCAAATTTCTTTACTGCATTACCAAACACATTCTAACAAGATCGTAAAAAAAGCAAGAGGTATTGTAATCAATTCTAAAAATCAAAACAAACAAGGCATGAAAGTCATTCAAATATAATTATTTACTAACAAAAGTTTTCAAAAATTAATAGTTTATTTTTTAAATTATTTTATCTTAGAAAGTAACCGTTTACATTTTGGTATTTATTTATTATTTATTTAGTTATTTAGTTTTAAACATAACAGTGAAAAAATTATTTAAAAAATTTTGTGCTAATACGGCATTTTAATTTTTAAAGGACTATTTCCCATTTCTTTGCAATAAATTTGCGCTTTTCACAAATAGTATTTTTGATATACACAATCACTGTATGAAGAGTAAATAAATGTTCAATGATAATTAAAAAAGTAAACCAGAAAAGTTGTTTTCGATTAAATAAATAGTAACATTACAAAGAAATATATTTTTTAATTTTTCTCAGCAGTTATTCAAAACAAAATATAAAAAATTACTAAAATTTCTTTTAAGTTATTATTATTATTATTATATTGAGAATTAAAATAAAAGGAAAATCTATTGTCTTCTGCGATTTTGTCAGTTAATTTATTAATTTTAATTTATTGCTTTGTATTTTACAAAACGTCCAAAACAAATCTTTTGGCAAAGTAGTTTAAAAAGGCAACAAAACCCTATATTTTTCATTTCATACATACCATTTTTTCTGGCTTGAAATATAACCAAAAAAAAAAAAAACAATTATAATGCCAACAAATTTTTCCTGCAACAAAATTTTTCGGATAATACTACCGAATTTTTGTTTAGGACAGCGAATTTCCGTTCTCGGAAATAAATTACAATTTTCTGATAGATACAAACGACATATTTCACTAGTACAATGAACCAATCGATCGGCTACACTCAAAAAAGTTTGACAGTTGTTTGTGTAGTAATCAGTAGTTGTTATTACAGTTGTTTTTCTATAGAAAAATTCAAATCAACTTTTATGACGGTTATTTAAGATAACAACTAAAGAAAAATACTGTAATTTTGTAACAGTTGTTTAAAGTAGTTATTTTTAATATCATAATAAACAACTACCAAAACAGTAATTTTACAGCAAACAGTTATTTTTGGTAGTTAATTAAAAAATAAAAAATGTTGATTTTTTTTTATTTAAAAATTCTTGTTCAGTTTATATTTGTTATTATTGATATATTTTTAGTTTGCAAATAAAAATCAGAAACTTGTATTGTATCTCCAATGCATAAAAGCATAACAACTGTCCTACGGGGAATGAGGAGTCAATTGCCCTCCAAGGACCTATCGCGTGACCGGTCCACCGGAGGCATATTACTAAATTTGTACACTAATAGAAAAAAGTCCATAAAAAATTTTGTTAAAACTACTAAAAATTAGTTAAAAATGATGCTGCAGTAAAAAAATGCTAAATTAGCAGATTATTTTTGCTATATATTAGTAATATAGGAACAGCAAACATAAAACTGTTAAATATACAGAATTTTAGTTATATTTGAGCTAAATTTTTTTAAATGGAGAATAGCAAATTAACCTGCTAAAATCAGCAAAAAAATTTGCTAAATATTAGTAGCCTAAAAAATCACCAAAAAATTTAAAATTTTCAAAGTTTTTTTTCGATTTTTGTTTTTAATGCAAATAAAAATCGAGCCTTTTGAAAACAGCAAATTACAATTTTTTAGCAAATATTTTTGCTGATTTTAGCAGAATATACTGCTATTTGCATTCAACTAAATTTAGAAATAGCAAAAATTTTGTAGATTTAACAGTTTATTTTTGCTATTTTTAGTGTACAAATATTTAGCAAAATTTTCTGCAGATTTTACAGTACAATTTGCTATTTTCAATTAACTAAAAGTTAGCCTAAATATAACTAAAATTCTGTAAATTTAACATTTTTAATTTTGCTATTCTCATTTTACTAGTATTTAGTAAAGAAAATCTGCTAATCTTAGCAGTTTTTTCTGCAGCATCATTTTTAACTAATTTTTAGTAACTTTTTCTGTTATTTTTACAGATTTATTTCTATGAGTGTAGAAATACGAACCAAAGAGAATGAATTAATTTTCTAAGTATTTTCTGATCCGTTACTTTCACTGTTGCTTTTAAAAAACTTGACCGATACCATAATAAAAAACAAAATTCGCGGCATATTTTTAAAAATATTTTTTTATTTATTTTACTGTTTTTTTATTTATTTTTAACTTTATTTTCTACGATTTCCTTATTTTAGCTCTTATTTTATATTTCTATAATTTTTTGGTAAAAAATTTTAAGTTTTTTAATTTCAACGTTTTTTAATGTTAAAGCTGTTTTAGTTTTAACAATTAGTATTTCTTTTAACTTTTCTTTTTAACTTGAGGGGAATTTTTAAAATTATTAATTATATTATCAGAGTTTTTGAGGTAATTTTCTAACTTTTAATTGATTTTTTAATTTAATTATGGCCAACGTAAAATACGAGTCAACTTGCCATTAAAGGACCTATCCTATGACCGCTCAATCGGGGGCAAATTAAAGGCACTTCCACTATATTTGTGTGTGTGTTAGTGTTGTTTTATTTTATATTTCTTTCTTTTCCATTTTTTTTTTATTTGCTTGTAGTGTTTGTTTTTTCTTTTTCTTTTTTATTTGAACAGAAACGAAAAATACATAACTTTACCATCAGCCAGCCATCATGCATAAGCAACATTAGCTCAGACGGTAGAGCGTTTGCCTAACAAGCAGCAGGTTGTGTTATCGAGCCCTACTCTGACGCCAAGTAGATTTTTTTTAATTCTTAATTTTTTATTAGTTTATTTGAAAGGCTATTTTTAGACACACCACCTTACTGTCACAAGGTGTCTAAACTGTGGCAATTGGTCATTTCCAATGACAAGGCCATGTTAAAGTGACGTGTCTCTTTCAAACAAAAAGGCCGATCAAGGGCCGGTCAATGCCCCCTTGGGACCTTTGAGTTTTAAATAGGCTGAAGTAATAACATATATTTTTGTAATCGAAAGAAAAAAACTATTTTTTTTTATTAAAATATAACTTTTATAAACAAAAAGAATTGACTATAAAAAACAGCAGTTTTCACCGATTTCGTCAGTTGTTTTGAAATTTGTATGCTACAAATTCCTCAGTTAATTTTACGACATTGGTAGTTATTTTTAATGCATTTGTTAGTTATTTTTCAACAGTTAAAAATATGAAAATTTTTAGTTATTTTAAATGTAAATACCTTTGTCGCCTTTTTAACTTCATATATCTTTGTTTTAACTGAGATTTTCAGTAGATTCTACCGACAAACTTTAGTGAGTGTACAAATTGTGCCGTCAGAACAAATATGTTTTCTCTTTGCTAATATCTGATTGATTTCTGCCATAGAAAAACTTTCACATTCTGACTACTTTTTCCATTAAAAATGGTTTATATACAATTTTAAGGTTTTGGTAACCTTTTCTATCGAAAAACCCTCTGATTGTGGGAACTTTTCCTTTCTAAATTTCCACATAAAAACATCCAGATATTGTTGTTAGACAATTGAAATTTTGTTGTTATTTATTTATTTACTTAATTTATTCATTTATTTAATTTATTCATTTATTTAATCTATTTATTTATTTAATGTATTTAATTTATTTAATAATTTATTTAGTAATTTATTTAATAATTTATTTAATAATTTATTTAATAATTTATTTAATTTATTAACTTATTTTATTTATTTAATTTGTTTAATTTATTTAATTTATTTATTTGCTTTATTTGATTTATTTAATTTATTTAATTTATATAATTTATTTATTTTATTTGTTTAATTTATTTAATTTATTTTTTTCATTTAATTTGTTTAATTTATCAAATTTATTTAATTTATTTGATTTATTTAATTTATTTATTTAATTTATTTCATTTTATTTAGTTTAATTTATTTTATTATATTATATTATATTTTATTTTATTTTATTTTATTTATTTAATGGTGATAAGTAAGAGTGGAAGTACAGCTAATATAATAAATATACACCAAACTTGATATGCTATTTAGTATTTGTCTACCCAGTGTAGAAACGGTAATGACATATCATTATTTTTTGGAGTACCAGTAATGACACCCACTTACCTTCTGCATTATTTTAAAACATATAATAATGAGTTACTGATAATGACTTATTTTTATCATTATTTCAAATAGAAAATAATTTTTTAATTTTTTTGAAAATTTTTTGAAATCTATTTTTAGACTCAATATTTTTTAAACACTGGTAAGGATATATGTAACCACATATTTTTTGATTTTCTGTATGTTGGCGAGTAAGCTTACTTGTGTGCAGCAGGTCAATTATGTTTTTATCTATTAAATATTACATGTCGATATAACTCAGATGGTAGAGCTGTTGACTGGCAATCTGTAGACCCAGGTTCGATTCCCGCACCAGCAAATTTTATTTAAAAAAAAAATACAATAAAAAATATTTTTTTTTATATAATTCATTTTTTTGAAAATCTATTTTTAGACTCATTATTTTTGTGCACATAGGTAACGATATATTTTTTGATTTTTCGTATGCTGGTGTGTAACGACAACTCATTATTTTTCGCGACATCGCCATATAAAGGTAATAAGAAATGTAATAACAAAAGTAAGTAGTTACCATTACCAAGTATGTAGTTACATAACCACATATCTGGTAATGATTTTCTACACTGGGTAATTTAGTATAAGTCGAATTCTAACCATAACCATAAAGCGATTTTAAATATTCGCTTGCCTTTTCTGTAATTTGCAAGGTGTATTGTAAGGCCTTATATATAAATTCTAAAGAACTACCTCTTTTATCAAAAAAATAAGCTTGTGCTAAAAACTATAAAGTAATTATAAAAAAATAAAATCTGATTTAAGCTATAAATTATCACGCAAGACGGTGGCTCAGTGGAAGAGTATCCGCCTGACACGCAGAAAGCCAGGGATCAAATCCCAAAGAAAAACACGTGTAAGTTTTTTTTATTTATTTCAAAATTTAATTCGTAAATTCTATTTTGAGAATATCTATTTTTAGAAACTCGCTTATTCTTTTTATTATTAGAACACCTTCTTTTACTAAAAATCAAAGGTGTTCTGTAAGAAAAATAGTAACTAGCTACCATTGCGATTCCAAAGAATCGATTGCATTTGGTCTCACGCCTTGTTAAAAGAAACAAGTTGGTAATCCAATTGGGAAGGCGTTCTACAGAAAAAACCTGATTCCCAACTCGATTCTCTTTGAAAATTTTTGCTGGGAAGTTAAAGTACTGAGGATTTTCTGTATTGTTTTAAATAAGAATAACTAAAATCTTTGTTTAAATCAGTGTTTCAACTAAAAATTTGTTAAAAATTAGTCAAATCAATTTGAAACCGTTTTCAGATTTTTTAGTGACGTATTATTTTAAGTGTAGTCACTTGACTTTAAGTATGTTTTATGATTAAATCCTGATATTTTTAATGCAATTAAATACAAATTTTAGATTTTTTTATTAAAAAAAACAGTTTTTCTTCAAACGAACTTTTACAAAGTGTAGAAATTTACTTTTGTTCCGTCATTTTTAAAACAAAGTAGGTGTTTGAAATTTGTATCAATACTTATTATGTGTTAAATTTTAGATGAATGAATTTAATCCGGATATGTACATCCGTTCTACAGATTATTTTTCACAATTTGTTAAAATTATATTTTGTACAAAAACGAAAAACGGCTAAAAAATGGCTAAACATTTTCTACAAATGGCTAAAATAATGGCCAATGGCTAAATCCAATTTTTTCTGGCTAAACGTGTTGAAAAATGTCTAAATCTAGCCATAAAATGGCTAAATTGGCAACGTTGATTGTAAATTCGGCGACTAAAGTCGCTGAAATAGCAAAAAACCATTAAAACCTATACAAAACGCTAAGTGGTGGTTTAAATATCAAGATTAGCACATCGCATTTATATCTTAGATATGGCCACAAGTCCTGTGCTTACATTTTAACACAAAAAACTTCATATTAATTGAATTTAAAAATTTTTTATATAAAAAACTGAATGGACAACCGCCAAACTTTAAAGACATTTAGCGAAAAATCTGTACCATTGATCGAAAATAAAGTACGCCATTATAAACAGCATGTCCGAAGTATATAGAACTGAATCTCAGATCTCCATTAACTTTTTTGAGTGTCATGCAGTGTTATTAATGTAAAAAAAAAGTTTTGAAACCTTTAACCGTCCTACACCCTCATAAAAATTCGGTTGGAATTAGGTTGCCACAACAGAAAAGAGGTTGTCGCAACAGAAAATAGGTTGTCACAACCGAAAATGGGTTGTTGTAACCAAAACGAGGTTGTGGCAACTGAATTCGGTTGCGATAACTGAATTATTTTGTAGAAACCGAATTTGAGAGGTTGTAGCAACCGAATTCCTAAAAAATATGTTGCTACAACCGAATTTGGTTGTCGCAGCCGAATTTACTTTTAACGAAGTTGTTGCAACTGAATTTTTTTAAATAGGGTTGTTGCAACCGAATTTTATTATAAATTCGGTTGCAACAGCCGAATTACTTTTTTAATAGGGTTGTTAGGTTAAATATAAAAATTATTATACAATTTAAAAATTCTCGTAAATACAAACGAAAATATCACGAAGATAAAAATTGCAAATATACATATAAAAGGTGTGTATTAATATAAATTTTAATCAAATCCCATTACTACTAATTCACACCCAGCAAAAAAATTTGTTGTCCCAACCGAATCAGGTTCCAACCGAATTTATGAGGTTGTCCCAACCCCATTAATGGGGTTGTCATAACCGAATTTTTAGCTTGTAGCAACCGAATTCGGTTGTGGCAACCGAATTTTGAGGTTATGACAACCGAATTCGGTTGTGGCAACCGAATTTTGAGGTTGTGGTAACCGAATTCGGTTGTGGCAGCCGAATTTTGAGGTTGTGACAACCGAATTCAATTGTGGCAACAAGTAAGTGGGGTTGTGACAACCGAATTAAAAATGGAACGGGGTTGTGACAACCGAATTAAAAATTAAACAGGGTTGTGCCAACCGAAATTTGTTGTTCTTCCTATCGAAATTCTTTTTAATTTTATAATAAAAACACTAAGGAATTAATGTTAATAGCTATTTTAAACAGTTTTATTGATTCTTTTCAATGCTATATACAAATTTTAAAAGCTAAAAATCCCAAACAACAAATTTTTCATTCCTGGATTTTGATATGTGTGATGTGTATTTATTTTTAGATTTCTTATATTTACTATGTGATAAATATTACTGGATTTTCCATTAAAACTAAAGAAGTGTTTATTAAAATAGCACGTTTCATATTCCTTTAACCCTTTGACGACCAAACTTGAATCGCTGTAGATTTTCTAAAGAAACTTTTTGAGGACATGGACCAATGGCTGAGAATTATTGTTATACTATCTTTGGCGCTTTACTATGCTCCGTATCGGAGATATATGGAACTAAAGATATAACGTTAATGGAAGATCGCTTCTGAATGGGTTTACATTTTGAAAAAAAATTATATTTTTCCCTAAACTATGGCCAATCCAAAAATAGTAAATGGTTATGTATGTATTTCAAATCGAATTTTTAAAATTAAAAACAAAAAAGTAAAAAATAATCTTAAAAAAAACAAAAATTTTAATTTTCGATTTCGAGCTGACCTTGTACTGCTCTAAGACTATCAGGCTACAAGTTATGGATATCCTTATTTGGGACATATATCAACCATTGGCCGTCAAAGGGTTAAACATATGAAAAATTTGTTGTCTTTTATAACATGTTCAATAACTGCAAAAAGAGGTTCACCATTGCAACATATATCTAAGTATACCACATAATCTATTATCGTGGAACTCCAATAATGTGGATTTTCTAATATTGTGGAACTGCCGGTGAAATTTTGAGTCATCTTTCAAGTAAATACTTGTGTTTATAAAAATTTTGCGATACACATTTATACCATCATCTTATTATAGAGGCAACTGGATATATTTTAAAATATTGTCGTCTTTAAAATTCGTTAAATTTGTATAAACTTTTTCGTATAAATTATTCCATAAATTAATTCCTTGTACAGTTAGCTACTGCTTTTATGTGTCTTCTGAAAACTAAAAAAAAAATAAGAACTTTTGCCATTTAACCCCAATTTCCCAATGTCTCGATATCTACTAACTGGGACGAACATTAACTGACAAATTTTTATACATATTAGATTTGAATTTAACTGTTGGATAAATTTTAACGAGACTTTGTGAAAAGGAGGTTAAATCTTATAAAATCACATGTGGAACTTACTAATTTTTTCATTTGAAACAAAAATTTGAAAATTGTTCAAATATTTTTGGCAACTTTTCCATTTAGAAACAAATTCATCATTTGGAATGGTAGTATTCTTGATAAAGTCAAAATCGTTTTCTTCATTTGGCGATGATTCTTTAAAGAATTTTTAAGAGTTATTTATAAATAAACTAAGCACTTTACAAACTTATAAGG
The DNA here is from genome assembly GCA_949987735.1 of Leucophora obtusa. Taxonomy (NCBI): domain Eukaryota; kingdom Metazoa; phylum Arthropoda; class Insecta; order Diptera; family Anthomyiidae; genus Leucophora; species Leucophora obtusa. The sequence continues at coordinate 176,238,437 of OX465295.1, read as the reverse complement.
AAAGTGTGATAGGTGTGATATATGATAGCGGAGAGAAAATCGATAAACACGTATTTTTTAGCGGCCCAATCTTTAATTTATAGAATAAAAAGTATGTTTTTTTTTGTTTTTTTAAAAAATTTTAAAATTCTTTGAAAGAAATTAATGGTTAATTAGGTATGAAATAAAAGGTTTTGGGAGGACATATTAATTATGCCCAATTGTGTATGTTTTTTTATAAGAATGTAGGGCGTTTTGTATGGGTGTATTATGGAAAGTTATGAGTTTAACCACCAAATGTGTATAAGTTATACGCCAGCTAATTTGAGGCGGGGGTGTTTCGGACTTTTATATATTCCTCCTAGTTTAATTTTTACCTATGTATTTAAAATAGTTCAAATGGGCGGTAGCTGTAGATCCAATCCAAAGGCAATATCGTATTACAATTTTTCTTTTCTAAAGTAATTTAACACTATGTACGATACAAAAAAAATTTAAGACATGTTTCGATACAAACAAATCTACTTTTTATCCCTTTTTTTTGCCCATTGACATGATATTGGCCCGCTAAAAAATACGTATTTGTTCCCCCTGATTATATAAAGCGTATTTAGTAAAAACGCCTCCATACAAATAGAATTTTTCAAAACCGAAATTAATAAAAAGGGAAATATTACTTGACTGTTAAATATTGAAAAAATATTTGTTATATCGACTTTACTGTAAAGACGCATAAAAACGTATACGCCTACACCTCTCATAATCAGGGGGATTAATTTTCGCTCCTTTATAATGGATAGGTGAACCCCCAGATACCTTTCCTGTTAGCCAAACCAAATATTATAATGTTTTAAAATTACAAACCATTAACTTAAGCGGTTGTAATTTGCTTTCTTGAGGATGATATTTTGAATATAAGTCCAACCGATGACAATTTTTTTATTAAATTATTGTATGTGTCATACCACTTTCCAGAAGGAATTTGTCCGTACAATGCCGAAGAATAATATATTTCTGGAATTTCACCTGGAAACACTTTGGAGATGGTTTCAGCTATATAAAAAAGATCGCCTTTAGTTAATCTTTAACATGATACAAATAAAAATAATATTAAATATAACAATTGTTGAGTGATATAATTAAAATTACATTATTATACACTCATCGAGTTCAACATTATTTTACAGGGTTCTCCAATATGGACGGGTAATGTGAAGGGACTTAACCTGCTCCATCGCCCAAATTCAAATTAGAATGGTATTCGCTTCTGGGCTTTCACTCTAATGTATTCTTCCTTAGTCAAGAGGGGTTTCTCCTATTTGGCCATTTCTTTCCGCTTCACTGGATGTTTATAAACTGAAAGTTTTAGCCTGAACTGAATTTCCTAATGGTTCCACATCATCAGACAATTGAACTTTAATAATATTAAAATACATTACTTTTTATCTAATTCCAAAAAATACTTTAGTTTTTTAAACTGTGTTTATATCTACAGCTCTCAAGTCCAACCCAGTGCGTTTTGGAATTTCAAAATATAGTCGGGCAAAATATCATAGTGAATTTCAGCCATAGAAGTTTTATCTTCACACATATTCTGGGGTGAGGCACAAAATTTCACATATTCTGTAGTGTGTTTTTACTAAAATAATGTAAAAATACCATTATGTAAACGGTAGCGGCACATTAGGATGCCTCGTTTTTCCCTTTTATTCAGGGCGAGATGTAATCGGCAGCTAAAATTGTGGACCCTATAGACATTACAGAAATAAATTTTTTTTTGAAGTCGGTTGGGATCTTAATCAAAGTTTCGGACTTTAGCAAAAAATAGTTACAGAACACCGGTACAGGTAAGAAATATCACCTTTTTTTAAATCATTTGTGAAAAAAGTGACAAAAACCATATTCCTAGAAAATCGCTAAAATAAAATCGCTGCACGCTTAAATCTGTCTACCCGGTTAAAAATATGCACATATGTTCATGTATGTATATATATGGATTATCATATATGATTCCATATATGAACATTAACGAAAATTGAGGTAATATGTACATACATGAGCAAACTTGGTCACACATGTACATAAATGAAACTCTGATTTCGCATTCATATATGTTAACATATGTTTATTCATATATTTGCATACATTTATGCATTAATGAAAAGATCATTTTCTATTTAAAAAATAATATTTTTTTTGTTATTCCAGATTTTGAGTACTAAATAATATTACATACTTTTAAATAATTAACAATAAATTAAAGTCCAAATATTTAAAGTTAAGTTTTTTTTTTATATTATACTCACACTAAACCTAAAAAATAGCAGAAAAATCTACAAAAAATTAGTTAAAAATTACCTTGCAGAGAAAACTACTGAAATTAGCAGATTTTTATGTTAAATACTAGTAAAATAAGGATTGCTGTCCTTATTTAAGCAAACTGTTAAATTTGCAGAATTTTAGTTAAGTTTGAGTTAACTTTTGTTTAATTCAAAATGCCAAATTATGCTGTCAAATCTGATGAAAATTTTGCTGAATATTAGTAGACTAAAAATAGCAGAAAAAAATAACAAACTGTTGTATCTACAAAATTTTTGTTATTTTTAAGTTAAAATTAGTTGAATGCAAATAGCAGTCTATCTTGCTAAAGTCAATAGCAATTTTTGGTAAAAAAAAAATTAGAAAACCGCTGATTTTAGAGGGTTTTTATTTGTATAAGAAACGAAAAAATAACTGAAAATTTAAAATTTTTTAGGATGTTTTAGTCTACTAAATAATCATTTACCAAAATTGTTTGCTAATTTTAGCAGGTTAAGTTGTTGTTTTCTGTTAATTAAAATTCAACTCAGCTCGCTAAAATTCTGTACATTTAACGGTTTTAGTTTTGCAGTTCCTAGCTTAATAAATTTTAGCAAAAATAATCTGCTAATTTCAGCAGTTTTTCCTGCAAAGTAATTTTTAACTAACTGCAGTAGTTTTAACTAAAATTTTTAGACCTTTTTCTACTAGTGTAGCATAGTAAGTTGTTTTTCACGTGGAAAGATTTAACTCAAACTTTGAAGGCCTTAAATCGCAATTAAAATTGTGAAAATAAACATATCTTATATAATAAGGAAGTCGCAATTTCAACAAACACAAGGCATTTTTCATCACAAAAATATTTTTTTTTATACGGAGTATAACCCTACGGGAAAATTTAACAAACTGTCACCGAACTGGCCCCTTTATATGAAATATACTGGTCACTTTTACATGGCGTTGTCATAGGAGGGGGAAATTGACCCCTTGTGACATGTCACAAGACAAATCCTAGAACAGGTTACTAAACTCTCATAAGAAAACAAAGTTCAGGGACCTGTCCTGGAATTTGTCTTGTGACATGTCACAAGGGATCAATTTCCCCCTCCTATGACAACGCCATGTAAAAGTGACCAGTCTATTTCATATAAAGGGGCCAGTTCGGTGACAGTTTGTTAAAATTTCCCGTCGGGAAATTACTATGATTACTATTTTGTACATTAAAAATATTTACATGCTCTTAAACTAAAAAATAATCCTGATAAAATTAAGATTTTTTATTTGAAATATAAAAAAATCTGATTCAAATGTTTTTAATTACAAAAACAAAATCAATTTCATAAAATAATTCTAATTTCAAAATTAACAATTGAAAACCAAATCAACTTTTATCAATTTAAATTGAAAAAAATCAAGTTAATTAAAAATTTTATGAGATTGAAATTAAAAATGTGTATTTCATATAGTACATTCTGGATATGATTGGAAACAGTATAGGGCAGACGTAAGCTTTTGAATGGCCGATATTTTCCACGATATATCTCCTTAAGTATAACAAGTGTGTGTGTTCAATAAATAATATACATGCATATGTGTATTTAAGTAAGAAAATTCGTTTATGAAAGTCAATTTTTAGATATAAATCGGTTTTAGTTCTGAATATAAAACTGGCCCTTGGTATATTAAACTACTCTTTCGCAGTAATATAACTTCCAGTAAACATGTTTAAAAATTACAAGGGCATTTATCAGGTGCTTGTAGAACCGTTTTAATTTAGAAACTTTTTTCATTATTTGTTCTATTCATACACAGACCAACCAATGGAAAATCTAAAAAATATAAAGAGCATTTAGTTTATCATATACCTATTATAATTTTTTTGTGAATGACCTGCACATGGATAGTATTTTCTTGATTTCTTTCATTAAACGTCTCAATATACAATATTAATGGCAGATATTCGTTTCTGCAAAAAGAAGAAAATAATGTGTAAAATGAATTAATTTTTCAAAGTAATGATTGAGTTTATTTTAAGTAACAAGGCTATTAGAAATTGGAAAATATGTAATGCTGTTAAATTCTTTTGCTTAAAATTCTTACTATTTTTACTACAATCGGTCAATTTTTATTGCATTTTGTATGGAAATTTTCCGAATGTAATAAAAAGATTAAACTATAGTAAGTGAACCAACAGACGTATTCGTTATAAAAGTATTAAATTCTTACTAAGATTCAATATTATGACCAGTAGCCTTCATTATGTCCACTCTAACAAACTCAAAATTTAAGAAATTGTACTTAGTAATTGTAAATTGTACTTACTATGTTCGAGCATAGTTCTATGTTCCAGCAGTAGTAATGGGGGCGGTGCCAACTCTTGCATTATAGGTGGAGGTGATGAAGGTGGTTGTCTGCAGGGGTTTCTTAACAGTTTTTCTTCACCTGAAAATATTCAATTCTATTTTTTTTATTATGTATAAATATAATCACTAATATTTCTTTTACCTATTTTAACAATATTTTATGATTTCAAATTGCTTTTCATTTTATTATTGTTTTGTGTTATTTTTCATAAAAAAAGAACTTGGGAAAATAACAATTGCACAAAAATCGAAGATACCTTGATTGAAAAGTAACAAGTTATTTTAATATTCGAATGTTTCGAACATTATTATTTAAAAAACGCTTGTTTAAAATAAGGATGTTTTTAGATATACAAATTTATAAGATATTTACAATTACGATGATAATGCCAGTTTTTTTTTTTGTTCATCAATTCAATTAATTTCAAGACCGCCTTGAGGTTTTAAGCGGTCTAGATGGGTTGTTTTTAGAATTTTGTACCAAAGTTTATCCAAATGAATCTTTGGAAATGGATTTTTTTTTTCTAGTACGGCTTTTGTAATTTTTTTCGTAGTTTTTAAATTGTTGCTGTTAAGTTTCTGACTTCAAAATTCACATATTAATTAATGTAAGTGGTACGTATTTTTTTTTCAAAAATAGGCGATTTTATTTCCATCATTTCATCTCTTAGTCTCCGAAAAAATAAGACTGGTTGTTCTCAGATTTCTATTCTCTATCACATATCCAAAGTTAATACAAATCGGAGTTTAGTAAGTTTCAACAGTTTCGGTTATAACGAACTCGTAGGAACCGGACAATCTACTGCGTTACAGATGAAGTTCGTTATAAGCGTGGTAAATATTAAAAAAAAAAAATTGATTCAATATTTTCATGAATTCCCCGAATTTTTAAAATTCTTTGCATTTCTATTAATATGAACTTTTATATGTAAATTTGCAAGGAAAAATCTATTATTTTTAGATTTGGAACGCAGTTTTACATTGGAAACTTTTTATGTGTTCGTTAAAAACGAAATATTTTGTATGAAAATTTGTTAGCGGGACAAATAAATTAGTTCGTTATATAAAAAGAATGCTATTTGTTGTTAAGCGGAGAATACATGAATGAACATGTATTCGTGTATTTTCCGCTTTATAGCCCAAACGTTTCATATTGGAATTAATATTAGCTGTATTTTGTCTCATGCCTATCAACATTAAGTATTTAAGGCAAATCTACGTTAAACCGATTGTAGTATAAAATTTTTTTTAAACAGGTTATGTTTATAATCGCTCCGTTATAATCGAACGTACGTCAGCAAAAGTTTTTTGGAAGTACCGTGAATAAGTTACGCTAGACATGAAAATGTATAAACGTTGAGTTTTCAACGTTGATAATTATCTGTGTAGAAAGTTAGTGTAACTTGTTGACAACATTGATAAAGAATAATGTAATGAAAAGAACTTAAAATAAATGGGGATTTGTTTTTGGGAATTTAAATGAAAATTAATGTATCCATACGAATTGGATTTCCTTTAAAATTATATTGCCAATTGCAAACCTGTATTATTTGATGAAAATTTATATGATATAACTCGTAGTCTTGACTAGCCATGGATCTGTGCGAACAAGAAACAAATCACACGTGAAACAAGAACAAATTTTATTTGCTGTTATTGTTTTGCATGTAATTCGTTTCATGTTCGAACAGATCCATGGCTAGTCAAGGCTACGAGTAAATTACGAAATCATTTATGTAAACAAACTTTATAAAAAACTGATTTTATTAACTTAATTCCCAAAAAAATTTCCCAATTATTTTCGATTCTTTTATTCATTGGTATCACTGAAAAAAAAGTTTATGTCAAAATTTATAAAAACATTTAAAGATAGTAAGTCTAAAAATATTTAAAATTAAAGTTTTATTAGAAAAATCAAAATATTTACATCAAATTTGAGTTCTGATAACGATTGTTGTGTTAAACTGTAGATGGTAGTTGAAGAATCAAGAAAACATACTTTGATAAAGTGAACTGGATATTTTTAAACAAAAAATTAGGATGGAAAACTCGCAAGTTCTGGTAAGTGTTATTTGCAAATATCCCTCGTTTCTTTTAAGAATACTCCTTCAACTGAAGCTGTACGAGACTGGTAATACAGCAGAATAAAGGACATATAAAACAATTTTTTTATTTATAGGCATACCCCGATTTCACCTTATAATAAAGTTTCCGGAATAATGAGCCTTTGGGCGGATGTAATTATCATATTACTTTTTCGCTATCAACCGTTATTCTACAAAGTTTGAGGAAAACGATTCTTTGTTTTAGGTTCTTTTTTAAAACTAAGATATAAATTTTGAGATTAATTTACTTTTTGAATGGTAGTTGAAGAAATTTGTTCTTAGGTTTTTTATAGTTTTAGAGTTCGAAAGTCGATTCAATATTCTTAGCTTTTGATACTTTTAGAATCTCACGTTAAAAACACTATATTCTTTTGAGGTTAACCTAATAATTTTGTAGACTAAAATAATTTTAGAGTTCCAAAGACGACTCAATATTATTAGATTTTGATACTTCCAGAAACTCGCGTTTAAAACAAACTATTCTTCTGGGGTTAATCCAATAAATTCGTAGATTAAAAGTAGTTTAAAGATACAATATTATTATATCTGAGTTCTTTGAGAGTTCCAAAAATTGGGAATATTCCATTTAGAATACCAGGATTGAAGAAAAAGATTCCCAGATTTCAATATTTTAAGAACCCTAAAAACCAATAAAAATATTCTTACATTTACCTTACGCTCGAATGCTAGTTTTATCAGTATTTCAATCATATGCTACTCTAACAAAGTCTTTGTACTTTTTCATACCTATTGTTATATATGTATGTATGTCCTCTAAAGTGGATCGAAACACAACAATTTTCTAGTGGCCTTGAACTTTGACATTTGTTATGAGAATTCTCAAAATATTTCAAAGAAAGAGAAAGATATTACAAAGAAGACTAGACTATTAATACTAATTTCTTTATTCAATGTGAAAAAGTTATCAGTGAACTGGTTAGCATAGGTTTTAGTAATTTTAGTACTTGATTAAGAAATTAATAATAAGTTTTTTTTGACGGATTATTTTTTCTTAAGTAAAATAACTATATTAATTTTATTACCATAAACTAAAATTCACAACTAATTTAATTTAATTTTTTTTTAGTTGTCTGATCTAAATCTGAAGACCATTCTGTTATCAGAAAATCGTTGCTTTTCGATAATGAAGATCAATTCAATGATGTTTATCAATAACATTTAGAGGAAAGTACTTTTAATGCAGAAGAAAATATGTATCTAATAGATATATCCCAAAATGTTATTCTTACACAAAAAAAGTGTATTGTTATTGAGTTTACCATATAAATTACTTTTTTCTGTGTACATATGTATATAGACAAGAACAAATGTTTAGTTAAGATGTAGTGATAAGTTGAATTTTTTACCTTTAATGTAAAAATATGTATTTCAATATTTTAATTTGAAATCCGCCAGCGGTTTTGTTTTTCATTATAAAATTGTAATACAACTTATAATTTAAAACTTTCTAAAACTCCATTAGATTAAATAATTTAATTATAGTGATCCCAAATATTGATATAAATAAAGATAAAATATAAATTAATATCTAAATTATTCTGCTGCCAGTAAAACATAATCTAAAACATAAAAACTGTTTTATTTATTAAATTTAATTTTTTTATAAAATTCGAAGTCAGTATATTAAAATCTACCTTTATTTATAGTCACACACGTGATAATTTGTGAATGCATACACGAGAATGTATGACATTCATGAGTCAATACATGGCATATATGTTAAAAAATGACTAAATATGTTGCCATATATGGAATTTTCTTCAAAATGTATGGACCCACATATGATTTCATGAATGTCATATATGCATTCATATATGTCATGTATGCTCATACATCATTCATGTGTCATCATACATGATTGCATGTATTATGATGTATGAACATACATGCTTATTTTTAACCGGGTAAGGTATATCAGTAATTTTTCTTTTAATTTAGTTTTTAAGGTGCAGTTAACTAAATCAATAAGAGATATCGCACTTGATCAACAAGAGGGTATTAACTCAAAATTTTTAAATCAACTAGAAATCAACTAAAAATATCAACGTATTCCGATTACTCTTTCATCTCGAAAACCACATTAAACCATTTTCGTGATAGTGTAGTGGCTGCTTTTATATAAACAAAAAGTATTATCGAAATGGTATTAACTCAAAAAATAGATTTTTTTTTGCAATAATTGCAAAAATTTAAAAGAAAAGCAATGTAAATATATTTTCAAATGGAATTTGCTTACTATGATGTATTAGGATTTTCAAATTCTCTTGAAATGTAACCACAAACAATTTTTCGACTCTACTGAAAATTTAAAAAATTTGAGTTAATACCCTCTTGTTGATCAAGTGCGATATGTATTACTGTTTTAAATATTTTATTTAATAAAATTTTTAATAATTTCAAAATGGTATTTTGAAAATTATACCAAAATCACGCTTTGTTGGCCTCGGGTTAAAACGGAACGTTATTATGTTAACGTTATGGTATATACACAAAAATTTGTATCAGTAATTAATTTCATATGCATTATTTTTTTTTTTATTTTTTTAATTTTTTGCTAAAATTGGCCATTTTTTGCAAAAGTACAAATATTTTAGGCAAAAGTTCCAACAGGAGATCTCAACCGATTTAGAAAAAATTAAAATCTGTAATGCCTATGGGGGCTCACATCTTCTGCCCACTTTTCCGAAAGAAAAGAGGCGAATGAGGCACCATAGCGCAAATAAGTATAAAAAGATTAGATTCGTATTGAGCTGAATGCGGGTAAAATAACTAACAATTTGGACGAGATCTTTAGATCCCTACCACTAATTGAATATACCGATAGTAGTGTATTTTACCAAAAAAAAAAATTGAATTTAATTGTGCACTGACGATGAGTCTCATACTGAAAATCTTAGACTTAACTACCTCTGGTAGAGGTCTGAAGAATTCCTACAGTGTAACACCTCCCAATAACGGACAGCGATGGTTGCAAAGTTCGTTATAGGGAAGTCTCCGATATTGGGTGGTATTTTACTACTAAATTTTGATTTGGGGTATTGTCAAAACAAAATGGTACCTTAAAGGGAGGAGTCTCGTAATGGGAGTGACCGTTATCCGGAGGTTACAGCGTACATGAGTTGGCAAATATATATGCATTATTAAATATTTGATGGTCGCAGTCTTCTGGCCTATTGCCAAAACGGACTCCTATTTTTCCAATTAATATAGGGAAACTACAATCTAAGGTGAAATAAAAACATACCTTTTCTATAAATCATTTCTGTCGAAATATGCTCCCCATTTGAGATTTCTATAACTAAAGATGTTTATTAAAGTTGTCATTATCTGAAAAATGAAGATATTAACACTTTTATTTTTATTTTGCATTTAATTATAGTATACTTACACCATAAATCTGTTTTTCACAAAACTCTCTTATTGTTTTCAAAATTTCTATAATTTCTTTCTGTAAATTTTGATTAATAAATAAACAATTTATTTTGCACTACACTAAAAACTACATATCTTTTATACGGACTGTTTGTTCGTAACATTCAGAAAGGTGCAAAGTATAGTAATTCTATCCGGATATGTTATCCATCCCCCGTTTAGAGTCTTCGCGCTTAACGATATTTCGTTATACGGCCTTCGTCCACTAATGGATATAGAAAGAAATACTGCAACGAAATCGTTATTACGGCATTTTTATTTTTTTTAGTAATGTATTCCATGCCTTTGTCCAACAAACACTTATTTTTATCTGCAAGAAAATTATTTTAAAAAATACGAAGACTTTTCCAAACTGTAAAATGAAAGTATTCCTTGTTTTCATTTCTTATGATCTGAAAACTAATAGTCAGTTTAAAAAACTTGAATCAAGTTAATAAATAATTTTACCTTTATACAATTTGGACAATTAGTAAAGTCTATGCGCTCAAATTCAAGAATCTTAATTGACAGATGAATACAAAATTTAAAAACTAGAATATGTATACCTGCGGCTCCTATTTGGCACTAGTGCCAACATTTTAATTAGCATTGATGTCAATTTTGTTAATAAAATCGTAATTGGTCCAAATAATTAATTAGTCCAATGTTTGCTATATGCCCTGACAAAACATGTAGATCTAAAAATTTCAGTACGGTTCTCCCTTGACTAAACGTCATATAAAATCCAATCCAAAATTATTTAGAATTTCTAAATAGATAAGATCGTGGTCGATGGTCCTGCGTCCAAAATTTGCGGGAGTCAAACATTAAAACCAGCACCACATACTGCTGTAGGGTACACAAATTAGACAAATATTGAAAATATAACCAAATATACCAAATTGTTATTTGGGTTATTAATTCATGTCGGCAATATGAAGGTTTTCTGGACGAATTAATATATGAATTAATCAAATAAATATCGCGAAGGCTTAGTCAACTTCCTTGATGGAAAACTCTGTTGCTTCAACCTAATTTATAAACAATTCGGCTCCAACAACCCTTTTAAAATAAATTCGGTTGTAGCAACCCCGTAGATAATAAATTCTGTTGTGACAACCGAATTCGGTTGCAGCAACCTAATTTTTTAGAATTCGGTTGCAACAACCGCAGTAATTCGGTTGGCACAAACAAATTCGGTTGTTACAACCGAATTCGGTTGAAACAACTTCGTTTCAGTTGCAACAACCTCTTTTCAGTTGGGACAACCTAATTCCAACCGAATTTTTCTGAGGGTGCAGGCATTGTTTTTTTCGCAGAAATTTTTTAGAAAATGGTCAAAAATGTATAATACGGAGATATTTCCAAAGACGTATATTTCCCGCATTAAAGTAAAAAAAGGATGAGTTTTATATCCCATTTAAAAAGATGAGTTTAGTTAACATATTGAATTATTTTTTTCAGCAAATATAAATGAGCGATCATAATTATTCAGAAGAATACTTCGACATCTCTGTCTATATCGCCACCCACAAAATGGCTATATTCATATTCCGTAAGGTGTTTCATTTGATAACTGAAGATTAAGTTGCAGATTTTGTTTTGCTTTGTATTAAGAAAAACATATTATGAGGGAATATGAATTATCCGCTGCAAGCAACTTTACCTGAACTGCTCCTGAACACCTTTTTAATGAAAGAGGAGCTATTTCATGAAAACATATGGTGGTAAGATGGAAATAATTTACTTTTAAAGAAATTATACTTACTCGTATTTGAATACTATTTGGAAGAAACGGTGCCAAATTGAGAATATTTAATGAAATAACTTTTCAAAGAAAGAGTACCTACTACAAAAAAGAAAGTACACTTTCTTTCGTAATAAATGAAAAGAAGTACTTTTTCTTTAAACATATTTTAAGGAGTATTAAAATAAGTTTAGTTTCTGATGAAATACTATTGAATACTATTTCGAAGAAATGGTTGCGTTCTTCTGTATAATAGTACAGAAGAACGCAACAATTCTTTTAAAGCAAGAGTAGTAAAAAACACAATTTCTTTAAAAAGATTGTTTCTTCATTCAGTACTTGTCTTTTAAAGAAAGAATATGTTCGTTTGGTTTATTTTTCTTTAACGAAAGGGTACTTTGTACTTCTTTGCGTTCTATTTCCGTTAAGGAAATGCTACTTCATTTTTACTAATTCATTATTTAAAAGCTTTTAATAGCTTTTTTGTTCTCTATTTTTTAGAGAGATGTGATAATTCTTTAGATAACCGTTACCTGAAAATAACTGTTTTTTTGTATTTTCTAATATATTACCAGAGATGGGCCAAAATGATTACCATTATTAGTAATGTTTGTTTTTCATTATCATTGCGTTAAAAAATGTTAATGAATATTTTTTTTTTAATTTTCATTTCTTTTGCAAATTAAAATTACCCTTTTTTAATTTTTATTACCTTTACCTAATGTTTACACATTTATGAAACAGAATTTTTATTTCCATTATTTGCCGTTTTTTTTAAGTTTTGATTTTAAAAACATGAGAGAAATATGTAACCACATTTTTTTACTTCATAATCCGAGGACTATACTATCCATATCTTATACTGGTCGCTAGTTATAAAAAAATCGCCAAAAAGAAAGTTAAAAAAAGGAAAATTTTTTCATGAATATATTTGTTTGCAGAATGTTAATAGCTGATTTTTTTAATTCAATTTTTGTACCATAAAGTCTTCTTTAGCGTTCCGCGATTATTTTGCCATTTTTAAGTGTGGGTTTTTAAAATTCATAATCAGGGACTATAATACCCATTTCAATCAAGAAAGTTTGGTGGCTAGTAAAAAAAATCACGAAAAAGAATTTGCAAAAAGGAAAATCTTTGCATCAATATATTTGTTTGCAGAATGTAAATCTCTGATTAAGTTTTTTAATTGAATTTTTCACCATAGTCTTTTTTCGCAGTTTTTTAAATTTATAATATATGGATTTAATACCCAACTCATACAATAAAGAAATATTTGTTCGCAGAATGTAAATCGCTGATTACGTTTTTTAATTAGTTTTTTTTACCATAAAGCCTTTTTTCGAGTTTCGCGATTATTTTGCAGTTTTTTAAGTGCGGTTTTTTAAATTCGTAATCTAGGAATTATCACACCTAATTTATTTGCAAAAAAAACGGATCGAAAAAAAAATTTACAAATGGAAAATTTTGGCATCAATTTGATTGCAGAATGTAAATCGCTCATTAAGTTTTTTAATTGATTTTTTCTACCATAAAGCCTTTTTTCACGTTCCGCCATAAATTTGCAGATTGTTAACTGAGGTTTTTTTTAATTTGTAATCTAAAATTTTCCTAAGGGAAAATTTTTAAATGTAGAACAAATAAAAACGTTTTTTACATCATTGTGTAAAAGCTATGGTAATGAAATTTAATTTCTCCACCTAGTGTACAAAAATGGAATAAATTTTAGTTTTTACTACCATTGCTTAAATGTAATGAAAATTATAAAAAGTTTCATTAAATGTAATGAAAATAAATGTAATGAAAACTTTTTTCATTGCAATTTCATTTTTTAATGATAATTGATTTTCTTTTTAATTTCCATTTTACAGACTTAATGAAAATGAAAATGCGCAATGGTCTTTACAAAGTAATTAATTACTCCCATCTTTGTGTAGTACCATCCCTACGTGAAATTTTAACAAACTGTCACCGAACTTTTACATGACGTTGTCATAGAAGGGGAAAATTGACCCCTTGTGACATTTCACAAGACAAATCCTAGGACAGGTTACTGAACTCTCATAAAAAACAAAGTTCAGGGACCTGTCCTGGGATTTGTCTTGTGACATGTCACTAGGGGTCAATTTCCCCTCCTATGACAACGCCATGTAAATGTGACCAGTCTATTTCATATAAAGGGGCCAGTTCGATGATAGTTTGTTAAAATTTCCCGTAGGGATATTTATGTAATACAAGATTTATGTAAATTATTTATAAGACTTTCAATTATAATGTATATTTCTCAACAATATTTAATTTTATAAGAATAAATGTATAAAAATTCGGAATATGCGTACTTTACTTCAAAAAATATTATAGGATTTTAGATAAATTAATAGAAAATATCGGTTGTGACAACCCTGTTGTTTAATAAATTCGGTTGCCACAACTTCTGAATAGGGTTGCTACAACCGAATTCGGTTGTCACAACCCTACAATTCGGTTGCCACAACGAATTCGGTTGTCACAACCCCACAATTCGGTCGCCACAACCGTATTCGGTTGCCACAACCTCTAAAATTCGGATGCACCAACCGAATTCGGTTGCAGCAACCTCAAAATTCGGTTGGAACCAAATTCGGTTGGGACAACAAATTTTTTGGCTGTGTGTATTCTCAAATGTTGTATTTGTATACAACAAATAGCATACCCTTTGTGAACAACCTTAATAACAATCAAAGTTGATTCATAAATAGATAAATGCCAAGCTTTTAAGATTTTCATATGCCATAATTTGCAGTCTAGTGGCACAGTTAACGGTGGGTCTGTGAGGTAGTCCGTAAAAACGTAAGCCTGAAATTACGTATGCTAGTGTATGAAGGTTCACGGTAACTCGGCTGGGCAGTAGAAAATGGCTGAATTATTTCTGAAATATTTTATAAAGACCCCACTGTGCAAAGTAGGTATAATGGTTAAAATCCGTGGGAAATACATCAAGTGTACACCCAGCAAAAAAATTTGTTGTCCCAACCGAATTAGGTTCCAACCGAATTTGCGAGGTTACAGCAACCCCATAAATGGGGTTGTCACAACCGAATTTTGCAGTTGTTACAACCGAATTCGGTTGTCGCAGCCGAATTTTCGAGGTTGTGGCAACCGAATTCGGTTGTGGCGACTGAATTGTGGAGTTGTGAAAACCGAATTCGGTTGTGGCAACCGAATTGTGGAGTTGTGACAACCGAATTCGGTTGTAGCAACCCTATTGAGAGGTTGTGACAACCGAATTTATTAAAGAACGGGGTTGTCACAACCGATATTTTCTATTAATTTAGCTAAAATCCTATAATATTTTTTGCAATAAAGTACGCATATTTTTAATTTCTATACATTTATTATTTCAAAATTAAAAACAAATGCTGTTAAGCAATATACATTATAATTTAAAGTCGTATAAATAATTTATTTAAATATTGTATAACATAAATACGGTATTACACACAGATGGGAGTACTAAATTACTTTGTAATGACCATTGCGCGTTTTCATTATTATTGAATCTATAAAAGGGAAATAATAACAAAATATATTACCATTACAAAATGTAATTGAAATGAAAAAAAATTTTCATAAGAACAAAAATCATTTCCATTTTTTTATTGTAGTAATGAATTACTATTACTTTTACACAATGACGTCAAGAACGTTAAAAATTTTCCTTTATGGAAATTTTAGATTACAGATTTAAAAAACCGCACTTAACCAATTGCAAAATTATGGCAGAATGCGAAAAAAGACCTAATCGTAAAATTTCAACTAAAAAACTTAATCAGCGATTAACATTCTTCAAACAAATATATTAATGCAAAAACTTTTCTTTTCTGCACTTTTTATTTTGCGATTTTTTGTTTTTGCAACTAACCACCAAAAAACTTTGGTGCACGAAATGGGTATCATAGTCCCCAGATTACAAATTTTAAAAAACCGAACTTAAAAAATTGCAAAATAATGGTGGAACGCGAAAAAAGGCTTTATGGAGCAAAAATTTTATTAAAAAACTTAATCATTAAGTGTTTACAAATATAGTACTAAATGATTAAGAGAAAGAGTACTAAAAGAAGTACCATTGATTTTAGAAAAGAGTACTAAGTAAAGCAGGGTTAGCTTTGGGAGAAATAATACTAAATGAAGTACCTTTCCTATTGGAGAAAAAATACTAAATGAAGTACTCTTTCTTTGAAAGAATTCATACTAAATGAAGTTCCTTCTCTTTGAGAGAAATAATACTTAATGAGGTACCCTTTTTTGAAAGAAAAAATACTAAATAAAGTGGCATTTCTTTAAAAGAAAGAGAGCTAAGTAAAGTACCCTTTCTTTGAAAGAAAGTGTACTGAATTAAGTACCCTTTTCCTGCAATAAACTGATAAGAGTGCATTTTCTTTCAAACTTTTACCTTCTTTCAAGGAAGGAGTACTAAAAGAAGTACTTCATTTAGTATTCATTCTTTCAAAGAAAAGTTACTGTATTTTACATCCTTTTTTGAAAGAAAGGATACATACTTTAGTGCTCTTTCTTTGTAAGAAAGGGTAGTTCTTTTTACACCCTTTATTTGAATGAAAGAATACTTCTGTTAGTGCTCTCTCTTTGGATGAAATGATACTTCATTTGGTATCCTTTCTATAGGTAAATTACATCTGTAATATCAATGTAGTTGGGCCACTTATGGCGGGTATTACATTTCGCTCGGGCTGCGGTCCACAAGGGTTAAGCGATGACGAGTAAATTAAAAAATACATTTGCTTTCAAAGATCTCTTATACTGCATTTATACCTGAACAAAAACTATCTGGTTTTTGTCTCTTGTAGTTTTGTCAAAATGAATACAAAAAAAACAAGCAAAAACTAGTTTTCTGCAAAAACTATGTGGTTTTTACTCAAGTATAAATGTAGTATTACAAAGATAGAAAACTAAACTGGAGTTCAAGAAAATTCTTCTTTCGAAGAAAGGGATCATATATGAGGAAAGAAACATAATTTGATTTTACTGTTGCAGTGGCTTAACACCAATGCATAGTATTTACCTCGTCAGCGAAAAGATCTCACAGATACGATTTTCTCAAAGATGTACTTGGTTAATTTTGCATGCAAACCACCCTCTTTCATCTAAATTACGTTTTATCTAAAGTTGTTTTTCCATTTTCCTGCAAAAGCTTATAAGAAATATATTCTGATATGCAAATTTTAAAATTTATTCATACAAACCTTTTATTTGCAAGAAAATGCTGCTTTCCTATTTATTTTTAATAAAAAACATTATACACATATTTTCTCTTTTGAAGTTTTATTGATTGAACAAAATTCCAAATATTTTTTTAAAAAAATATGAATTCGGCTAGTACAACCGAATTGAAATTTAATTCGGTTGCAGCAACCCCATTTACAATTTATTCGGCTGTGACAACCGAATTCGGTTGCAGCAACCTAATTTTTGATAATTCGGTTGCATCAACCTCGTTAATTCGGTTGCTGCAACATAATTCAGGTATTGCAAACGAATTTCAGTAGAGACAACCGAATTCGGTTGCAGCAACCTCGTTTCAGTTTCCACAACCTAATTTCAGTTGCCACAACCTCTTTTCTGTTGCAACAACCTAATTCCAACCGAATTTTTGTGAGGGTGTATAAAATTACAATGCCAAAAATAACAACAAAAACAAGAACACTACATTTACCTTACATTGTACACAGTATCTTTATCATCAGCACATTAATCAATTATTGTCAAACAATTTATTGCTTTGTTTTCTGGTAAAATTTACACAACTTTATATAAATTAATTTGTATACGAGAGTTGTTAGAGAAAACATTTAATAGTGGCCATACTTTTTATAAAAGTATAAATGATATCAATTGCACTGTAGTGGAGAACAAAATCAACGGGTTGTTGAAAAGTTATCATATAGAGACTATCTGACAATAAAATATAAACAATAATACATTTTAATGGAAAATCACTGATGAAGCCTGTCCATAGAAAAATGCAGAAACTAGATCTGGTCTGATTTTTAAATTAATGTGTTTATAATTTTTAGAGAAAAAGGTTTATTCTTCTTAACCTCAAACCTACTAAATTTCACCATTTCATTGCTAAGAAATATCATACTTTTTTCTTAGAAAAACACAAATTTTTTTCTACAAATAGTAAATATTTAGTTAAACTTTTCTCCTTTTCATGATAAGGAAATAACAATGTAATTAAATGCCTTCACTTGAGGTGAAATAATTATGACAATTCTATGCTATCATTTTATTGCATGAAATTTGCTGGAACCAGGGAATTTTGCTGGACGAGTTTTAATGAGAGTTTTCAGTAAAATAATGAAGTCTTCTTCATAAAGTAAATGAATAACTTCTTAAATTTGATGAAAAAGCATCATATATTTGGCGAATCTAGTTTTAATAAAACTTTTTCATTGAGTGTATGAAATTTTTAATAAATAAAATGAAATTTTTCACAAAATTTTATGAAAAATCCATTAATTCAATGAAAAGTTTCAATAGACGATTCGAGTGAAACTTCATTGGTTTTAAACAAAAATTCAAATATCATGCAGATAATTCTCTCAGCGTAGGTAACGAAATGTCATAAACATCAAACGAAGCGCTTTTTTGGAAGGTCTGCGGTAATGTCAGTCTTTTTTGGAAGAGATTTAGATGCAGTGTACTCAATTCTGGTTCATTTTTGCCTTGCGGTACACAACGGGGCAGAAAACGCAGAGTTTTTGTGTTTTTATAGTTTTATTTCTATTTTCTTAATGGATTCATCCCTGCAAGCATTCGGAAAAATCTTCGAAAAGTGATATTAAAGCGACGTTTTCCATTTCTTAATGGAATGAATTTAATCAAGTATTATTTTGCACACACAGAAAATAAATTGTTTGGAATTCTATCAGAACCAACGAAATATTTTCATCATTCAATAATTTTAATTGCAGTTTTTTAAAATTCATCATCAGGAAAGTTATATTTATTTGTGAACAAAAAATATATATGATGAACCAAAACACTGTCCCATTATCCAAAATATTGGCTTTTCTAACCAATATTGAAAAATTACTAACTTCCACATTACCTTCAATACCAACAACTACCAATTTATCGAAGATTTAGTCATTTGAATAAAATATCGGCAGCAACGATTTAGTATCAGTTGTGTTTCAATAAAATTGATCACTCTATCCAAAGGAACAGAACAGAAATTTTATTTATCATAATAAAATTTTGGAATCTATCATATTTTTTCGTTTCATACATATGCATGTTTAAATTCTAAGTTAGACAACAACTAAACGTAAGTATCTGTGGCGCAGGAGGTAGAGACACAGCCTTATAGCCTTAGAGATTTGAGTTCAAACCTCAACCAAGGCATTACTATTTTTTTAAAATAATTTTTTTATTGATTCAAATTAAAAGACACAATTGATTTTCTGTTGTGAATATAATTTTATTCAAAAACAAAATATTCAAATTTTCAACCTGAAGAAATTCAAATTTGAAATTTGACAAAAAAAATTTATATCGAGTTTAGCCTAGAGGAAAAGCAACAGTTCGCGATATAAATTTTTTTTAAATTTATTTTTTATTCAAATTAAAAGACACAACTAATTTTCTGTTGTTGATATAATTTTATTTATAGACAAAATATTCAAACCTGAAAAAATTCAAATTTCAAATTTGACTGAAAAAATTTAAATAGAGCTTAGCTTAGAGGGAAAGCAATGTGCTGACAAGCGGAGGGTCGGGGGTTCGATCCCAGTTAGCGACAAAAAAAATTTTAATTTTTAAATAAATTTTGTGGAACGTGTTTTTCTATTTATAGAATTTATAATCCACAAACATTAAAGTAATCTATTAACACAACAAAAATTCAAAAATTGTAAATAAATTTCGGTAGTTACAATTGTATTAAAAATAAATAAAAGTGATTGTACCTGGAACTACAAAAATTCGGTTGGCGAAAAATTCGGTTGGAACTACGAATCTGTTCCCTTAATTTACCCTTAATTTAGATGAATGTTACCCTTAATTTAGAAAAGAACACAAAAAAGACAATTCAAAAGCAAAATGCAAAAAAAAAGGCAACATTTTTTTCAGAAAAGAAAACGCCATTAATATTAATTATGACTACGAGATTGAAAAGCAATTAAATTGACAAAAAAATCTCAACTACGAGATTGTAAAGCAATTAAATTGACAAAAAAAAAATCTCAACAAAAATTGCTGTATATTTTTGGAAATCCCATAAAATTTCCTTAAGTCTTGCATTCTGATTATCTACAAATAGACGCCAGACTTAAAATTGCAGCACTTAAAACATGACCGAATTTTTCATTGTTTTTAGCGATTTTTAATAAAGTTAACAGCACTGAAATTTTAAAGTAGTTTTAAGCTTTTCTTACCACAATATAACAAATCAGTCAAGATTTTTTTTACGTTATATTAAAAAGCATTTCATGTTAAAATTTCAGTATTGTTAACTTTCTTTTAAAATCGCTAAAAACAAAGAAAAATTTGGTCATGTTTAAAGTGCTGCAATTTTAAGTCTGGTGACTATTTGTAGATAGAAATAATGCAAGACTTAAGGAAATTTTATAGGATTTCCAAAAATATACAGTTTGTACAGAAGTACTGCCCAAATTTTACTATGTAATTTGATAAAAGGTTGATATCGCTAATTTTTCGTTAAAAGCGACGCCCACTTAAAACTAGTGACAAAATGAAAAAACAAACATTACGTTAAAATTCTGTACAATTTTGTGAACCATCTCCTTGCCTTTCGTGACGAATTTAGAAACTATTTTGATCTTTAAAAATAAAGGCAACAACAATAAAATTAGAAAAAACTTGAATTGTCTTAAATTTGTGGCCATGACTGTATACATATATGGGTTATATGCCGAAATATTTGGGACTCAAATTTTGTTAATTACGGTTCTATTTTTTATCGATATAAATACATAAAACAAAATGAAAATATATTATATTTTATTCAAAATTAAGAAAAATTTAAAACTTCGTCGCTGTTGGTGTTGACGACAGCGAAAATGTAAAAACGTATTTCTTTGTAGTTTTTTATGGCTTATTAGACCAATTTTTATATTTGCAAAAAATTTTAAAAATTATAGCCCTAATGAGCAAGTAAGATTTTTACTTACATATATGTTTTAAGAAATTTTAACAGAAATATTTATTTTTTTTAATTCATATTCTGCACATTAATTAAGACCAGATTAAAATTTATTTTTTTTAAGTTGTAGCGTATGTACAGGCAAAAAATTAAATCAATTTAAAGTCAACCCTACTTTTTGTATAAATTACTCTAGAGGGAAATTACGATTTGTTAAAGATAGCTTTTTCTGCTACCTTTAAATAAAAGCGGATTTAGCGGAAACTTTGCGTAGAGTGTTTTTAGACATTAAGATATATGTACAGTGTACACTCACAATATATTTTCCATAACCGATTGAGGTTTATTTAAAAAGTAATAGGTAAAGTTTGTTTTCAATTGAAGAATCCATTAAAATACATTAAAAAATATTGTTTAACTTTTTTTGTCAACCAATAAAAAACAAACCAGAAAAAAATATGTATCGTCTGTAGGAGTTGTTATTTTCAGTCAAATATTCTATTTTATATTTCTATTTTTTGAAAAAATTATTTAAATAATTTCGTTGTTTTCTGTTTTAAAACAAAAAATTCAAATATTTTCGGTTTTCTTTTTTGTTAAAATAGTTTGTTTATATACAAAATTACTTCAATTCAAATTACAAGAAATTCTTTACTCATACACACAAACATAGCCAATAGAAATATGAACGTGTCTGTTGTGTATGGTGTAGTGTTTTGAAAATCGAAACAAAAAAAAAAACTTTCAAATATGAAAAAACAAACCACAAAATCGTTTTTTTTTACGTTTTGTCAGTTAAAAAATTAATGATTGTTTTAATAGACTTTTCAATTATTTTTATTTCTTTTCTGGATTGTTTAAACAATGTTTGAAAATAAATAGCAAAATGGTTTGAATATAATGAAAAATCAGTAGTCCTTTTTTTAATAGTGTTTTCAATTAATTCAATATATGTATTTTAGGTTGTTTTTAAGGATAAAATATTGTGAGTGTAGGAGCAACATTGTGGATACAGCGAATTCTAACTTTACTGTTTTTTGGAATGCTCTAATTCACATATTCTTTTTCTGAGTTAAGTTTAATAGTGAAAAATCTTTTAGTTTATACCGGAGAGTTTTCTTTCAGCGAATCACAATTTGATTTTCCAGGTTGTAGATTAGCAATATCGCCGATTTGCCTTGTCGGGGAATTGCTTTCGTAGTGCCTGAAAATATTACTCATATTGCCGGCAATTATATATTCATATACTCTGAATGATATTTGAGAATTTTTCCTAATTATTTACTATCCACATGTAATTATGTTGTAGGTTAAAAATAATTAGAATATGCATTTAAAATTTAAAACTAATGGTTCGTTGTCGTTCAATAAATCTGTGATTCATAAGCTGATAATCAGATTTGAATAGAACCAGCTGCGATACTTTAATAATTAAAGTTCAAAGCTAAAACATTAATAAGAAAGGATGAAAATATAATTGTTAATCCTTAAATACATAGTGTAGCCATTTGGCAACATACCTGTTTTTTAATAAAAAAAAAAACCCACTCGATGTACAAAACTGCATTTTTAGGCATTGATGCACTTTGTTTACATACAAAAAAATTATTTTCATATTTGAATACGAAAATCGCAGATTCAATAAAAAAGTTTATTGAATTTCCTGTGATGACGATTTTTGCAGAATTGATAACGAAAATTGTAAGCACGTTGTTGAAATTATCTTGTTTTTCGGTCAATAAAGAAAGTTGTTGATTTCACACATTTATTGAATTCTTTGCGATTTTTTAATAAAATTAAGTGTTGATTTAATAAAAAGTTTTAATAATTTATTTAATAAAAAACATATAAAATTTTATTCAAATTTATTTATAGAAAAATAAAAAAAAAATTATAAATTCAGAAAATCAAAGGTGCCAAAAGAATCTTAACGTATTTTATTCTGCAATGCTGTTACCTTTTAATTGAAAACATGCCATTTAATAAGTTTTTCCTTCATCCTATATTATAAAATTATTCAGTAAAATAAGTTTATAATTTCATCAAACTTTTGCGGTTCACACATAATATACATTAGAGCACCCATGAAGTATATGGAATTTGCAAAAGTGTTATTTTTTTCACCTCCCCACGCATTTTCCAGTAAATTGGGTGTAAAAAATAATATCCCCGTAAAAATTGGTCCTCTCATATTAAAACAGGCCAGCCACGGCTTTTAGACCTAAAAATGGACTAAAATTAATTCAAAGTTTCTTTGCGCTATAACTCTTAAAGTAAAGGCTTTACATTTTTATATTTTAACCCCTAAATTCATAAACGCTTTGTAAAATTATAGGAGGTTTATTGAACAAATTTTGTATGAAAATGACGTTTTGTAAACCTGCTATAACTTTACAAAGCATTTATGAATTGAGGGGTAAAATTTTAAATATTTTTATGACAAATATTTTTTTTTTACATTTGAAAGAGAAAAGCCAAGAATTTGCAAGACTTGGTAACAATTTTATAACTACTTACTTTTGAACAAGCTCAATTTTTACCTACCCAGTGTAGAAACGGTAATGACATATCATTTTTTTTTGGACTACCAGTAATGACACCGACTTAATTTCTGCATTATTTTAGAAGATATAATAATGAGATACTAATAAATATTTACTTTTTCATTATTTAAAAATAAAAAGTAATGTATTACGAATAATGACTTATTTTTTTATCATTATTTCAAAAATAAAGTAATGTTCTAGATTTTTTTGTAAATTTTTTTGAAATCTATTTTTAGACTCAATATTTTTTAAACACTGGTAATGATAGTTGACTTGTGCGCAGTGTAGAAACGGTAATGACATATCATTATTTTTTGGACTACCAGTAATGACACCCACTTATCTTCTGCATTATTTTAAAACATATAATAATGAGTTACTGATAATGCCTTATTTTTATCAATATTTCAAATAGAAAATAATTTTATTTTCTCTATTTTTAGACCCAATATTTTTTCAACACTGGTAAGGATATATGTATGTAACCACATATTTTTTGATTTTTTGTATGTTGGCGAGTAAGTTTACTTATGTGCAGCAGGTCAATTATGTTTTTATCTATTAAATATTACATGTCGATATAGCTCAGATGGTAGGGCTATTGACTGGCAATATGTAGACCAAGGTTCGATTCCCGCACCAGCAAATTTTATTTTAAAAAAATACAATAAAATATATTTTTTTTTATATAATTTATTTTTTTTGAAAATCTATTTTTAGACTCATTATTTTTGTCAGTACTGGTAAGCATATACATAGGTAACGATATATTTTTTGATATTTCGTATGCTGGTGTGTAACCATACCTCATTATTTTTCGCGACATCGCCATATAAAGGTAATAAGAAATGCAATAACAAAAGTAACTAGTTAACATTACCAATAGAGCCCCCCATTACCCGGTTTTACGGTCGACCGGTCTACCCGGTCAGACCGGGTTTAAAACCGGTCGACCGGTCTTTACGGTCTACCCGGTCTTTACGGTCTAGACCGGTCCACCGGACGACCGGTCGACCGGGTAGACCGTTCTACCCGGTCAGACCGGGTTTTAATACTATTTACAAAAGGCAGGTTTTTGGTACTTTTTAGCATAATATACTACAAAATATAAAAATTGCTAAAATTATGTAAATTTTATATAAAAAAATCGAAAATTTTTAAAAATTTATAAAAATCAATAAATTTTTAAAAAAATTGATAAATTTTTAAAAAATTGACGAATTTTTAAAAAATTTACAAATTTTTAAAAAATTTACAAATTTTTGAAAAATTGATAGATTTTTGAAAAATTGATAAATTTTTGAAAAATTGATAAATTTTTGAAAAATTGATAAATTTTTTAAAAATCGATAAATTTTTGAAAAATCAGCAAAATTTTGAAAAATCGATAAAATTTTGAAAAATCGATAAAATTTTGAAAAATCGATAAAATTTTTAAAAATCGATAAAATTTTAAAAAATCGATAAATTTTTAAAAAATCGATAAATTTTTGAAAAATCGATATATTGAAAAATTTTACAAAAAACCGATAAACTTTCAAAAATACCAATAAATTTTATAAAAATTGATAAATTTGTAAAAATCAATTCATTCATGGATATATTTATAATAATGTATAACAAAATAATGCGTATTTCGTATTATATTTCTATGAGAGACCCACGGTCTTTTTCGGTCCCATGTACGGCGTTTTTTTGTTTGGGGTCGTTATGGGCTAAAATTTTGCAGAAATAATCTAGACGTAATTCTGACTTAGAACTGTAAACTTTTTTTCAATGTGTGGAACAAAAATATTCCGAAACTGGTTCTTGAATTCAGAAAGTCCTGCACTTTGCATACATTTATATGAAAATGCCACGGTCTTTTTCGGTCCCATGTACGGCGTTTTTTTGTTTGGGGTCGTTATGGGCTAAAATTTTGCAGAAATAATCTAGACGTAATTCTGATATAGAACTGTAAACTTTTTTTCAATATGTGGAGCAAAAATATTCCGAAACTGGTTCTTGAATTCAGAAAGTCCTGCACTTTGCATACATTTATATGAAAATGCCACGGTCTTTTTCGGTCCCATGTACGGCGTTTTTTTGTTTGGGGTCGTTATGGGCTAAAATTTTGCAGAAATAATCTAGACGTAATTCTGACTTAGAACTGTAAACTTTTTTTCAATGTGTGGAGCAAAAATATTCCGAAACTGGTTCTTGAATTCAGAAAGTCCTGCACTTTGCATACATTTATATGAAAATGCCACGGTCTTTTTCGGTCCCATGTACGGCGTTTTTTTGTTTGGGGTCGTTATGGGCTAAAATTTTGCAGAAATAATCTAGACGTAATTCTGACTTAGAACTGTAAACTTTTTTTCAATCTGTGGAGCAAAAATATTCCGAAACTGGTTCTTGAATTCAGAAAGTCCTGCACTTTGCATACATTTATATGAAAATGCCACGGTCTTTTTCGGTCCCATGTACGGCGTTTTTTTGTTTGGGGTCGTTATGGGCTAAAATTTTGCAGAAATAATCTAGACGTAATTCTGACTTAGAACTGTAAACTTTTTTTCAATGTGTGGAGAAAAAAATATTCCGAAACTGGTTCTTGAATTCAGAAAGTCCTGCACTTTGCATACATTTATATGAAAATGCCACGGTCTTTTTCGGTCCCATGTACGGCGTTTTTTGTTTGGGGTCGTTATGGGCTAAAATTTTGCAGAAATAATCTAGACGTAATTCTGACTTAGAACTGTAAACTTTTTTTCAATGTGTGGAGCAAAAATATTCCGAAACTGGTTCTTGAATTCAGAAAGTCCTGCACTTTGCATACATTTATATGAAAATGCCACGGTCTTTTTCGGTCCCATGTACGGCGTTTTTTTGTTTGGGGTCGTTATGGGCTAAAATTTTGCACAAATAATCTAGACGTAATTCTGACTTAGAACTGTAAACTTTTTTTCAATGTATGGAGCAAAAATATTCCGAAACTGGTTCTTGAATTCAGAAAGTGCTGCACTTTGCATACATTTATATGAAAATGCCACGGTCTTTTTCGGTCCCATGTACGGCGTTTTTTTGTTCGGGGTCGTTATGAGCTAAAATTTTGCAGAATTAATCCAGACGTAATTCTGACTTAGAACTGTACATTTTTTTTCAATGTGTGGAGCAAAAATATTCCGAAACTGGCTCTTGAGTTCTGAAAGTCCTGCACTTTTCATACATTTATATGAAAATGAGACGGTCTTTTTCGGTCCCATGTATGGAGTTTTTTTTGTTGTGGGTTAACATTTTGCAAAAATAATCTAGACGTAATTCTGACTTGGTTGTTCCAAAACTGTTATCCGTTTTCATTTATCTGATTTAGTTTTCAAGATACGGGCGATAAACCAAATAAAAGCCCATTTCTCTCTAGGAGGCTTAGTTTTCGAGAAAAACGCAATCTTAAAATCTAGCAATGTAAGTCGAAATTTAGTTTCGGTATCGGGGTATTATGGGCGGGTTTTGACTTCTGGTGTAAACATTTTTCCTCTAGCTCTCTTAGTTTTCGAGATATGGACCATCAAAATTTTATTAAAGCGATTTTCGCATTTATTTTTCCACATATAATTCATTATGACTTCCTTGTTCCAAAACTGCTGTCCGTTTTCATTTATCTCACTTAGTTTTCCAGATACGGGCGATATTCCAAATAAAAGCCCTTTTCTCTCTAGGAGGCTTAGTTTTCGAGAAAAATGCGATCTTAAAATCTAGCAATGTAAGTCGAAATTTAGTTTCGGTATCGGGGTATTATGGGCGGGTTGTGACTTCTGGTGTAAACATTTTTCCTCTAGCTCTCTTAGTTTTCGAGATATGGACCATCAAAATTTTATTAAAGCGATTTTCGCATTTATTTTTCCACATATAATTCATTATGACTTCCTTGTTCCAAAACTGCTGTCCGTTTTCATTTATCTCACTTAGTTTTCCAGATACGGGCGATATTCCAAATAAAAGCCCTTTTCTCTCTAGGAGGCTTAGTTTTCGAGAAAAACGCAATCTTAAAATCTAGCAATGTAAGTCGAAATTTAGTTTCGGTATCGGGGTATTATGGGCGGGTTTTGACTTCTGGTGTAAACATTTTTCCTCTAGCTCTCTTAGTTTTCGAGATATGGACCATCAAAATTTTATTAAAGCGATTTTCGCATTTATTTTTCCACATATAATTCATTATGACTTCCTTGTTCCAAAACTGCTGTCCGTTTTCATTTATCTCACTTAGTTTTCCAGATACGGGCGATATTCCAAATAAAAGCCCTTTTCTCTCTAGGAGGCTTAGTTTTCGAGAAAAACGCGATCTTAAAATCTAGCAATGTAAGTCGAAATTTAGTTTCGGTATCGGGGTATTATGGGCGGGTTGTGACTTCTGGTGTAAACATTTTTCCTCTAGCTCTCTTAGTTTTCGAGATATGGACCATCAAAATTTTATTAAAGCGATTTTCGCATTTATTTTTCCACATATAATTCATTATGACTTCCTTGTTCCAAAACTGCTGTCCGTTTTCATTTATCTCACTTAGTTTTCCAGATACGGGCGATATTCCAGATAAAAGCCCTTTTCTCTCTAGGAGGCTTAGTTTTCGAGAAAAACGCAATCTTAAAATCTAGCAATGTAAGTCGAAATTTAGTTTCGGTATCGGGGTATTATGGGCGGGTTTTGACTTCTGGTGTAAACATTTTTCCTCTAGCTCTCTTAGTTTTCGAGATATGGACCATCAAAATTTTATTAAAGCGATTTTCGCATTTATTTTTCCACATATAATTCATTATGACTTCCTTGTTCCAAAACTGCTGTCCGTTTTCATTTATCTCACTTAGTTTTCCAGATACGGGCGATATTCCAAATAAAAGCCCTTTTCTCTCTAGGAGGCTTAGTTTTCGAGAAAAACGCGATCTTAAAATCTAGCAATGTAAGTCGAAATTTAGTTTCGGTATCGGGGTATTATGGGCGGGTTGTGACTTCTGGTGTAAACATTTTTCCTCTAGCTCTCTTAGTTTTCGAGATATGGACCATCAAAATTTTATTAAAGCGATTTTCGCATTTATTTTTCCACATATAATTCATTATGACTTCCTTGTTCCAAAACTGCTGTCCGTTTTCATTTATCTCACTTAGTTTTCCAGATACGGGCGATATTCCAAATAAAAGCCCTTTTCTCTCTAGGAGGCTTAGTTTTCGAGAAAAACGCGATCTTAAAATCTAGCAATGTAAGTCGAAATTTAGTTTCGGTATCGGGGTATTATGGGCGGGTTTTGACTTCTGGTGTAAACATTTTTTTCTCTAGCTCTCTTAGTTTTCGAGATATGGACAATGAAAATTGTATTGATTATTTTTCATTAAGCGAACATATCTCGAAAACTAAAAGAGCTACTGCAAAAATGTTTGCACCTGAGGTCAAAACCCGCCCATAATACCCCGATACCGAAACTAAATTTCGACTTACATTGCTAATTTTAAGCGTTTTTCTCGAAAACTAAGCCTCCTAGAGAGAAAAGGGCTTTTATTTGGAATATCGCCCGTATCTGGAAAACTAAGTGAGATAAATGAAAACGGACAGCAGTTTTGGAACAAGGAAGTCATAATGAATTATATGTGGAAAAATAAATGCGAAAATCGCTTTAATAAAATTTTGATGGTCCATATCTCGAAAACTAAGAGAGCTAGAGGAAAAATGTTTACACCAGAAGTCAAAACCCGCCCATAATACCCCGATACCGAAACTAAATTTCGACTTACATTGCTAGATTTTAAGATTGCGTTTTTCTCGAAAACTAAGCCTCCTAGAGAGAAAAGGGCTTTTATTTGGTTTATCGCCCGTATCTTGAAAACTAAATCAGATAAATGAAAACGGATAACAGTTTTGGAACAACCAAGTCAGAATTACGTCTAGATTATTTTTGCAAAATGTTAACCCACAACAAAAAAAACTCCATACATGGGACCGAAAAAGACCGTCTCATTTTCATATAAATGTATGAAAAGTGCAGGACTTTCAGAATTCAAGAGCCAGTTTCGGAATATTTTTGCTCCACACATTGAAAAAAAATGTACAGTTCTAAGTCAGAATTACGTCTGGATTAATTCTGCAAAATTTTAGCTCATAACGACCCCGAACAAAAAAACGCCGTACATGGGACCGAAAAACACCGTGGCATTTTCATATAAATGTATGCAAAGTGCAGCACTTTCTGAATTCAAGAACCAGTTTCGGAATATTTTTGCTCCATACATTGAAAAAAAGTTTACAGTTCTAAGTCAGAATTACGTCTGGATTATTTCTGAAAAATTTTAGCCCATAAGGACCCCGAACAAAAAAACGCGGTACATGGGACCGAAAAAGACTGTCGCAGTTTCATATAAATGTATGAAAACTGCAAGACTTTCTGAATTCAAGAGCCTGTTTCTGAATATTTTTGTTCCACACGTTGAAAAAAGGTTTACAGTTCTAAGTCAAAATTACGTCTAGATTATTTCTGCAAAATTTTAGCCCATAACGATACCAAACAAAAAACGCCGTACATGGGACCGAAAAAGACCGTGGCATTTTCATATAAATGTATGCAAAGTGCAGGACTTTCTGAATTCAAGAACCAGTTTCGGAATATTTTTGCTCCACACATTGAAAAAAAGTTTACAGTTCTAAGTCAGAATTACGTCTAGATTATTTCTGCAAAATTTTAGCCCATAACGACCCCAAACAAAAAAACGCCGTACATGGGACCGAAAAAGACCGTGGCATTTTCATATAAATGTATGCAAAGTGCAGGACTTTCTGAATTCAAGAACCAGTTTCGGAATATTTTTGCTCCACACATTGAAAAAAAGTTTACAGTTCTAAGTCAGAATTACGTCTAGATTATTTCTGCAAAATTTTAGCCCATAACGACCCCAAACAAAAAAACGCCGTACATGGGACCGAAAAAGACCGTGGCATTTTCATATAAATGTATGCAAAGTGCAGGACTTTCTGAATTCAAGAACCAGTTTCGGAATATTTTTGTTCCACACATTGAAAAAAAGTTTACAGTTCTAAGTCAGAATTACGTCTAGATTATTTCTGCAAAATTTTAGCCTATAACGACCCCGAACAAAAAAACGCCGTACATGGGACCGAAAAAGACCGTGGGTCTCTTATATAAATATAATACGAAATACGCATTATTTTGTTATACATTATTATAAATATATCCATGAATGAATTGATTTTTACAAATTTATCAATTTTTATAAAATTTATTGGTATTTTTGAAAGTTTATCGGTTTTTTGTAAAATTTTTCAATATATCGATTTTTCAAAAATTTATCGATTTTTTAAAAATTTATCGATTTTTTAAAATTTTATCGATTTTTAAAAATTTTATCGATTTTTAAAAATTTTATCGATTTTTCAAAATTTTATCGATTTTTCAAAATTTTGCTGATTTTTCAAAAATTTATCGATTTTTAAAAAATTTATCAATTTTTCAAAAATTTATCAATTTTTCAAAAATTTATCAATTTTTCAAAAATCTATCAATTTTTCAAAAATTTGTAAATTTTTTAAAAATTCGTCAATTTTTTAAAAATTTATCAATTTTTTAAAAAATTTATTGATTTTTATAAATTTTTAAAAATTTTCGATTTTTTTATATAAAATTTACATCATTTTAGCAATTTTTATATTTTGTAGTATATTATGCTAAAAAGTACCAAAAACCTGCCTTTTGTAAATAGTATTAAAACCCGGTCTGACCGGGTAGACCGGTCTACCCGGTCGACCGGTCGTCCGGTCTAGACCGTAAAGACCGGGTAGACCGTAAAGACCGGTCGACCGGTTTTAAAACCCGGTCTACCCGGTCTTTCGGTCTACCCGGTCGACCGGTTCTGACCGTAGCCTCTAATTACCAAGTATGTAGTTACATAACCACATATCTGGTAATGATTTTCTACACTGGGAAGTCAATTATGTTTTTATCTATCAAATATTACATGTCGAAATAGCTCAGATGGTACAGCTATATACTGGCAGTCTGGAGTCCCAGGATCGATTCCCGCACGTCGTACCCTGTTGTGTAACTCATTATTTTTCGCGACATCGCCATACAAAGGTAATAAGAAATGTAATAATAAATGTAACTAGTTACCATTACCCGGTATGTAGTTACATATCTGGTAATGATTTTCTACACTGGGTACTTAAAAGTTTTATAAATATTTAAATTTGTATGGAATATTTATACAAAATTCGAAAAAACAAACCTAATATAATATTCTTAGGTTAGGTCTCATACTGCATGTTTGAATTTTGACTAATAATAATTTTTATTTGAAGTCCAAGATCCTAATAAACTTACTTACAAAAAGTTGTTTTTTGGCATTATCAAATTTTATATATTCTTTGAAAGATGTGTACACTAGGAGTATAACTTTTTAACAATTTTGCAAATATAAAAATTGGCATAGTATAGGCTATCAAAAACTATGAAAAAATCAGGGTTGGCAGGCAATACCGCTAAAATACCGCTATCGATTCAAAACCCTTTCAACTGACTACCGTTATCCCTAAAACACCGTTACCGAAATAACCTTAAAATACCGTTACCGAAATAACTAAAAACCGTTATCCTTAAAATACCGATACCGAAATAAAAGAAATAGCGTTACCTTTAAAATACCGTTACCGAAATAATCTAAAATAGCGTTATCCTTACCGATAACCGCATCGTTTCAACTGACTACCGTTATCCCTAAAATACCGTTACCGAAATAACCTTAAAATACCGTTACCGAAATAACTAAAAACCGTTATCCTTAAAATACCGATACCGAAATAAATGAAATAGCGTTACCTTTAAAATACCGTTACCGAAATAATCTAAAATAGCGTTATCCTTACCGATAACCGCATCGTTTCGGTTACCAATCATGGAAAAAATACGTTTTTACTTTTTCGCTGGCGTCAAAAAAGTTCACCCTCAAACAGCGATGAAGTTTTAAATTTGTATTTTCTTTTTTAATTTTAAGTAAAAAAGATCATATTTTCATTTTGTTTTATATATTTCCGAAAAAATAAAACCTTATTTAACAATTAGGCGTGGAGGAGAGTTTCTCGCCAACCCTGAAAATTTTTGTTGTTTTTTAATTTCAAATGCCAAAATTTTTATTTTCTCTAATTGATTTAATTTGAGTCCTAAATATTTCTGCACAAGTATAACAATTATACGTATATACTAGAGTGGCCCTTAAAAATAGATTTGTCATTACACCCCCCCCAGTTTTATTGGAAATGGTCCCAAATAGAAGAAATCGATTTTTTTTTTTGGAAAACATTACCCCGTGCCGAAAGTTGGACGAAAATGGCCCATTTTGGAAAAAAGTGTATTATTATTAAAAATTACCAAAATTCGAAATTTTGAAAAAAATTATTTTTTATTCCATTTATTCATTTAATATAGTCAGAATGATTCAGACTGGAATTTTGACTTCATCTGATATCATTAACCCACTTTAGCCTGGAATCCAAAATGACCCACGAATTTGATAAAAATGCAAAAACGTGTATTTTTTTTAAATTAATTTGAAAGATTTTTTAAATGCCTAATTTGGAGATGTCGATTGCTGTTTGTACTACATAATAGTTGATATTAAAGAAAAAAAATATATTGGAAAAATGATAATTCGAGTTTTTGTTTGGAGCGTCTGCATTTCAGGAAAGACCCATGAAACTGAATATTAATTACACTCACAATATTTTATCCTTAAAAACAACCTAAAATACATATTAAATCATTGGAAACACTATTAAAAAAAGGACTACTGATTTTTCATTATATTCAAACCATTTTGCTATTTATTTTCAAACATTGTTTAAACAATCCAGAAAAGAAATAATAATAATTGAAAAGTCTATTAAAACAATCATTAATTTTTTAACTGACAAAACGTAAAAAAAAACGATTTTGTGGTTTGTTTTTTCATATTTGAAAGTTTTTTTGTTTGTTTCGATTTTCAAAACACTACACCATACACAACAGACACGTTCATATTTTTATTGGCTATGTTTGTGTGTATGAGTAAAGAATTTCTTGTAATTTGAATTGAAATAATTTTGTATATAAACAAACTATTTTAACAAAAAAGAAAACCGAAAATATTTTAATTTTTTGTTTTAAAACAGAAAACAACGAAATTATTTAAATAATTTTTTCAAAAAATAGAAATCTAAAAATAGAATATTTGACTGAAAATAACAACTCCTACAGACGATACATATTTTTTTCTGGTTTGTTTTTTATTGGTTGACAAAAAAAGTTAAACAATATTTTTTAATGTATTTTAATGGATTCTTCAATTGAAAACAAACTTTACCTATTACTTTTTAAATAAACCTCAATCGGTTATGGAAAATATATTGTGAGTGTATGACTACGAGATTGTAAAGCCATTAAATTGATAAAAAAAATAAATCTCAACTGGATAAAAATAATTATTTTATGTAACGTGATCCATATGGGGGTAATTTTTATACTTTTGCCCAAAAACGCCCCACTAGGAAATTTACAGAATAATACCATTCATAATTTTCGGAAAAATATCACTTTGAATGAATAAAAAAAATTTTTTTCCACTTGATAAAAATTATTATTTTCAGTAACTTGATCCATACATGGTTAATGTTTTCACTTTTCGGCAAAAAAGCCCACTTGGAAATTTTCAGAATAACGTCTTTCCAAATAGAAAGCAATAAATGCATAATAAACAAAGGCTTTTAATTAGAATCTAATACGATTACAAAACTAAAATTGCTATTAACACGCTGAAAAAAGGGCCTGTCCCAAACATATTTTTGCTGGTAATATATATATATTATATATATTTGGAGAAATTGATAAACATATTCGCCGTGTTTTTACTAGAAACAATATATATTTGCATGCAAATATATTATGTTTGCCTGTAAATATTTAAATATTTGGACGAAATGAAATGACGCTACCGATAAATATATATATGTTTGGCAGCAATAATATGTGTGTCATAAAAAAATTATGTTTCCATGCAAATACTATATATAAATAATATATTTAGTTATAAATCAATTATTAATATATGCCAAACAATAGGCGTATTTATTCTACTCTCCAAATTTCTCTATATTTTAATGGAAAAACATAAAAAGTTAAATTAATACATCTCCTGTTTGGGGATTATTTAATAACTAAATATATTATAAATCACATTGAGTTTTACATCTAATACAAATCTTTCATTAATTTTTTATTTATTTTTATTAACAAATATTAATTAAAAACTCTTATAATAAGTTAATACTTTAATATACACAATTAATTAATTTTTTTTTTCTTTTTAACACAATTTTATGTTTTATTTATACTAATTTATTTTATTTTTTCACATCTTTCACAATAAAATTAATAAATAAAGGAAAAATATCACTTAATTTTCTGACTAGATGCAGTCTAGCTAAACTAAACGATTATTACCAACTACAAAAGTTATAATGGCTACACTCTCAGAACAATTCCGTTGTGGGAACGGAATGTTTTGCCAACCGAATTGATTCGGTTGCTGCAACCTCGTAATTCGGTTGCAGCAACCGAATTCATTTGTGGCAACCGAATTCGATTTCAATTCGGTTGCCACAACTGAATTCGCTTGGGGCAACCGAAATACGAGGTTGCAGCAACCGAGCCAATTCGGTTGGAAAAAATTCGGTTATCACAACGGAATTGTTATGAGAGTGTACATACAACTTTATATGTATCAAGAATGGAAATTCGCCGTTTTCCCAAATATATGTTAATTGTATCCCACAAATATAATTATTATAAAGTTAAAAATGCCAAAATATGTATTCTTAGATGACAAAATATGACTAATTTACAAACAAACCCAATATACACCCTCAAAAAAATTCGTTTGGAATTAGGTTGCCACAACTTCAATTCGGTTGTTTCAACCTCTTTGCGGTTGTCACAACCTAAACTCGGTTGTTGCAACCGAATTCGGTTGTCACAACTTAAATTCGGTCGTTCCAACCGAATTCAGTTATGGCAACCTATTAAATGAGGTCATGACAATCGAACTGATGAAAATTCGGTTGTGGCAACCGAATTCGGTTATCACAACCTATTTATTTATAAATGGGGTTGTGGCAACCTAATTCAGTTGTGACAACCGAATTGGTTGTAAAATGGAGTTATAACAACCCTTTAAGAATTGAAATAATATCTTTTAAACTTCAAAATTAAAAACAATTTTATTTCTGTACATAAAAATATCGAAGAACATCAGAGAAATTGCGAAAAAAAATGAATATAAACAGGCAAGGATTACAAAAAAATTGATATGCAGTACCATCAATTAATTCTTCATATACTCGTATATGCTATTTAACATGGAGAGCTATTGAATGAGCGATTTGGTGGGAAAAATGAACACAACGGCATTAAGGAGATTGGAAAAATCTTAAATAAACAGCAATAGGTAAGTAGATTTTAGGCAAAATTTTTTAATTTAAATTTTTTTTTATTTCATTTGGTGAAGCCTCAAGAATTTACCAATTTGCATCTTCGATTGAATTCGAAGTACTGGGTGCCTTTTCTTTTAAATTGGATCAACCTAGTCATGAAGTGACTCTTGGTAAGAGAATTTCTAACCGAATTGTATCTGTAGACTTCTTATTATACCAATTGTATTATTTTTTGTATAAAAAAAGTGTTCTTTCTTCAAAAACATACACACAAAAGTATTCTTTTTTCGAAAGAGTGCAAAAAGAAGTACCATTTCTTCAAAAGAGCAAAAATTGAAGTACCTTTAGAAGCATAAATGGGGAATGTATTCTTCTTTGAAAGAATACAGTACTCTGTTTTAATAAAAAAAATAAAGAAGTGCTCTTTTTATGTACTCTTTCGGAAAAGTGACACTATTCTGTGCATTTTTTTAAGAAACAGTATTTTATTGAAAGAATGAAACCTCTTTATGTATACTTTTGAAAAAGGAACTTATTCATAAAATACTTTTCTTATAAAAAAAAAATACTTCTCGGTTACTTTCTAAGAAGAACATATAACTTACTAATCTTTTAAAGAAAGCGTACAGCTTTTAGCACTATGTCGAAAACGGTACGGTTTTATTCCATACTTTTTAATAATTTTTCAATTGTTATTAGGAACTCTGTAAAAGATTTTGCTTTTGGAACCCTTTCAAAATAAGAATATTTTTACAAAGCATGTGTAAAATAATGTTATTTTCTTCAAAAGAATGGTAACAAATGGTTCTTTTTGCAGAACGTACTAAATTTAGAGAACACTAAAGTGTGACAGTTATGAATATTAAAGCTTTAACATTTGAAAACCCTTACTTTTGTGCCGTATTTTTAACATATTTACTTTAAGTTTACGTAATTTGTGGTTTATTTGTATTTTTTTTAATAATAAATGTAAAAAAATAAGAAAAGTGTATTTCTTTTTGCAAAAACATTTTAGGAATTAAGCAAGTATAACAGAAAATATCGGTTGAGACAGCCACCGAATTCGGTTGCCACAACCCCACGATTCGGTTGCCACAACCGAACTCGGTTGTCACAACCCCATAATTCGGTTGCCGTAACCGAATTCGGTTGTCACAACCCCAAAATTCGGTTGCTACAACCGAATTCGGTCGACACAACCTCTAAATTCGATTGTGACAACCCCATGAATGGGGTTGCTGCAACCTCGTAAATTCGGTTGGAACCTAATTCGGTTGGGACAACAATTTTTTTTGCTGGGTGTATGTATAGTAACTATAAAATATATACATATAGGGTAGTTTGTAAACATACATATAATTACCTCCAAACATATACAAAAACGTCTTTTTCCTCCGTGAACATACGGACACTTTTGACCCCACCTTGCTAACCCTTAAAAATAAGATTGAGGCTATAGAGAATTGGGTTTGTTCTTTACTTTTGTACTCTCTATCGCATATCCCAATTTAATAAAAATCTGATAAATGTTATTCTGTAAATTTCCTAGTGGGTATTTTTTGTGGAAAGTGAGAACATTTACGCTATATGGATCAAGTTCCTTAAAATAATAATTTGATAATCGTCTACTTATGTAGCTGTTGAAAGCAAATCGGGTTTGTTATCAACAACTCAACTTAGACTAACATCAACGAAATTTAACAATGCTATTTTTATCCTTTTGTTATTATTACTCTTTTTTGCTTTGAACCTTAATTCTTAAGATTGGCAAAACTATGACACGCGTGTCAGTAGTGGCACGCGAGTGGATTTTAGGTGGCACGCGACGTTTTGTTGGATATTTTCAAAAAAATTAAACTATTAGAAGACCGGCTAAAAATTCAGTTAAATGTTAAATTTCGTTACAAAAATGTGTGATTTAACTCCATAATGGTGAAATTATTCATATAGCTTGTAAATCGTCTTTTAAAATTAGTAAAACTCTGTATTACCATCATATTTTGTTTATAGAAATATGGTTAATAAAGAACTCGCGGATTCGATTATCAGAAAATTCTGGGTAAATTTCTACAATTCTAGATTGAAAGAAGTTTAAATGTTTCAATGAGAAAATGCCTCATATTCGAAGAAATAAAAAGTACCAGAAAATTGCACAAAAATGGAAAACAACTTGTAATAAAATTGGATCTAAAAAATTAAGTTTTTTTTTAAAGGGAAAATAGGTCCTACGAAATGAACCACAATGAAATAAATGCCGAAAACAAGTTTCGTAATTAAATAACCTCCTTTTTGAAATTCGAAATTGAGTTTTGATCGTGTTTCGAAGAGCCTTGTCATCTGAAATAGAAATTTCTCTGTTCAAATACATAATATGCGCTTTTTATTCAATATTATGATGATAACAATCGCGCGATTTATTTTAACAAAATCAAATTTTTGCCCGAAGCTAATTTTTCACCCAGTTTCTAACGTCCTTAAATAATTTATGGCGCTCAATAATTTAACTTTTTTTTAACAAAATGGAATAACAACCAAGAATGTAATAACCCCAAAAAAAAGAAAAATGAAAAGGCAATAATGTTCAAACTGTTTTAATTTTATTTCATTGGGTATTTTTTCATAATAAAATAATCTCAATATTTAATGATTAAATAAACAACCAAAAATTAAATTACCGTCTAAAATTTTTACGTCATTTCTTGGATGTTATTTAATTTTTCCCTTTGGAGTTATTTCATGGGGGTTATCCATAGCGCTGATAAATATGTATATCTGCGATGATATTTTCAAGAGAAATTTTCCAAATTTTAAAAATTTTTATAAAAAAAACACTTAAAAGACAACTAAAATTAAGGTGGCACGCGAGAAATTTTTACAAAAAAAATTTGTCTGTTTCTGGCACGCAGCGAAAAAAGTCTTGCCCCCCTGGTCTAGTATATACCTTATGATATAAAATTAAATAACCTGTTAAAAACCTTTTGTTTTTATATTGATTTAGAAAATGAATTTGGTGGGTGAAGTTTTTTCTGCAAAGTGACCCAAAATAATGTTTTTCGTTAATAATATAACATTGCCCAACTCGTGGTACTATGCGAAAAATTTGGTTATAGCCCTAGTGTACACTGTAGTGAACAAGGGTAGTGAAAGGGTAAAAAAAATATCTTATATTTCAACAAAAATATAAATTTTTTTTAATTTTATATAAGTAATTTGTATAACTTTGGATTTTCATACATTTTATTTGGAAACCATTTCCCGCAAAAATATATTTGATTCGCAATTAGACTTTTACTACACATGCGGTTTTGAGGGATTTAAAATATTGAAAGCTTTGGTTCAGGCGTTGTAGAAAATCTACTTATTTTAAAACTGAAACGATAACTACACCTGACTTAAAATTAATGTTGAAGACATAAAATAGAAAAGAGATTCGAAGTTCCAACCCAATTCTGAGTCAACAGTTTTTTGTAGTTCCAGGTACAATAAATTTAATTTATTTTTAATAGCAATGTAATTTCCGAAATTTATTTACAATTTTTGTATTAATTAATTTTTAGGGGTTATAAACTCTACTTGTATAAATAGAACAACACATTCCACAAAATTTATTTAATTAGTTAAACCATTGCATTAAGTAAAAAAGATAGTAATTTCATATATTTAAGACTAGTTTAGTACTCTAGAATCGCTAAAATCTCAAATAGGTTTGCAAATAACATCACGGAATGTGGTACTTACTGCCAGTAACCGAATTTTAATACTTCTACATTACGGGAACTCCATATTTCAAAAAATACTTAAAAAGAAAAATAGCTACACAGGTAAAATAGATTCGTTGCAACAAACGAAATCCTTACCAACTGAATAGTTTAGTTGCATTTCCGATATGTTCCAACCAAAATTCTATTGTTTTTACCGAAATTCTGTTCGCTCAAACACATATATCGATGGTTTCAACCAAACCATTCGGTTGTCAAAAAATTCGGTTGTCACGATGAATCTATTTTCTCTTTGCATTTGCCTGAAAAATATATATAAATTTATGTTTATCTTTTGCCATTTTATGAATAGCTATGTGGAGTTTTAATAAAATCCTTTAGTCACTCCAAGGCGCCTGAAACTATTTATAACATTCTAAAAATATCGCAAAATGATAAAAGTAAACTGCACACAGAAAACGGATTCGTTGTGTCAACCGAATTTGTTGCCAACCGAATTTTGGTAGTTGCATGAACTATCGCATTATTTGGTTGCAGATATAGAATATTTTTATTGAATATAAATATATGAATGTTGCTCCAACCGAATTCATTTGGTAAACCTGACCTAATTTATTTATTTAATTAAAACACTGTTTCCAGCCATTTTTGATGTTTTATTTTTTACTAATAATATAATGAAATAAATTAAAATATATTAATAACTAAAATACAATTAATAAACATTTTAAAGACGTAAAGGACTTATCATATGCGAGAAACTAAAAGAAATTTTTGTATAAAATAGTCTCAGAATTTAAAAAAAAATACCGCGGAATAGTTGCCTTGAATACCAAAAAACCTTCATCTTTTTAATAATTTTTCCCATGGTGGATTTCGCAGACATTTTCCTTTGAAAAATCTCTGGCTGATACTTTTACAAAATGCCAAAAAAAGGCTTTTGCATCCGAATTTAATCTATATATATATATATTAGGGCGGGTCGATTTAATAATAATTTAATAAAATCGTATTCTAGGGATCAAAATAAGAAACTTTGCCGAAGGAACCATACCTCTAAAACGAATTCTACTACCCCCCAACTGTTGACTTTTGTCCCGTAGGGTCAAGTTTTGAAAAATCCCACTTTGACCCATTTAGAGTGCCCCAATCGAGTCCAAATGTATGACCGACCCCCACTAACTTTGGAGGGCCGATCCACCCATGCCAGTGGCACACCCCCTGGAACTCCCCTGGGGGGTTCCCCATACAAACATTTTAAAAAATCACCATTTTTGGCACTTTATTTTATTATTTTTTATTTATTTTATTTATTTTTATTATTTTATTTATTTTTTCTCTTTAGAAATTTATTTAGTCAGAACATATGTAATTGAAAAAATTAATTTAACTTAGTAATAGAAAAGAAAATAAAAAAAATTACTGTTTGAAGTCTTTTTTGCTTTCAAGTCTGGGCAATTTCGCACGGCTCTCTAATGTCGTCACCATAACAGCCTCTACATTTTCCGGTATAACTCGTTTGGAAACGCTAGCTAGCAATTGAACGTGTCGTTCTGTTGCAGGTCGTAAAATAGGTTGTGTGGGTTTTTTAAGCCACCACAAGACACAGCTGCATGTCGTAAACTTACTTAAGCTAAATCGGTTACAGGTAGAATTGAGCATAAAATTATCATAAAGGATTTTCCAGAAGTAATAAAAGGCGCACTTGCTTAACAGAATTTGTGGTCAGATTAACGTTTAATTTACATGTAAGTACTTTATGGGCAGTTTTGACAACAAAATCGGTTACAGGTAGAATTGAGCATAAAATTATCATAAAGGATTTTCCAGAAGTAATAAAAGGCGCACTTGCTTAACAGAATTTGTAGTCAGATTAACGTTTAATTTACATGTAAGTACTTTATGGGCAGTTTTGACAACAAAATCGGTTACAGGTAGAATTGAAATTACCATTTCATTCTTATTACCTTGTCTCCTAGACCATATATAACGCAACAGTTTTTGTGAATGCATTAAGTCGTTGTGAAGAACTCGAAGTGTGAAGTGCTAATTTGAGATAAAAAAATATTTTAAAAAAAATCATTCCAAATCAAGAAGTTTACAATGAATCCACCATCCTCTACACCGCAAGACGAAGTAATAATAACATCAACAACTATCGAAAACCCAATGAGTCATATACCCAGGCATGATGTTACTGTTTTTGGTGTGTCTACTGATTTGACTGATCTTAATTTACCAACCCATCTGGAT
Source organism: Leucophora obtusa (assembly GCA_949987735.1). Taxonomy (NCBI): domain Eukaryota; kingdom Metazoa; phylum Arthropoda; class Insecta; order Diptera; family Anthomyiidae; genus Leucophora; species Leucophora obtusa. The sequence goes on along the minus strand of OX465295.1, from coordinate 176,196,338 downwards.
ATCTTGAGATATTATTTTTACTTGAGCGAACAAAAAAAGTTGTCCTATAAAGCATTCACTATTCAAGTACAAGATAAGTTGATTGGAATTTGGGAAAAACTTGGTATGGAAATAATGCTGAAAAAAAGTGTATGTAATAAATTGAATAGATTGCTTGACAAATATCAAGAGCAAATCAAGAGAAGAAACAAACCCCAACAATTTACAGAGTATGAAAAATCTCTGGAAACAATTTTTTTCATTGGAACATGTAAATGCGATTTGAAGGCAGCTCCATGTGCATGCGGTTTGGTTCCCGAACGCCTCAAAGAGTTTATGCACGATCAACATTATCAGAGAAGTCTAACAATGGATGGATTTGCGATGGAAATTGAAGAGCAAGGAGCAACGTCTATGTCATCAATGCCAACATACCAAGATCCCGATGATTCAACATACGCACCGCCACCGGTTCAAGAAGATTTGGATATAAGCACAAGTTCACAATACACACAGAGATACGATTGTTTTAACTTTGCCTTGGTATGTGACAGATTTAGCGTGCCTGATAGAGTAGCATCAGCAATGGGAACAGCTCTTTTCCAAGATTTTAAAATGAAAGATATCAATGGCAAACCTCTCATCATGGATAAATCGAAAGTTCGCCGAGAAAAAGAGAAATGCAGACAAGAAGTGCTTCGCAAACGGTTAGATGATACCAATTTGTTAGCATTTTCATTCGATGGCAGAAAAGATGATACTTCAACGAGAGATACAATTGATGAGAAGTATCATACTAGAATGGTAAAAGAACCTCATCTTGTTATTTTGAGAGAACCGAATTCTGAATTGATTGGTTACGTAAGACTGGAACATGAAACCGCTGAATACAAAACAACCAAATTAAATGATTTTTTCAACGATAAAAATATATCACTGGATGCATTAATTAGCATATGCACACCCAGGAAAAAGATTGGTTGGCTTTCGATCAAAACCATTAAAATGAATTTGCCAGGACTTTATTTTATTTGGAATTACCTATAATTGAATACTACATCAAAAATATTTTACTAGGTATTAAAAATAGGGAAAATGAACTAAAAAACAATCCTTTGAACAAATTATTGGTATCTCCAATCAATTTTAAAATTAGTATCAGTTTAGTAATTCTATGCAGTAGAAGCAGCCATTTATTTAGTGAATATACAAGAAAATTGGTGTTATCTATAACCTTTTTTAAAAAAATTCAATATTCGAAAGTGGTAACTACAAATACGGGTATCCTAATCAAATATGACCTTAAATTCAAGTTTCTGTAGAATCAACCGAATTGTGGATTGTATTGATAACACACACAACTATTAATTGGTATTGATAAACGAATTTTATACTGTATTAATAAAACACATAAATTCAAAATTAGTCATTAAAATTATTAAGTGTTTGTGGTGTAGTGGGTGAGGAGTTGGCCTAGTACGCCGGATTTCCGGGTTCGAATCCCGGAAAAGACAAAAATTTAAATGTTTTTCTTTTTTAATTAAAATAAAATATTCATATGTATAAACAGTAAATATGGCTAAGAAATTTAAAAGAAGTTGTGGTGCAGTGGGTAAAAGTTTGAACTATTAACCTGAAGGGCCGGGTTCAATACCAGAAAATTCAAAAAAAAGTTTTTTAATTTCAATAAAATTTTGTAGAACATAATAATATTTATGTGGAACATAATATTGAATTAGACAACCGAATATTGGCTTTCACGACGAAAAATATAATTTAATATAAAGATAGTTGTCGTAACCGCACGAATTCGATTGGCAACAAATTCGGTGGCCACAACTGAGACTGTTTTCTGTGTGCACTGACGGTGAGCCAACAAACACTGGCCCAAACGGTGGAATTATACGACGATTCGAATTGCTGTTAAAAAGACCATTGCATTGGTTCGTTTGCCTTCTACACTTCAACGAACTTCCGTTTCGGCATTTGTTGGATGCTTTGGATAAATCAACCAGCACTGGACCAAGATCGGCAACCGGAAAATTGAGCCGTCAAATCGAAACTTGTGAAACTCTTCCGGTAAGTTATTGCTATCACTCATTTATTATAATTGTCAACCGTTTTTAATTGTTTTATTTTTATATATTTTCAGGTGGTGGACGGCTTTCAGAAAATTGAGTTGAAAAATATGCCCCCTGCCTCAGAAAAAATTGAATTTTCCACCGATTCCAAGTACTTATACGACATGGCCCATGCAATTTCTAGCGGCGTGGTTTCAGTGGATCTGGCAAACATCAAACCAGGGAAAATTCTACATTCTCGGTGGCTCACCAAGGCCGCTAGACTATTACGATTATATGTGACAACGGAAAATCCAGATGCAAATTTAAGAATACTGGTTGAATTTATAATTACATGTTATGTGCCAATGTACTTCAATATCAAGTATTGCAGCTCTGTCGTGTACGGTAGTAGATTATTTTTCAAATTCATTAGTTGGTCAAGATTTCTAGAACCTCGTTTACGCAAAATTGTCAATAAAGTAATTACAGATAATTCATATTATGCGCATTCGGAAAATATCTTGTTATCAATATTGTTTGATGATAGCAAAGAAAAGCGCGACTGTGCTATGAAGATAATTCTACGCTATCGAACCGATGTTGACGACCCAACGGGACTTAGAGCTTATAAAAAACCAGATATAAACTTTTATTGCACAAGTTACACGGAAATGATCAATATGAATGACATAAATGACGTATTTGAACCACCATTCACGCGAAGCATTCCATACGATACTTTGAAAGAATATTTAAATCAAGATGATCCACCGTTTAGTGATCCAAAAATTCCATCACACATACAAGAAACAGAACGACACGTTCAATTGCTAGCTAGCGTTTCCAAACGAGTTATACCGGAAAATGTAGAGGCTGTTATGGCGACGACATTAGAGAGCCGTGCGAAATTGCCCAGACTTGAAAGCAAAAAAGACTTCAAACAGTAATTTTTTATTTTTTCTTTTCTATTACTAAGTTAAATTAATTTTTTTCATTTACATATGTTCTGACTAAATAAATTTCTAAGGAGAAAAAAATAAATAAAATAATAAAAATAAATAAATAAAATAAATAAAAAATAATAAAATAAAGTGCCAAAAATGGTGATTTTTTAAAATGTTTGTATGGGGAACCCCCCAGGGGAGTTCCAGGGGGTGTGCCAATGGCATGGGTGGATCGGCCCTCCAAAGTTAGTGGGGGTCGGTCATACATTTGGACTCGATTGGGGCACTCTAAATGGGTCAAAGTGTGATTTTTCAAAACTTGACCCTACGGGACAAAAGTCAACAGTTGGGGGGTAGTAGAGGTATGGTTCCTTCGGCAAAGTTTCTTATTTTGATCCCTAGAATACGATTTTCCCTGAGCCATGGGCGATTTTTTTGCCTCCCCACAAATCGACCCGGCCTAATGTATATGTATATATATGTATGTACATGTATATTAGAGCGGGTCGATTTGTAGGGAGTGAAAAAATTCACCAATTTCCCTATGATTTCCGTATTCTATGGGTTATTCCATGAAAATTTGCCGAAGGAACCATACCTCTATCGTTAAAATCGAGTCCCCTACTTTTTGTTGGTAGATTTTTTCCCAAATTGACGTTCGTATGAAATATTACCTACACGTTCACATCCATAACTCAAAAACTATCTATCGGGTTTAATCGCCAGTAGGCGCGTTGGAAAGGTGAGCTCATTTTGATCAATTTACAAAAAAAAATCTCCAACATTGGTCCAACGGTTCAAAAGTTACGGGCATTTTTGTCCAAATTTTGGAGCATTTTTCCATAAGGGACATAAGAAATAACTTTTTCCTATAACACTGTTTCTACAATGATGTAACCAGCACCATCTAGACACTTCTGGCAACACTACTTAATTGTGTTTACTTTAATAAATTTTGTGTTTAAATAAAGTTAAAGTAAATCAATTTCAAGGACTTAAAATAACAAAAACTGATCATAAAAACTATATTAAGAGATGATCTGTTCACCACAATTACCTTTCTTTTGTTAAATCGCCAGTTTTAAAACATTATTTAATTATTCGACTATATGTAAGTTCATATTTTAAATGCAACAACAAATGTGTATTTATAAAATTTTTAAATTTGTAAATTTTGTTTTGTTTTAATAATTTCATTTTGTACTTTTCATTGTTGACATTTTATTCAAATTGACTTTAACACAACCGACTTTCAGTTATATTGGTGTTAAGTTGGTTATAGTGACTACAATTATTAGAATCTTTTTTAATGTGTCTGTTTAAATTTTGCTGCTCCAACTGAAAATCTGACAGAAAACTTATACCACTTATTTTTAAATCAGTATATACAACCATCATTCGGTAGGAAATAATTAGTACAGCATTAGTAAACAATTATTAAGAAACATTGGCTACAACAACTAAAATGTAATTGTCACTGTCAATTTACGATGAGAAGTTTACTACTTAGAGATTTAAAAAAGGTTGTGAGTACCGAATTAGAATAGAAGTTTTAATCTTGGCTGAATTGGTTGGGAAAACTGATTTTTATAACATAAATAGCCTTCTTTTGGTTACAATTTCAAATTATTTATCATAAATGGGAATTTATTAATACTACAACTAATTTTATGTAATTGAAATCAAAATTTTATTGTAATAGTAAAATAAATATAGATCTGGCCGAATTCCAACTAATTTATTTTCTGTGTATGTTTTTTGTTCTCTTGAAAACTTGGTAAAACACAGATGCTTAATTGTCTAGGAGCCACTCCGACATGGCTTTCAATATCAGCTGAAAGCTGATCGTGTTGGACAATACATACCGTAAGTTTAACATTGATAGGACATATATTTTTTTAGCTAGACAGTTGGTTCGGAAAGCCTCATATAGCTTTTCTACATTCTATCCAACCATCTCTATATCTAATTTATTCATTTTGGCAAAAAGCTTAGGTACCTTATATAGAATTTATAACTGATTTTGACGATTTAGTTTTCAGTTTTCAAAAATAAGGCTAAATGCAAAATGACATTAGATTGTCAACTCATACATATTAAATGCAGCAAACGTGTATTTGCTTGTTCAAGGCTGTCAAATAATCAAATTAAAACTGTGTGTGGTGGTGGTTATACAATGGCGTATAATAGTGTAGTCAAACTATACAAAAAAAAAAAATCTTAATAAAATCTGAATTCTATTGCATTTATTATTATATCTTTACATGTATCTCCATACTTATTTGCATTCAGTATGTATTTGTACAAGAACATAACATAGCAACACCATTTGCATTGCAATTTTTCAGGGTTGGCAGTAATACCGCTAAAATACCGTTATCGATTCAAAACCCTTTCAACTGACTATCGTTACCCTTAAAATACCGTTACCGAAATGATCGAAATACCGTTATCCTTAAAATACCATTACCGTTATTTTTAATTCTCTGCTCCTGGTAATTGCATGTGGTTATTGAGTATTCCATATAAATTAAGTTGATAAATTTACTTTGTTTTTATTTAAGTTTGTTTTTTGCAACAAAAAATGTGGTATGCACAGAAGTAACTGACTACCGTTACCCTTAAAATACCGTTACCGATTTAACCAAATTACCGTTACCCTTAAAATACTATTACCGAAATATCGTTATCATTAAAATACCGTTACCGAAATAACTCAAATACCGTTATCCGTAAAATGCCGATACCAAAATAAATGAAATAGCGTTACCCTTAAGATACCGTTACCGAAATAATCTGAAATAGTGTTACCCTAACGATAACCGCATTCGTTTCGGTTACCATCCATGCAATTTTTTCACAAAAAGAGAATTTTTAAACGAAACCAAATATTGGTCTATAATTAACGTGAAAGGCAGACCATTTTAATGAGAGTATTATATTAAGCACTATTGTATTAAGATTTTGAGAAAATCAAGATATTAAAAAAATCATTTTAGTAATTAAAAACAATTCTGTAGAAAATGGTCGAACTAGTTTAAAAAATTATTAACCCATTTCCGTCCTCTGTTCGTACTTGCGAACAAAAAAATTAGTCATTTTGAGCGGTAAAATTTTCTGCTTTATTGAACAGTTATTTTTAAATTTATGATGCAAAATAATTTTATATGCCCGCCCGAGAAAAAAAATTATATATAATCATATATGGCATATATTACAATATATAATTAGACATGTCGTTATGTATATCCATATATAATTATATATGACGTCTTTTTCCAACATTTTTCTTTATATTATGCCATATATAATTTCATCTAATTAGATACCGGCCTTTATAATATTGGATATAGTATATATGATTATATATTACATAGCATGGCTGATTTTATTGCATATATAGTTGTATATAGAGCTATATCTTAATATATATGGTGGCATTTTTGCAATATACAATTATATATGGTATCATTTAAACAATATATAACTATATATGTTGGCAGTTAAACTAGATATTATCATATGTTGTGGCATTTAAACAATATATGGTCATATATGGTACCTCATGATCAAAATTTGTAATACAGTTCCAGATATGATAACCCGGTAAAAAATGTCCATATATGAACATTTATGGTTCAACCATATATGTATGGATCCGAAAAATGAGGTAACACCTAAGTATATGTTAATATATGGACATATATGAACATATACATCAGAGAACGGTTTGAGTACATTCGGTTTTATTGTGCAGTCATACCATTCATTGCTTTTGCCATGTATTCATGCAACAACAATAACTAATGCTATTGCTGTTATATACATTCATTGTTTTTGATGAGTGGTTTTTACGCATTATTTATATATTGCCACTACATGTCAAGCAACGAAATGAAGAGATGACGCATTAAAAAAGTAAAATCAATCACAACATTCATTTAGTATTCGTTGACCTGTTGCAGTATTTTGAAGAATGTAGTGTGAAGAAATTTCCATTTTTTTTATTTAAATATGAAATATGCATATATTTTCTCATTTTGTTAATGTTTAGTTGAAAAAAATAAACACCAAAAATATACTAAAATATTTGACAGAAAAAAATTTTCAATTTTTATACAACCAAGATTGAGACCATTCGTAACAATCGGTTTGTATTCATACCAATCATTTTATATTCGTTGCTTTTGTGAGTGTTAGGTAAGATTAACAGAAGACATGCAGTGCAATGCATGGCTTTCGTCATACTCCTTTTTTTTCAATTGTGTCTGTATTGCTTTACTGAAATGATATGTATTGACAACAATATGCACATTTTTTGTGATTGCATTCAAAAGCATAAAATAAGGCACTCAAACCGTTCTCTGATATACATTTATTAAATATATGCGAATACATGCGAACGTTGCTGTCCTTTATTATAAGGTTGTACGATAGATATAAATTTATGTATGACATTCAAATTAGGCACTACATATGTTCCTTTTTTTATTCATGGCATTAAATATAATTCCATATTTATCCAAATATGAGTTCCTTTTACATATATGGAAAAATGTATTCTTCGAAATATGTTCATATAGAAGTCCCTTTTGCATAAATTGAATAACATATACTTTCATATTTGTCCATATATGAGTGCCATTTCCATATATGAAATAACAGATGCTTCCATATATGTCTGTATATGAAATTTTTTACGTATATGGAATCACATATACTTCCATATATGTTCATATAAAATCCATATATGTTCATAAAAAATCCATATTTGTTCATATGTGTCCATACATAAACCATATATGAACATGTTTGAGCGTATATGAGCATTTTTCACCGGGAATATATGATACTATATGTAGTGGCATATATATTTATATATGGTGTTATTTAAACAATATATTACCATATATGGTGCCACTTAAACCATATATTATCATATATGGTGCCATTTCAACAATATATGCTCATATATGGGACCTCATGAACTACATTTTTAATACAGTTCCAGATATAATATATGCTACTATATATAGTGCAATATATATTGATATATGATTTCATTTAAACAATATATTACCATATATGGTGACATTTAAACCATATGTTATGATATATGGTGCCATTTCAACAACATATGGTCATATATGGTACCTCATGAACAACATTTTTTATACAGTTCCAGATATGATAATATGTGCTACAATGTATTGTATAGTACCATATACTTTGATATATCGTATCATTTAAACAACATACCATGTATGGTACCATTTAAACAATATATTTTCATATACGGTACCATTTAAACAATGTATTGTCATATATGATAACTCATCAGCAACTACAATATTAACTGTATTTCAGAAGCTATTAATTGTGTTTCAGAAATTATAATTGTATTTCAGAAATTTTCGAATGTATTTCAGAAATTATAAATTGTATTTCAGAAATAATCAAATCTATTTCAAAACTTGTTGATTGTATTTCATAATTAATAGAGAAAAATTTAAAAAAAATTCAATTCCCGAATAAAACGGGTCATACATTATTTTATATTATTTAATACAATTATATCTCGTTATATATTGCTTTGTATGGCACTATATATAATAAGACATAATTTTCGTCTTTCGGTCAAATTTTATATGACCAAATATCTAAATATATCTTTTTACATATGTTGTCCAATTTAATCAGATCTCGCCCATGGAATTTAAATTGTAAGACCAAATATCAGAGACTATTAATTATAGAGATAGGAAATCAAAACTTACACTACTAACCGATAGAGGGCGCTACAATTTAGTATTGCCTGAGCAACTATTTAGTATCAGGTTAGCATCAGCTGAGCCTATATTTAAAAACTCAAAAACTGCTGAAAACTGCTCAAAATAAGGAAAAAAACCAGCGCGGAATATATTCAAATAATAAAATTTGAGTTATCCGTTTGTTTTTTTTTTTTTGCTTTCTTGTTTATTATTATTTAAATTTAAATAAAAAAAGCAATTTGTCAATTTCTTGAACAAAGTGCCATCTAGTGATAACGATGTTTTTATAACTTATTTTTTTGGTGATGCCATACCCCTGCCATGGGGTATGGCATCACCAAAAATTTCCAGTTTAAATTTAAAAAAGATTTTATTGAAATCAATTACAATTCATTTTTAATTTTAAAACATTTTTTTAGAAAAACAAATTTTGATATAAAGTTCAAGTGATTTAAAAAATAATAACATGAAAACGAAAAACCAGTAAAATATTAAAATATTGGTGAACATCGGTCCATGTTTAGACCTAGTGCCCATATAAGGGTCCTACCAAAATTATATTGTTTATACGCTGCAGGTCGTAAATACTAAGATATTTTGACGAAATTTGGTACACAGACCTATGTTAGCCCAATAACGTAGCCTATTGATTTTGGTGAATATCGGTCCATGTTTAGACCTAGTGCCCATATAAGGGTCCTACCAAAATTATACTGTTTATACGCTGCAGGTCGTAAATATTAAGATATTTTGATGAAATTTGGTACACAGACCTATATTGGCCCAATAACGCAGCGTGTTGATTTTGGTGAACAGTGGTCCATGTTTAGACCTAGTGCCCATATAAGGGTCCTACCAAAATTATACTCTTTATATGCTGCAGGTCGCAAATATTAAGATATTTTGATGAAATTTGGTACACAGACCTATGTTGGCCCAATAACGCAGCCTATTGATTTTGGTGAACATCGGTCCATGTTTAGACCTAGTGCCCATATAAGGGTCCCACCAAAATTATATTGTTTATACGCTGCAGGTCGCAAATATTAAGATATTTTGATGAAATTTGGTGCGCTGACTCACATTATAGAAAATTTTGACACGAGCCCCATTTTAACCCATTCGAATTTCGGATCCAAACAATACACCAGAGTGGTGTAGGGTATTGAATAGCCGGCATGCCCGACTTTAACCTTTTTACTTGTTTTAATGTATTTTTTTCTTTTTAAAATGAATAGCCCAAAAATTAAAGGTTCATTTGAACTTTTCTCACTTTCAAAATGAAAATCTCACCTTTAAAGAAAAATCCAGTAATGATTTATGGAAAATTATTTGAAATTTCATTTTTAGATTTTTTTATGTTATGGATTATTTTTAAACTATACTATAGCTCGTATAAGTACTCATTAATGTGTAGATACTTTTTATTTATGCAGTTTCACATAAAGACTCGAAAACTTACTAGATTTACTTAGTTTACACCATACAAGAAACCTTACGTGAATCCCTCATTGTTTTTCAGTACAGAAATTCGAACATTTTTATCAAATTGGACCTAATTGCATCAAATTTTAAATATGAAGATATTATTTAATACAATAATGTCTGGTCAAAATTCGGATTAAATTGTATATAATTTAAAGTAATTAAATCCAATGTGATGCACGTAGCTACAATTGTATTCACCATTTTTCGGATGAAATTGCATCTGATTAGTTATCCTATTCTATCAAATTAGATATATCACCATATCATCTTTTTTAATCGGGTTTAATAAAAAAAATATAATTTTATAAAAACATTTATAGAAAATAAAATTATAATTTTATAAAAAGAAATTCATTTTATAAAAAAATGCATAGCCGTGAACGGTATCGAACTCGAGACCTTCTGAGTTTAAACCTTATTTTCACAAAATATTAAGGGTTTTCACAAGGGGTGTGCTATTTGTTGTATCGTTCTAACAAAAAACAGAGTCGTTAAAAATTAACTTGAAAAATTCAACATTTGAGAATAGCACGATAAAAAATTTTAACGTATGTTTAGTGTCCTATGTTTGAGTGTGCTAACAGATAGAAAACTGAATAGAAAATCGTTGTTAAACACAAATAAAAATTTTAACAACTCTGTTTTTTGTTAGGACGATACAACGATACAACAGATAGCACACCCCTTATGAACAACCTAATTGTAATTTTTATAAAATCAGTGCTCTGTCAGTGTATTATTTTTCAAACTGTTGTCAGTATCTGTCTGGGATATTATTTAATCCCAAATAAATGGAGATCTTACGTAGTACCCAAATATAATGCGGGATCTAATTTTATCTGTAATTTTTCTGGATAGTTTTAGATGTCAATCCCCAAATATATTGCTGTTTCTAATTCGAAATGCCATTTTAATACCGAAATAAATTGCTGGATTTAATTCGATCTGCAATTTATGGGATAAATTAAGATCCTACCAAATCTCCAAATATATCACTGGATTTAATTCCATCTGCAATTTATCGGAAAAGTTAAGATCTTACGCAATCCCGAAATATATTAATGGATCTAATTTGATCTGTCATTTTTTGGATAAATTTAGATCTTACTTAATCCCCAAATATATTGCTGGATCTAATTCGATCTGCCATTTCTCGGATCAAATTAGATCTAAGTTTATCCACAAATATATTGCTGGATCTAATTCCAGCTGCCATTTTTCGGATCAATTTAGATCTAAGTTTATCCCCAAATATATTGCTGGATCTAATTCGATCTGCCACTTTTTCGGATCAAATTAGATCTAATTTTATCCACAAATATATTGCTGGATCTAATTCGATCTGCCAAAATTGAGATCAAATTAGATCTAAGTTTATCCACAAATATATAGCTGGATCTAATTCGATCCGCCATTTTTCGGATCAAATTATATCTAGGTTTATCCCCAAAGATATCATTGGACCTCCCAATTTTGAGATATAACTTGATCTTAGTTTATCCCCATATATACAATGGGATCTAATACGATATCATTGGATACACCCAATTTTGAGATCTAATTGGATCAGCCAGATATTATAGCAGATCTTAGACAATATAAAATTATATATGATTAGATATTGCGCGAGATAAATTTTTTTTACTCGGGCGAGTAAAAAAAATTATATATAATCATATGTGGCATATATTACAATATATAATTAGACATGTCGTTATGTATATCCATATATAATTATATATGACGTCTTTTTCCAAAATTGTTCCTTATATTATGCCATATATAATTTCATCTAATTAGATATCGACCTTTATAATATTAGATATGGTATATATGTTTATATATTACATAGCATGGCTGATCTTATTGCATATATAGTTGTATATAGAGCTATACCTTAATATATATGGCGGCATTTTAAGAATATATAATTATATATGGTATCATTTAAACAATATATAATTATATGTGGTGCCAGTTAAACTATAGATTATCATATATGGTGGTATTTAAACAATATATATGGTACCTCATGAACAAAATCTTTAATACAGTTGCAGATATGATAATATATGCCACTAAATCTAGTGCCATATATATTTATATATGGTGTTATTTAAGCAATATATTAGTGCCATTTATATATATAATATGGTGCCATTTAAACAATATATGGCCATATATGGTACCTCATGATCAAAATTTTTAACACAGTTCCAGATATGATAATATATGATTCTATATATAGTGCCATATATATTTATATATGATGTTATTTAAGTAATATATTACTATATATGGTGCCATTTAAACCATATATTATCATATATGGTGCCATTTCAACAATATATGCTCATATATGGTACCTTATGAACAACATTTTTAATACAGTTCCAGATATGATAATATATGCTACCATATATAGTACCTTTGATATATATGTGATTAAGTTATATCTGTATAAATATACAGTTTCATCCGAAGAATGGCCCGATATATTTTTATCAATTGTTTATCAATTTTTATCTAATTATTTAAAATTGTATCAGTTGTTTATCAGCTTTTATCTAATTGCATCAGTTTAGATCTGACCTGATTAAATAATGTGTTAATCAGATTAAATTATATCTTATTTTTGACCTGATACAATTTTATCGGTTTATATTTAATGGTGTCAGGTTTGATCGTAATTCGTTCAATTTTATATAAATAAAATATAATTGTATCCGACATTTACCTTGTACAATTGTATCAAAGTTTTAAACTGATATCAGGTCAAAATTGGGATATAACTATATAATTTTGTACACAAATATATCTATTTGGACCTAAACTGATACCATGTAATATAAACCAATAAAATTGTATCAGGTCAAAAATCTGATACAATTTCATCTGATTAACACATAATTTAATCAGGTCAGATCTAAACTGATGCAATTAGATAACAACTGATACAAATAAGAACTGATACAATTTTATCGGGCCATTTTTCGGATCAAATGGTATATGGATGAATCTAAGTTATATATTACCATATAAAGCTCCATATTGGTGCCATTTAAGCAATATATTGTCATATATGGTGCCATCATATATGGTAACTCATCAGCAACTACAATATTAACTGTATTTCAGAAGCTATTAATTGTATTTCAGAAATTTTAAATGTATTTTAGAAATTATGGAATGTATTTCAGAAATTTATTAATTGTATTTCAGAAATAATCAAATCTATTTCAGAACTTGTTGATGGTTTATCATAGTTAATAGAGAAAAATTTGTAAATTACATTTCATAATTTCTGAAATACAATTGATAATTTCTGAAATACAGTTTGATAATTTCTGAAATACAGTTGTGAATTTCGGAAATACAATTAATAATTTCTGAAATACAATTGATAAAACTGAAATTCAATTGACTAGTTCTGAAATACATTTCATAAATCTGAAAAATAATTGATAAGTTCTGAAATACAATTGATAAAACTGAAATTCAATTGATTATTTCTGAAATACAATTGATAAATCTTAAAAACAATTGATACAATTGGAAATGGTGTAGAGCGTTAAAAATATGTAAATAAAATTATTTTTTAAAAAAAATTCAATTTAATAAAAAAAATATAATTTTATAAAAATATTTATAGAAAATAAAATTATAATTTTATAAAAAGAAATTCTTTTGAATTGGGGAAATGTTTTTAGTTGATCTGTTATTTTTAAGTAAATGAATGTTATTTTAGTTTGACTCAAGATCATAAATTAATATCACTTTCTGTTTAAATTATTTTTAAATCAAAGAAAGATGATACAATTTTTACAAGTAAATTACAAAGAATAAAAATTATTCAAAAAATTTCGATAACACCAGCAAGGAGAATGCGCATTTTTATAAAAAAAAATGCATAGCCGTGAAAGGTATCGAACTCGAGACCTTCTGAGTTTAAACCTTACTTTAACAAAATATTGTAATTTTTATAAAATCAGTGCTCTTCCAGTGTATTATTTTTTGAACTATTCCCGAGTAAAAATAGTTATATATTGTCATATATAGTGTGATTGGGCTATATCTGACAATGAATGGAGTAACATTAAGACACATATCATTATATACAACTACATCTGATGTTATTTTTTCAACGAATTTTTTGTATGGTAATTGATATTATTACATATCCCCAAATCTGACTCCATATATAACTACATAAGCCTAATACAAATACTAATCAAATTATATGTAGTGATCGATATGATTATATATGATTTGATACTAAGTTTTATAACACTGTATGTGTCGTCGTACTAAAAATATATTTTAATTTTATATAACTTTCTATATAATCCCATACAAATAAATATGTAGTTCAACATCAAATTTAGTTATCTGCAAATTCAGAGTTAATTACTCCATAGCCAAATAATTTTCACGTGATGTTTTTGCATGTATAATCATATTAAAAAATGATGCGTACGATTTAGAAGACAAAAGTATTTAAATAAATTTTTATTTTATGTTTTAAAATTTGGGTCTTCAAAATTGTTAAATCCGTAGACATTTCAATGTCAATTTAATAGCTGATGCATAAAAAGTATGCCTACTATCAGACAAAATTTTATAAAATCAGATATTTTTATATCGAATTAGATATAATTTGATGTCCTGGATATGGACAAATCTCGGATCAAACTGTATCAAATTATATCTAATTTGATATAATTAGACACATGTAGATGACCCATTTTTCGGATCAAGTTGTATGTCGTTGTATATGGGGATTTATCAAAAAAGATATAATTATGTATGACACCATATTAAGATTTTTACCCGGGTTGTCAATATCTGTCTGGGATCTTATTTAATCCCAAATAAATGGAGATCTTACGTAATACCCAAATATAATGCGCGATCTAATTTTAGCTGTCATTTTTCTGGATAGTTTTAGATGTCAATCTTCAAATATATTGCTGTTTCTAATTCGATCTGCAATTTATGGGATAAATTAAGATCCTACCAAATCCCCAAATATATCACTGGATTTAATTCGATCTGCAATTTATCGAAAAAGTTAAGATCTTACGCAATCCCGAAGTATATTACTGGATCTAATTTTATCTGTAATTTTTTGGATAAATTTATATCTTACTTAATCCCCAAATATATTGCTGGATCTAATTTGATCTGCCAATTTTCTATTCAATTTATATCCAAGTTTATTCACAAATATATTGCTGGATCTAATTCGATCTGCCATTTTTCGGATAAATTTAGATCTAAGTTAATCCACAAATATATTGCTGGATCTAATTTGATCTGCCATTTTTCAGATCAATTTATATCTAAGTTTATCCACAAATATATTGCTGGATCTAATTCGATGTGCCATTTTTTGGATCAATTTAGATGTAAGTTTATCCCCAAATATATAGCTACATCTAATTCGATCTGCCACTTTTTCGGATCAAATTAGATATACGTTTATCCACAAATATATTGCGGGATCTAATTTGATCTGCCAAAATTGAGATCAAATTAGATCTAAGTTTATCCCCAAATATATAGCTGGATCTAATTGGATCCGCCATTTTTCGGATCAAATTAGATCTAAAAATATCCGCAAATATATAGCTGGATCCGCCAATTTTCGGATCAAAATAGATCTAGGTTTATCCCCAAAGATATCACTGGACCTCCAAATTTTGAGATATAACTTGATCTTAGTTTATCCCCATATATACAATTGGATCTAATACGATATGATTGGATACACCCAATTTTGAGATCTAATTGGATCAGCTAGATATTACAGCAGATCTTAAACAATATCAAATTGGATATAATTAGATATTGCGCGAGATCAATTTTTTTTACTCGGGGGTGGTCTTAGCTTAAATAAACGAAAAATAAAAATTTTATTAACAAATTTGTTTTTTATATTATTCGGCATTTTTCTACACCCCCTTTTTTAGAGAGTTTTAATTTAACTCTTCATATATATTAATTGTACAAAAATAAAAATTGTAAGTACCCGAGTAAAAAAAATTGATCTCGCACAATATCTAATCATATCCAATTTGATATTGTTTAAGATCTGCTATAATATCTAGCTGATCCAATTAGATCTCAAAATTTGGTGTATCCAATGATATCGTATTAGATCCGATTGTATATATGAGGATAAACTAAGATCAAGTTATATCTCAAAATTGGGAGGTCCAATGATATCTTTGGGGATAAACCTAGATCTAATTTGATCCGAAAAATGGCGGATCGAATTAGATCTAGTTATATATTTGTGGATAAACTTAGATCTAATTTGATCCGAAAAATGGCGGATCGAATTAGATAGAGCTATATATTTGTGGATAAACTTAGATCTAATTTGATCTCAATTTTGGCAGATCGAATTAGATCCAGCAATATATTTGGGGAAAAACTTAGATCTAAATTGATCCGAAAAATGGCAGATGGAATTAGATCCAGCAATATATTTGTGGATAAACTTAGATCTAATTTGATCCGAAAAATGGCAGATCGAATTAGATCCAGCAATATATTTGGGGATTAAGTAAGATTTAAATTTATCCAAAAAATGACAGACCAAATTAGATCAAGTAATATATTTCGGGATTGCGTAAGATCTTAACTTTTCCGATAAATTGCAGATCGAATTAAATCCAGTGATATATTTGGGGATTTGATAAGATCTTAATTTATCCCATAAATTGCAGATCGAATTAGATCCAGCAATTTATTTCGGTATTAAAATGGCAGATCGAATTAGAAACAGCAATGTATTTGGGGATTCACATCTAAAACTATCCAGAAAAATGACAGATAAAATTAGATCCCGCATTATATTTGGGTACTACGTAAGATCTCCATTTATTTGGGATTAAATAAGATCCCAGACAGATATTGACAACAGTTCAAAAAATAATACACTGGCAGAGCACTGATTTTATAAAAATTACAATATTTTGTTAAAATAAGGTTTAAACTCAGAAGGTCTCGATTTCGATACCGTTTACGACTATGCATGTTTTTTATAAAAAGAATTCCTTTTTATAAAATTATAATTTTATTTTCTATAAATGTTTTTATAAAATTATATTTTTTTTTGTTAAATTGAATTTAAAAAAAAAAATAATTTTATTTACATCTTTTTAACGCTCTACACCATTTCCAATTGTATCATTTGCTTTTAATTTTTATCAATTGTATTTCAGAAATAATCAATTGAATTTCAGTTTTATCAATTGTATTTCAGAACTTATCAATTATTTTTCAGATTTATGAATTGCATTTCAGAACTAGTCAATTGAATTTCAGTTCTATGGATTGTATTTCAGAAATTATTAATTGTATTTTCGAAATTCACAACTGTATTTAAGAAATTATCAATTGTGTTTCAGAAATTATGAAATGTAATTTAGAAATTTTTCCCTATTAACTATGATAAACAATCAACAAGTTCTGAAATAGAATTGATTATTTCTGAAATACAATTAAAAAATTTATAAAATACACTCAATAATTTCTGAAATAAATTTAAAATTTCTGAAATACAATTAATAGCTTCTGAAATACAGTTTGTTCATACATTCACATCGCTTGTTTTTGTTTTCTTTATTTTCTTTATATTTTTGTTAATTATTTACGCTGACTCAAAAATTTATTTATTTGCCCCAATAATAAACACACACACACACACTTGCATAAAAACTTTATGTAAACAAATAAAATTGTCGCAATAGTCCAATGAACCACACTGGTCAATGCACCAATAATAAATTGTAAACTTAGCAATGAATTATAAAAAAAACAAAAATATCACATGTATGGATGTATGTATGTTTAATTAAATAAGCAGCGTTCCCATTTATCCAAAGAGAACACACTATAGAATAAAAAACAACAAATTGTAAACTTAGCAATAATTTAGTATTTAAGAAAGAAAATTTATCAATAAAGTCGTCAGAAATTCACAACTCGTTAGTGTCACAACTTCTTTCCACTTTTTCTCCGCTGCAACCAAGTTCAAGTGCTTGAGTTGCTCCAAATTTTATCTTGGTGATACTGCCTCGATAAAAAACCCAATACAAATTCATTGAAGGACAAAAGAGTCCATTCAATAAACATTTGGTGACCCCGACGAGATCTCTCTTCAGTGGAGATTTTCAACACAAATTTACCCCGCGATTCAACAGCCTTCAAAACATTGGTGACCAGAATATCATCAGTTCTAGAAAAACATTTCTGTAAACATTTTGGTCATACCATATGCAACCATTATCCAATTAGACACGCTTGTACTGTACCAGGTCGGGTTTCAGTCTTTTGGATTTTCAACAAATCAACAAATATTCCCAACTTCATCAAGTTCCAGGGATCTTAAGCTGTAAGCAGTAGCGCAGGGCTACCCGCAGTTATCACACAATTTAAGCTGTAAACAGTAGCGCAAGGCTACCCGCAGTTATCACACAATTCAATCTGTGACCAGTAGCACAACATCTACAAACACGGCAAATTGAGATCCGGGCAAAATCCTGATTTAACACCAATTGCTCATCCCGTACAACGATTCGATTTCAAAATTAATATTTGAAACGGATCATCAGTGCATTGTGCTAGCTTCAGAAGATGGCAGAAGAAAAAATCAGTATGGACGTATTGGCTCAATCCCAACGCGAAACGGGTGATATCATACAGGGAATCATAAAAAATTATAAGAAGGACTCCCAGTCCAGGAAGACCCTAGAGTACTATATGGAACGCCTTAGGAGGTTGAATAGCGCATGGGCGGATTTCGAGATAACTGACAACAAAATACGTTGTCTTGAAAATCCACCATTAAACCACGATTATTTTGTTAGTAATTACTACACTGACATAGCGGCGCTCGTGGAAAAACACAGGCAGGAATTTGAGTCGGAAATGATGCAAATACCGGTTAACCAGCAAAAAGGTCCAACCAATCCAGAAGCAGAGTATCAACATCAAGAACTGGCCGCCGCTAAGTCAACTATAACAACGGCAAGGACACAAGCTCATCATCAGCCTCCACAAATTCAACAGCAGGATATGGCTTTCCCAACACCTACTCCATCCGCAAGAGCGTCGCAAATTACCTTATCCATTAGAAGACAAAACATAATGATATCATCTCTAAAACGGGTAATCACAACGGACCCAACAACAACAAACATGAAATTGAAAGAGAAGCTATGGGAACAGATCCAGGAGCTACATTTCTCAATTTGGGAAAACTGTGTCAACCCACTCGAAGAAGGATATGACATGGACTCGTACACGGATCTAGAAAAAATGGTGATACAAAACTTCAAACATACAACAGTACCTACAGCACAATACAGGGCAGAGTGTGCACAAACGAACGCGTTGCCACTTCCCAAAATTACAATTCCGAAATTTGAAGGGGATTATTTGAAATGGCCTGCGTTCGCTGATCTTCTTTCACAGCTGGTAGTCAACCAAAACATTCCCGCTGTGCAGAAAATATGGTATCTCAAGGCGAACGTAACCGGTGAAGCTGAAAAACTCATCAGCCATCTTTCCGCCACCGCTGATAATTATGAGACAGCCTGGAAAGCATTACAAGACCGGTACAACAATAAGCGTGTACTAGTATCAACACTAATGCAGAAACTAATCGATCAGCCGTCATCTGGGACGTCAGCAGCCTCCATAAAACAGCTACATGATGTCACTCAAGAGTGTCTGCATGCCCTCAACAATATAGGGGTGGACACTTCTTCATGGAGTCCAATGCTGCTTCATCTTCTCATAAAAAAGTTAGAACGGGGTCTTCACTCGCAATATGAAAAAACAATAGAAAATCCAAAGGAATTGCAGCATGTGAGCCAATTCCTAGAATTTCTAGAGACCCGGTTTCAATCAATGGAAGCCATGGGGCAGAAGGAAAAAGGGTCAGCCAAGTCGTACGCTTCAGTAGCTTCAACACACCAAGGCAATGTGGCATGCACGCTATGCAACGATGGCACTCACAAACTATTTCAGTGCCAGACCTTTTTGAAATTAAAACCCTCGGAGCGACTTAACTACACACAAAGGCAAAAACGTTGTGTGAACTGCTTACGTACGGGACATTCAGCAAAACAATGCACTTCACGATGTTGCATGAAGTGCAATAAAAAACACAACACACTGTTGCATTTGGACAACAAGCAAGAGTCCTCAAACAAAAAGGACAATCAAAAGGTATCATCAGCCGCATCAACTAAAACAGCGGGGGGCGCAGGGCCTTCAACTTTAACGTCATCATCTCAGGCGACCAACGACATAGAAGCTACCTCATTAGCAGCATCTAATAATCAACAAGCAAGTTCGTACGTGATACTCAGCACAGCAGTTGTGAAAATACAAGCAAATGGAACAGAAGTGGAATGCCGTGCTTTACTCGACTCCGGATCGCAAGTCAATTTCATCACGGAACGTCTAGTAAAATGTCTCGGCATTTCCAGACAGATTTCGAATATAAGCATCAATGGAATCGGTTCAACAAATACAAAGACAAGGCACCGAGTAAATGTAGGACTCAAATCCCGAATTAACAAGTATTCGACGCGACTTGAGGCCTTTGTTCTGCCGCGTATATTGGCACCACAACCATCACAGTTCATCAATACTGACAAATGGCCACTACCCAAAACAGAGAAACAACTTACCCTCAGCACTACAACTACCAGTCAATCAGGACAACCTGCTTCAGCTCTATAAAATCATGAACGTGAAGGGAGGAATCGCAAACAATCACATAATTTTCCATATAACAATTTCTCTATGTGATCCAGAGACGTTGGAACTTTTTAAACTGCACCCGATACCAGCTCTTCTCCACAACACGATGACAGCTATCCAGCCATGCAGTCAAATCATCGCCATAAACGCTCACCAAGATGAATATTATACGTTGACTGAACAGCAATGGGCATCTTGCACACCATTAACAGAAGATGAAGTCTTGTGCTCAAGCATGCAGTCTAAATTCAATTCAGATGCAGCCAAATGCCTATGTGAAATTTCGTTGCTGAACAATGTCACTAGTACCAACTGCAACGTAACTCCGTTTGTAGAAACCACATCACTCATTCAATTGAACCACAACAATCAATGGATGTACACCATGCCGCACTCAACCCCTATAACCGCCGTGTGCAGCGAAGAACACATTCGACTCAGTCTACAGGGCACTGGACTAATAAAAATAAGCCCAGACTGCACACTTAAATACAAAGCTATGTTCATTCAGGGACACGAAATCTATTCAACATCCCTATACACATCATATACTGCTACTGCCAACATGAGTGAAATTAATTACCCAACCGAAGAAGAAGTCAGCAGTATTCACCTCAAAAGGTACATAGACCATATAAAAAATATATCGGATATCCAACAAGAATTACACCAACAGGTACTCACTAATCTACCCCAACAACTGACTCACATAATAAGACACCATGCAGCAGTAGCTTACGCCGCCCTTCTTCTTACAATCGGAGTCATCATTGCGACAATCTACCAGAAGCTACAAGGTCGAAGAAGAAAAATAGGTCAACAAACCTCACCAGCAGCAATTTGCCAGCATGCAGCGTCATCAGAATTTACAGTAACAGTAGCTTGAACAACAAAGAAATAAAATTAAAACAAAAAAAAAACATTAGTATTTTTTTTTTATTACTTATATCATCTAGTGACTAGGTCAGGAACATTCAAACCATTAAAAATATCAAATATCAATACAATGTAATTTGTCGAGCATAGCTCAACGGCGGGGAGCATGTTCATACATTCACATCGCTTGTTTTTGTTTTCTTTATTTTCTTTATATTTTTGTTAATTATTTACGCTGACTCAAAAATTTATTTATTTGCCCCAATAATAAACACACACACACACACTTGCATAAAAACTTTATGTAAACAAATAAAATTGTCGCAATAGTCCAATGAACCACACTGGTCAATGCACCAATAATAAATTGTAAACTTAGCAATGAATTATAAAAAAAACAAAAATATCACATGTATGGATGTATGTATGTTTAATTAAATAAGCAGCGTTCCCATTTATCCAAAGAGAACACACTATAGAATAAAAAACAACAAATTGTAAACTTAGCAATAATTTAGTATTTAAGAAAGAAAATTTATCAATAAAGTCGTCAGAAATTCACAACTCGTTAGTGTCTCAACTTCTTTCCACTTTTTCTCCGCTGCAACCAAGTTCAAGTGCTTGAGTTGCTCCAAATTTTATCTTGGTGATACTGCCTCGATAAAAAACCCAATACAAATTCATTGAAGGACAAAAGAGTCCATTCAATAAACACAGTTAATATTGTAGTTGCAGATGAGTTACCATATACGACCATATATTGTTTAAATGTCACCATACATATATGAGAATATATTGTTTAAATGACACCATATATGGTATGTTCCCTATTAAAAAAAAACAATATTGATCTTTATATGGTAATATATAACTTAGAGTCATCCATGTACCATTTGATCCGAAAAATGGCTCGATAAAATTGTATCAGTTGTTTATCAGTTTTTATCTAATTGAATCAGTTTAGATCTGACCTGATTAAATTATGTGTTAATCAGATGATATTTTATCAGATTTTTGACCTGATACAATTTTATTGGTTTATATCACATGGTATCAGTTTAGGTCCAAATAGATATATTTGTGTACAAAATTATATAGTTATATCCCAATTTTGACCTGATATCAGTTTAAAACTTTAATACAATTGTATAAGGTAAATGTCGGATATAATTATATTTTATTTATATAAAACTAGCGGGCGCAGCCCGCTACGTTGTTAGCGTGCCTTAAAGGGGCGCAGCCCCCCCCCCCCCCGACAATTTTTTTTAAATTCGCTTTTTATTTAAAGTACAGTTTTTATAATAAAAGCCTTCACCCAGCCACCACAAATAAACAATTCTGCACAACAATGGGTTTAAAATAAATAAATATTTGATCACTTTTTCTCATGAAAGTGGATTGTTAGTAATGAATCCATAATAAATTGCAATATACGTGTGTATGTTAAGATAATTTGGTAAAGTGCGAACTTAGGTAGATAGACCCGTAAGTAGTTTTGTTCATTTGGGTTTTGAATGAAAATAAATAACGTAAAGCAGGGTTGGAAAGCATTTTATAATATTAAAAATAGCGGGCAAAGCCCGCTACGTTGTTAGCGTGTCTTAAAGTTTTTTTTTTTTAATTCCAGTTTATGTAAAGGTAGACTTGGCAATTCACAAATTCAGTTGGAAAATTTACTGCGTCGGTTTCTTCCACCGGTGCTTCGTTACATGAAGTTTAAATATCGGAATATATAAGTTCCATTCCTTTTCTAAGGCTTTTTTCTCTTTTAGAAAATTTGCTTAACTTTTTGGAGAGTATGTTTCAATGCTACATAAGTTTCATATTCCGTGGATAGTGTTTGAACAGGTAATTCCCTCTTCCAATCCATTTGGATTGTCTATAATTTCAATTCCACTCGTTCAACGTTTATATCCATTTCATTCCACTTGTGTAGTGTTTCAATTCCACTCGTTTCTTAATTTTAGTGTTTCATATACACTTGTTCTTTAAGTTTTAGGTTTCTAGCTAAAGACGCAGACGTTAAGGAGGGGGGGGGGGCAATTTTCCCCTTATGAACCATCATTTTTACCACGTTCTTGTCCAAAGTCCTGCCTTGTCGATAAGTTAGCCCATACTCCAAGGAAAACATATTATATATTACAGGTTTCTAGCCGAAGGGTTCGGTTAGGCCATCAAGGGGGAGAATTATTCCGTTTTTACCCCTCCCGGTAGGAATTTCCAAAAATTCCGTCTTAGAGGACGTCTGCGTTGGAGGAGGAACCTACTACATACATAATTTTAGGTCTCTATATCCAGCAGTTTGGCCAGGCCGTCAAGGGGGAAGTTTTTTCCCTTTTTACCCCTCCCGGTATGAATTTCCAAAAATACCATCTTAGGGGACGTCAACGTTGGAGAAGGAACCCAAATACCGAATTTAAGCTCCCTTGTTCCATCAGTTTGGCCAGGCCGTTAAGGGGGAGACTTTTCCTGTTTTTGACCCTACCTGTAGAAATTTCCAAAAATCTCATCTTAGCGGATGTCTACAATAGAGGAGGAACTTTAATACCAAACTTCAACTTCCTACCTCCAGCGGTTTGGGCAGGCCTTTAAGCGGCACTTTTCGCTTCATTAATCCCCATTTTTGCAATGTCCCTGTCCAAAAAGCACCTTCCCGGTAAGTGAGCCCATACTCCAAGTAACATATGTTTTACATTTCAGGGTTCTAGCCAACTTTTACTATTTGTGCCCCTCTCGGTAGGAATTTCCGAAAATCCATCGACAGGGAATTTCAGCTTCCTAGTTCCAGCAGTTTGAGCAGGCTGTCAAGGGGGACACTTTTTCTTTTTTTGTCCCTCCCGGTTGGAATTAGGTTGGAAGAGGAACCTAAGTACCGAATTTCAGCTTCCTAGTTCCAGCAGTTTGGACAGGTCGTTAAGGGGCAACTTTCCCTTTTTGAGCCCCCATTTTATAACGACCCTGTCCAAAATTCAAAAAAGTATCTTTCTAATAAGTTAGCCCTTACTCCAGGGACCCACATTTTAAGCTTCAGGTTTCTAGCCGAAGGGGTTTTTACAGGCCCCCAAGGTGAGTCTTTTCTTCTTTTTGCCCCTCCCTTTAGGAATTTACAAAAATTCCATCTTCGCGGCTATCTTCGATGGATAAGGAACATTCATACCAAATTTCAACTGCATTGCCTAAGCGATTTGGGCAGGGCGTTAGTGGGGACATTTTTCCCTTTCAACCACCATTTTTACTATGTTCCTGTTCCAAAATAGAAAAATTACGTTGCCGGTGAGTTAGTCCTACTCCAAGGAATACATATTTAAAATTTTAGGTTGGCCAAAAGGGATTGGGCAAGCCGTCAGGAGGAGACTTTTACCTTATTTCCCCTCCCGATAGGAATTTCAAAAATTCCGTCTAAGCGGACACCTACACAGAAGGAGGAACTCAAACTCACCGAGTTTCCTTTTGGGATATCCTGTAGGGAATTCCAAAAATACAAACTTAGTCGATGTCTACTACAGTGGAGGAACCTTTATACCAAATTTCAACTTCTCACCTCCAGTGGTTTGGGCAGGCACTTCTCCAATTTGTGAGACTGTTTATGGGGAGACTTTTCCCCTTTTTGCCCGTTCCGGTAGGAATTTCCAAAAATCCCGTCTTAGCGCACGTCTATGCCGAATATCAAGAAACCTTGTTTTAGTGGAGATATCCGTGGGGGGAGGAAAAAAAGTAGTTTTTTTGAAATTATATATTATTTAAAATGGTACTTTTTGGAAAAACGAAATTTTTTGGAAAAAGGTACTTTGCTTTTACAAAGTACTTTATTTGTACTTTTTTTGGAAAAGGTATTTTTTTTTTAAGAAGGTGTTTTTTTTTGGAAAAATGTATGTTTTTTGGAAAAAGGTACTTTTTTTGGAAAAGGTACTTCTTTTGGAAAAGGAACATTTTTTTAGAAAAAGGTACTTTTTTGGGAAAAGGTACTTTTTTTTGGAAAAGGTACTTTTTTTGAAAAAGGTATTTTTTTGGAAAAATGTATGTTTTTTGGGAAAAGGTACTTTTTTTGGAAAAGGTACATTTTTTTAGAAAAAGGTACATTTTTTTGGAAAAAGGTACTTTTTTTTGGAAAAAGGTACTTTTTTTTTGGAAAAAGGTACTTTTTTTGGAAAAAGGTACTTTTTTTGGAAAAAGGTACTTTTTTGGAAAAAGGTACTTTTTTGGAAAAAGGAATTTTTTTTGGAAAAAGGTACTTTTTTTGGAAAAATGTACTTTTTTGGAAAAGGTACTTTTTTTGGAAAAAGGTACTTTTTTTGAAAAAAGGTACCTTTTTTGGAAAAAGGTACTTTTTTGGAAAAAGGTACTTTTTTTGGAAAAAGGTACTTTTTTTTTGGAAAAGTGTACTTTTTTTGGAAAAAGGTACTTTTTTTTGGAAAAAGGTACTTTTTTTGGAAAAAGGTATTTTTTTTTTGGAAAAAGGTACTTTTTTGGGAAAAAGGTACTTTTTTTGGGAAAAGGTACTTTTTTTGGGAAAAGGTACTTTTTTTGGGAAAAGGTACTTTTTTGGAAAAAGGTACTTTTTTTGTCCCCTTTTTGCCCCTCCCGATAAGAATTTCCAAAAATGCCGTCTCAACGGACGTCTACACCGGTCGAGGAACCTACATACCAAATTTCAACTTCATAGCTCCAGTAGTTTGAGCAGGCCGTCAAGGGGGAGACTTTTTCCCCTTTTTGCCCGTCCCTGTAAAAATTTCCAAAACTCCCGTCTTGGTGGATGTCTACGATAGTGGAGGAACCTTTATACCAAATTTCAACTTCCTACCTCCAGCGGTTTGGGCAGGCCGTCAAGGGGGGCCTTTTTCCCCTTTTTAACCCCCATTTTTACAACGTCCCTGTCCAAAATTCCAGAAAGTACTTTCCAGAAAAGTTAGCCCATACTCCAAGGAACACATATCTTAAATTTCAGCTTTCTAGCCAAAGGCGTTTTGGCATGCCGCCAAGGGGGAGACTTTTCCCCTTTTTGCCCGTTCCGGTAGGAATTTCCAAAAATCCCGTCTTAGCGGACGTCTACGCCGAAAGAGGAACCTACATACCAAATTTCAACTTCCTAGCTTCAGCGGTTTGGGCTGGGCGATGTTGAGTCAGTCAGTCATTCAGTCAGTCAGTCAGTCACGTTATTCTTTTATATATAGAGATTGTGAAAGTGGCGTTTAATTAATCAGCACAAGAAATTAATCAGCTCAAGTAATTAATTCTTGCTGTGAAATATTAAGAAAACAAAACGAACAAATCAAATCTTGATCCGACATTATAAACGCATCTTACTCAATCAAGTAGGAGATGCAGAATGATATTTAATTAGATCTAAACAGATCAGGTCAGATCTAACGTTTTTCACACGTGTAGACTAAATTTTAGCAAGCTGCTAAATATATGGACAATTTAAGTAAAAAATTTAGGCTAAATTCAACAGAAATTATACTTGGTGTAAAAAATTTCTAGTAAAATATCGCTTAAAATTTGAATTTTTGGACACCCCGGATCCGACCCAAGATGTCACCGTATTTATTATTGAGAGTATAGATATGTAGATTATAAGGACACATTTTCACGCGAGAAAAAACCACTGGAGATATAGCAAAATACACTTCGAAATAGCTCCATTTTTTGGAAAAAGGTACTTTTTTTGGAAAAATGTACTTTTTTTAGAAAAAGGTACTTTTTTTGTAAAAAGGTACTTTTTTTGGAAAAAGGTATTTTTTTTGGAAAAAGGTATTTTTTTTGGAAAAAGGTACTTTTTTTGGAAAAAGGTACTTTTTTTGGAAAAAGGTACTTTTTTCGGAAAAAGTTATTTTTTTTGGAAAAAGGTCCTTTTTCCGGAAAAAGGTACTTTTTTTGGAAAAAGGTATTTTTTTTTGGAAAAAGGTACTTTTTTGGGAAAAAGGTACTTTTTTTGGGAAAAGGTACTTTTTTTGGAAAAAGGTACTTTTTTTGTCCCCTTTTTGCCCCTCCCGATAAGTATTTCCAAAAATGCCGTCTCAACGGTTGTCTACACCGGTCGAGGAACCTACATACCAAATTTCAACTTCATAGCTCCAGTAGTTTGAGCAGGCCGTCAAGGGGGAGACTTTTTCCCCTTTTTGCCCGTCCCTGAAAAAATTTCCAAAACTCCCGTCAAATTTCAACTTCCTACCTCCAGCGGTTTGGGCAGGCCGTCAAGGGGGGCCTTTTTCCCCTTTTTAACCCCCATTTTTACAACGTCCCTGACCAAAATTCCAGAAAGTACTTTCCAGAAAAGTTAGCCCATACTCCAAGGAACACATATCTTAAATTTCAGCTTTCTAGCCAAAGGGGTTTTGGCAGGCCGCCAAGGGGGAGACTTTTGCCCGTTCGGGTAGGAATTTCCAAAAATCCCGTCTTAGCGGACGTCTACGCCGAAAGAGGAACCTACATACCAAATTTCAACTTCCTAGCTTCAGCGGTTTGGGCTGGGCGATGTTGAGTCAGTCAGTCATTCAGTCAGTCAGTCACGTTATACTTTTATATATAGAGATTGAACCAATTACGATCAAACCTGACACCATTACATATAAACCGATAAAATTGTATCAAGTCAAAAATCGGATACAATTTCATCTGATTAACACATAATTTAATCAGGTCAGATCTAAACTGATACAATTAGATAAAAATTGATAAACAATTGATAAAAATATATCGGGCCATTCTTCGGATGAAACTGTATATTTATACAGATATAACTTAATCAAATATATGACTATATGTAACTATTTTTACTCGGGTTTTATAAATCATACGATATATCAAAGTATATGGTACTATATATGGTAGCATATATTATCATATCTGGAACTGTATTAAAAATGTTGTTCATAAGGTACCATATATGACCATATATTGTTGAAATGGCACCATAGTCGGTACCATGAAATCATCCATGAAGATCAACAGGAACAAAATCCTCAACAACAACAATCAAACAAACAACAACGAGAGGTCGATAATGATGATGATAAGCAAGATGATGGAGTTAATAAAAAATTTAAAGACGCACTTTCTTTAAACACTGTCAACTCAAATGTGTCAGAAATTAAAATTGATTTAACATCTTTTAAAACAACTGTATCAAACAGTTTGACTGACATAAACACCAGCATTAACCAGCTAAACTGTAGCATAACATCATCACATAACGCACTAAGAGAAGAGATGTCTATTGCATTTATTAAACTCACTGAAACCATTGGCAACTTAGCTACTCAGGTCAGTGAACTTAAACAACAGAACTTAGAGAAACTTAGGACATACAAATACAACATATGGAGAGCAAAGTAAATAGTCTAGAGCAGTGGTGTTCAAAACTAAAAATGTAGTTGTGTTGGTGAGAAATGAGAATTGCACCGTAAGAAATGTTGAATGGGTTAATAGAATCTGTATGCATTTATTTTTTATTAAAAATATGAAAATGTTTTGTGTAAAAAGCGAAGTAGGTACTTTCGGAAAATATAAATAAATACTACACTGTTTTAAAGAAATAAAAATAAACAAAATACAATTTTTGAAAGAAAAAAAATACATACATATGGGTGGCTTCTTTCATTCTATGTAAAACAAAAGGTTTTCGATTTTTTTAAATCAATATCAATGATTTCATTGTATTTACATATTTATAAAATATCTTTAATCTGTATTTATAATCATAAAATATTTGTCGTACATTGTTATTAATTTTTTTTTTTTTCAGTACATTAAAAAAAAATCAGCATATATCCGAACTCATGTTCATTCGTCGCTGTTTCAGTGACGACTAAAAGCAAGAGCGTAAGAATACATGTGAATTGAGCAGGGACAATTGTCCTATGGGCTGAAATGGTCTAGAGCAACAATTAATAAAAAAGAGCGTCGAAATAAAAAATGTTCAAATCCAAAATCTATCCCCCAGTGAAATAATTAATAATTAAACAAATTGCTGCCTCTGTTGAAGTTAATATGCAAGATTCCGATATAGATAATGCCTATAGGATAAAAAATACGGACAAGATTGTGGTCAGTGTTGCCAACTCCTGAAGGCAGGAAAGCACCGTGAGCATTATGAAAACGGGTAAAAAGGGTAAAAATTTACCAAAAATGGGGTAAAAAAGCACGATATTAATTTTTTGAAAAATTTAAAACAAGAATTGAAAAACACATTTTAACTTTGAAAAATGGTATAAAAAAGTTTCAGAAAATTACCTAAAAAGGGGTAAAAAAGCACCAAACTAATATTTCAATATTTTGAAGTTTAAATGTTACGAAGTTGCTATTTAAAATTGTACTACAAATATTGTGCAAAAATGTAGTTCTTGTATAGTTCGTATTATTTTTAAAAATTTTGACAGAAAATTCAAGAAAAATGTAAAAAAACGACAACAAATACCAAAAATATAAACTGTAAAAAAGCACTAAAAGCACTGCCAGAAATCTGAAAAAAGCACCGTAAATACCCGCTTTTTTTAAACGGGTATTTGTAAAAAATCACCGGGTACGGGAAGGAAAAAAGCACCAAAAAATACCCGAAAAGCACTGAAATGGCAACACTGATTGTGGTAGAATTTTGTTCATTAAACAAAAAAAAGGAAGTGATGTCGAAAATACGTGGTCATCGAGTAGATGGTAATATATTTAACAAGTTTAACCCTATTAATGAAAATACTGACACCTCTGACAACAACAACGGCCAAAATAATCAAAACATTGTCTATGTAAATGACCATCTTACTAAACATAATCGTCATCTTCTCTGGCTTGCAAAAAATAAAGCAAAGGAAATCGGATGGAAATTTGTGTGGTTCAGCAATGGTCATATATATGCTAAAAAAATGAACATTCAACATCTATTTTAATAGTTAATTCGTGTGATATTGAACTTATATCCTAAACAAAATATTTAATAAATCTTTATAAACAATTATTTTTGTACTTTGATTCTTATACAAATATAAATCAATAACTATGAACAATATAGTATCCGAAACACTTGAAAGCTTTAACAGCATAAACACTGATCTCTTAAGTTATCCCTTTTCATTACTTTTTATGAACATTCGTTCTTTACGTGCAAATTTCAACTCTTTTATGGCATCAATATACAACATAATAGGTCCATTTGATTACTTTTCTCAGTCAAGTCCAGTAAGAATTACTCAGTACAAACTTATAGAGAGTAAGACAAGATTTACTCTCAAAATAAAATTTTCCCAAACATGTACGCGAACAGAAAATTTAAAACAATTTGCAAGTTTGTAGACACGGCTGATTACAACACCAAATATACAAATAAATTTTAACTGGTCGCTATGGAAGAATAAAATTTTTTATGTTAAATCTTACGCAGACAATTTTTAGAAGGTTTTCTTATCTTTTCCATAATTTATTTTGAAAGTTTTACTGCTTTGCATTTCCAAAAAATAACATAATTGGAAAATAATTTTTTTTATTTACAATAAACAAACATATGTTTTCGAAACATATGTTTTTTTCTGCTTGCAAATTCTTACTGGCAAAAATTTATACAGTAAAAAAACAACGTCGTTTGAATTATTAAACATAACCACTGCAGTAAAAGAAGAGGTTTCAATTTTTGCAATCTACCGTCCCCCATCTCTTAATGTAAATATATTTTTAAGGGAACTAGGTGATTTATTAAAAACAATCAAGAAAAAACGCCCTATGTTCTTCGTGAACTTTTTATTTAAGTGTTATGTGTAATCTCTTTTTTTACTACGTAATTTAAATAAATAAAGGACATATATATAAGAAAAAACGTAATGCTATTGTGGTGGCAGATATTAATATCGATAGTTTAAAAGAAAACATAATAAGAACTCATTATCTAGACATTCTCACGTCCAATGGTATGCAATCCATAATTAACGATTACACACACACAGAAAACAGATTCGTAGTTCCAACCGAATTTTTCGCCAACCGAATTTTTATAGTTCCAGGTACAATCACTTTTATTTATTTTTAATACCATTGTAACTACCGAAATTTATTTACAATTTTTGAATTTTTGTTGTGTGAATAGATTACTTTAATGTTTGTGGATTATAAATTCCATAAATAGAAAAACACGTTCCACAAAATTTATTTAAAAATTAAAATTTTTTTGTCGCTAACTGGGATCGAACCGCCGACCCTCCGCTTGTCAACCCATTGCTTTCCCTCTAAACTAAGCTCTATTTAAGTTTTTTTAGTCAAATTTCAAATTTGAATTTCTTCAGGTTTGAATATTTTGTCTATAAATAAAATTATATCAACAACAGAAAATCAGTTGTGTCTTTTAATTTGAATAAAAAAAAAATTTGAAAAAAATTTTTATATCGCGAACCAGGATTGAACCGGTGACCTTCCGTTTGTCAGCCCATTGCTTTTCCTCTAGGCTAAACTCGACATAAATTTTTTTTGTTAAATTTCAAATTTGAATTTCTTCAGGTTGAAAATTTGAATATTTTGTTTTTGAATAAAATTATATTCACAACAGAAAATCAATTGTGTCTTTTAATTTGAATCAATAAAAACATTATTTAAAAAAAAAAGTAATGCCTTGGTTGAGGTTCGAACCCAAATCTCTAAGGCTATAAGGCTGTGTCTCTACCACCTGCGCCACAGATAATTACGTTTAGTTGTTGTCTAACCTAGAATTTAAACACGCATATGTATGAAACGAAAAAATATGATATATTCCAAAATTTTATTATGATAAATAAAATTTCTATTCCTTGTCTCAATATATTATTACAATTACCAAAATAATGGAAATTAATGGTTAAAGCTACTAAAGTTGAAAAATTAATTTTAAATTGATTGGAAAAACTAATACTTTGGATAGAGTGATCGATTTTATTGAAACACAACTGATACTAGATTTTTGCAGCCGATATTTTATTCAAATGACTAAATCTTCGATAAATTGGTGGTTGTTGGTACTGAAGTTAATGTGGAAGTTGGTATTTTTTCAATATTGGTTAGAAAAGCCAATATTTTGGATAATGTGACAGTGTTTTGGTTCATCATATATATTTTCTGTTCACAAATAAATATAACTTTCCTGATGATGAATTTTAAGTAACTGCAATTAAAATTATTTAATGATGAAAATATTTCGTTGGTTCCGATAGAATTCCAACCAATTTATTTTCTGTGTGCAAGAGAAGATATTAGTAAAAACACCCGCACATGTATTGACCATCTCTTTGTTCGTACCAAAGATATATACACACCACTGTTGGTAAAAGTGGCACAAAAGTGCCATTTGTGGCACTATTGAATGTTCAATGGCACCTTGGCACTCTCCATAGAATTTTGGCACTTTTTACGAAAATTTCTATATAATTTGATTAAAGGTCGATATCGCTGGTTTTTCGTTAAAAGCCACGCCTATTAAGAAGGGGTAGCAAAATTAAAAAACAAATGCTACACTAAAAATATCTACAATTTTTTGGACCACCTTCCAGTTCTTCGGGGACAATTTAATCATTATTTTGATATTTAAAAATAAAAGCAACGGGAATAAAATTAGAAAAATTTTAATTGATTCTATTGTATTGTCAAATTTAATTGTAAAATTTTTTGAAAGTCTTGGGCCTGTTAACTTATCTTAAAATAACGTAAGTTTAGTGCTTTACTATAGTTAAGAATGGAATTTTTATATGAAAATATTTGTGGTAGGTAATGTTAAACTCGGGTTACTTTTTAGATAAGTTGCCCGCCTTTTTTTTTTTTTTTGTCTTTTTACTTAAACCTTGATCTCATGATCTCTACAATTTTAACCATTTTTTTATATATGATTTCTAAAGGCGTGTACATTTCAAGATAAATACCAAAAAATTGCGAAATAGCTAATTTGCGATTATTTTAACGTGTATGAAAAAAAAGAAACAAAAACAATATATGAAATATTAATTATACATTTATTGTTGCCAAAATTAATTTTATTGCGAGAATACCACTTTAAATATTTAAACAAACATTTTTGAATATTGCACTTTTTGTAAAAAAAAAAGCGTGTTTTAGATTTTTCACAAACATAGGAAACAAAACCAAGATTTTTCCTATAACTGTTTAAAAAATCTAAGTTATATTTTTTAAAAGCACTTTGTGCAGAAAGGGCCCCAATGCCCAAAAATTGAGTTTTATGCATCAAGTGGCGTTTTTTATTAAGAAACTGGTATGCTGCTAAATGGCTACACCATGCATTTAAGGGTTAAAGTAACTAAATGTATAAATATTTGAAATAAAAGCTGAACATATTTTTTTTGAAACATTAAATGTTGCTTAATTTTTTTTTTGGCACTTTTAAAGCTTTTTTGGCACTTTTTTGGCATCATTGAGGCACCAAACGAAAATTCTCAAATACCATCACTGATACACACAACTATATGCATCAATAATAAAAACCAACATCTCAGACCATTACACTATATTTTTCTCTTATCCCCTCAATGCAGTTGTAAATAATACCAGTAATAAAGAAAAAAGTAACACCCAACAAACAAAAATATGTAACTCTAGAGTAAATCGACATATACGTACAACTAACTGGCACGCGATTGCAAATACGACAAATCCAGTAGAAATGTTTAGTGCTATAAATGAAAAATTTAATTATATATATGAACACTCAAAAACAATAACACGTAAAAAGAAAAATAGAATCCCAAGTCCATGGATGACAGAAAATCTTATTAAAAGCTGTGAAATTAGGGATAAACTTTATAAAAAATGGTTTTTAAATAAAAATAACAAACAAAATGAAAATGAATACAAAAAATACAGAAATATTTTAAATAAAAAATTAATTAATGCTAAAAACTCATACTATAAAAATAAATTCTATGAAAACCGCTATGATATTCGCATAACGTGGCAAATAGTAAATGAATTAATCGGTAAAAAATCTAATAACTTAGATGAAACTATTGTAAAAAACTTCAAAAACTTAAATATACAAGAAATATGCAATAACTTTGCTGTGAACTTTAAAAAAAATGTTGAAAAAATTATACACATTTGTAAAATACAAACATTTAACAACCCACCTCTTGCACTTCAAAACTCGTTTCATTTCCGTAGCACGGATGAATTAGAAATTTTTAATATATTGAACACCTTAAACGCTAAAAAAGGCGCCGGCTTTGATGAAATCAGACCTATTGATTTAAAAAATAACGCTTCGGTTTTAACTTTTAATTACAACAAAACTTATTAATCTTATACTAGATAGCTCAACAATACCAGAAATTTTTAAAATATCTTGTGTTCGACCAATTTTTAAAAGTGGAAAAAAATCTGACGTTAACAATTATCGACCAATTGCAATTTTGTCTGTTTTTGAAAAAATAATGGAAGAGATAGTAAGTAGAAGATTAACAGATTTTCTGGATAAATATAAAATCATAAACGTCAACCAATTTGGATTTCAAAAAAGTAAAAGCATTAATAAGTTACTGGGCAATTTCGCAAACTACATCAATGAACAACTAAGTAAAAATCATCACTGCTTAACGTTGTTTATTGACTTTAGTAAAGCTTTTGACACATTGTCACATGAAAAATTGATTCTAATGCTAGAAAAAATTGGAATAAGAGGGCATTGTCTAGAATGGTTCAAAAACTATCTATCCTTTAGAAAATACTATGTTAAAGTATCAAACAACCTAAGCGATGAAACCGCCATAGAATATGGAGTACCTCAAGGATCCAAACTGGGACCAATTCTTTATATCATCTATTCTAATGAACTAATCAACTCATTAAAACTAAGCAAAATATTCGCTTATGCAGACGATACTGCCATAGTCGTAGCCCACAAAGATTTGCAAGTAGCAACCAATTTGATGCAACATCAACTCGATACGGCAATAAGATGGTGTCACGATCATGGATTAGTCATCAACGCATCCAAGACAAAGCTAATGCATATAAAAACTCCGCATTTTCGATACGCAGATATTAAACTTAAATTTCATAACACTGAATGTCTGCACAACAATAAGTTAATGAACTTTGATTATAGTAACGATCATTGTCAAACTTTTATAAAAATCGTTAATACGTATAAATATCTTGGTGTGTATGTAGACCAAAACTTTAAGTGGCACGTGCACGTGGAAGAAGTCCGGAAAAAATTAAGAAAGGCAGCGTATATACTATATCACTTAAATTTTTGTTCCAATAAAATGGTAATGAGACAAGTATACTATTCGTTGGCCGAATCTCACATTCGTCATGGTATAACAGCCTGGGGAAGTTCAACAAGCTGTAAAAAGCTCCAACAAACACAAAATCAATTACTTAAAATTTTAAAATCACAAAACACTATCAACGAACAGCTAGAAAATCCAATAAATAGAAATTCAAACAATCAACTAACAAGTATTGCTAAAGATCAACATATACTTAATGTAAACAATATACACAACATTACACTGGCAATAGATTTTTATACCGATACCAGATTTTTACCAACAATCAACCACAACTACGGAACACGAAGAAATGAAGAAGGAAGATTCAAGATCCAAAGCTACAGAAATGAATATGGAAGGAGAGCACTGTCCGTTGTAATCCCAAAAATATTTAACAATATGCCTTATAATGTTATAAGAAATTATAAAACCAATAAGAAAAGAACAAAAATTTTAAAAAATTATTATATAAGTACTAGGGTTTATGTCCCGGGAATTCCCGGGACGGGATTCCCGGGAATCCCGCCCTTTTTTGGATCCCGTAATCCCGGGAATTTTGTGCGGGATTTCCCGGGATTTTTTTTTTAATTCTTTTACAGAAGTTTTATTTAGTATTATTGCAATTTTGGAAGCTATATTTAAATTTAAAGCATTGTTTTTTTTAAATTAATTTAAATAAAAAATATTTAAAATTAAAAAATAAGATTTAAAATTTAATAAACTGAATTAGGCCAAATTGTTTTTGGATGTCAGTTGCATTTGGTATAGTTAAAGAGAAAAAAAATTTATCAGCCATTACCAAGTTTACCAACAAAAATACTTTTGTTGTACTTCGGAAAAATTTTCTTTAAAATGATCTTTGTTCAAATAAAGCATTATTTATATAGGCTGGTTTACACTACAATATTTTCCGAAATATTTGCCTTCCAAACATATTATGTTTTGCATGTGTACTAAAGTAAAATCGTAACCAAATTCTTATAGTGTTCCAAATACCTCCAAAAAACTAGGCATTAAAATTAAAAAAAATTATTAATATTTTCGTATTTTCAATTGACATACGTATTTTTAGTTTCTTTTACTTCAAATAATTTCATTTGAAGTTCAATTTCTATTCCTTTATTTCATTTGTATTTATTAAATATTGTTTATTTTTAAAATAATAAGATGCTTTTTTCAAATTATTTTGGATTTTTTTATATGTTAATATAAAGTGCAACTAAATATGAAAATTAAATAAATTCTTTTTAAGAAGTTGTGGCATAAAAAAATTCTATTCAAGAAAATCAATTAAAGTTAAGAAACTATATAATAATATTTTAATGTTTAATTTTATAATACAATTTAGGCGTATTTGCCTAAAAATTGGTGTGAAAAATACTCAATTTTAAACTTTTTTATAAAAATAATTCTAGACCGATATTTCTGAAAATCTTCAAGAAAGAAACAAAATATCTAGAAATTGAAATTTTTGGATTTCATTTAAGAAATATTTAAGCAAAAAATCTATCTTAGTTCTGACTATAAAACTGGTCGGACACAAGTTTGCACCCATTAACAATTCCAATATATCCTAAAAAAGGGATAAAAATAAAATACTCGTGACTCACTTTTTCTATATCAATTCGTTTAACCGTTTAAACTGCGAAATTTTTATTTAGTTAATATATTTCTAAGAGTTTTTTAAAATTAAGACGGCCTTCCATATAAATATATTACTTAAATATTAATTCACGGTTTAAATTGTTAAATGAATTGATCTATAAAAATTGGAAGACATGGATATTTTATATTTAGTCCTTTTTCAGAATATATTAAATATAATTTTCTCATGGCTACAACCAAAACATGAACTATTTCGGACGGTGTTTTAATAGAAATCGAGTTTTTCAAGAATAACATATGTCGAATTTTTATATTTTCTATCGACCGGGAATTCCCGGGATCCCGGGAAATTCTGAAAAAAATCCCGCTGTCCCGGGAAATGAAAAAGTCCGGGAAAAGAAAAACCCTAATAAGTACGCAATGAGTACTCAGGGAAAAATCAAAAAAAAAAAGAAAAAAAACTATACTTCATTAATGTTCAGCTAATTTAATTTTTTTTTTCTTTATTGAATGACATACTTACTTGGTTTAAATGTTTTAGTTTGAAAGGAAGAAAAAATTCTGTAAAGTAACTATTTTGTGAAATCATATATGAATATTAATAACATTTTTTAATAATCTTTAATTACCTGTAGACAAGCCTACAAGGCTTTGCAAGTTGTTTAGGGCAAAAATGAAAATGTAATGAATATTTTTAGAGAAAATACAAAATAAATAAATGAATTAAAAAAAAAAAATATATATCATAATGTATGGTTTAAATGTCAATACATATGATACCATATATCAATATATATCGCACTATATATAGTAGCATATATTATTATATCTGGAACTGTATTAAAAATGTTGTTCATGAGGTTCCATATATTAGCATATATTGTTGAAATGGCACCATATATAATAATATATGGTTTAAATGGCACCATATATGCTAATATATTGCTTAAATAACACCATATATAAATATATATTGCACTAGATTTAGTGGCATATATTATCATATCTGCAACTGTATTAAAGATTTTGTTCATGAGGTACCATATATGACCATATATTGTTTAAATGCCACCATATATGATAATATATAGTTTAACTGGCACCACATATATTTATATATTGTTTAAATGATATCATATATAATGCCGCCACATATATTAAGATATAGCTCTATATATAACTATATATGCAATAAGATCAGCCATGCTATGCAATATATAATCATATATACCATACCTAATATTATAAAGGCCGATATCTAATTAGATGAAATTATATATGGCATAATATAAAGAAAAATTTTGGAAAAAGACGTCATATATAATTATATATGGATATACATAACGACATGTCTAATTATAATAATATATGCCACATATGATTATATATAATTTTTTTTACTCGGGTATGCAGTTTTTTCAGCAAAAAATTCAGTACAAAATAGTTAAAAAATTCAAACAAATTTGATATAGTAAACATTTTTGTTCGCAAGCGCGAACATTGGCTTCTATTCAACATCAATAATTTGTTTTTTGTCCCAAGCAGTGTTACCATATATTGTTTTTTAGAAAAATTGTAAAAAAAACTATTTCTTTATAGAAAAACTGTTTTTCGACAAAAAAAAAAAATTAAAAATCAGAAGAAATTCTGGGATTTTAAAGTATCCTGAGACTAAACTATTATCCCAGGGTCTCAATTTTAAAAATATCGACGTTTGAATAATTTAATTGCCTTGGGATTTATAGTAATCGAATTTTTTGCACAGCCTCCTAATAAAACTTTTTTTTTTAAGAATTTTGGTCTCCTAGGCCCGAATCTGAAGGTAAAAACATCCGAATCACCCTTCCGTGATGTGAACCCCTTACTTAACCCTCTAACCGGCAAGCCCGCCTCCAGGCGGGGTATATTAAATTGACCAGAAATTCGCCAAAGGGGTATTTTATAATAAGAAATTATACTTTTTCAACAGAAAACAAAATTTATAAAATTTTTTGTGAAGAATTTTTTTGTATACAATGCACGGTTTGGAAGCGAGAAAGTGTGAAAGATAAAATTTCGTAAAATTTAAAAAATTAAATATTTTAAAACAACCAAAAGTTTCAAAAATCTTAAAAACATATTTAAATTGACTAAAACAATTGATAGTGACCATGAAGTAAGATTTGAGCTTAAGCTATTCAAAAAGTTCCTTACTTTGGTCCAAGGATGGACATCGCCTTAACTTCAAAACGAAAGGACGCATTTTTTTTAAATTTGGTAAAAAGAATATATTTGGTATAGGTAGCAAATCTTATAAGTTTGAATAATATATATTGAAGTTTTGGTGCGTTTTCGCTCAAATTTCGCATTTTTCGAAAAACGAAAATCGCTACATCCTCTTAAGTAACAGCACAAAAAATGTAATTTTTTCATTGCAATTATTTCTTGGTAAAAGAAATAATTTGTGCCTAAACCTAGTTATTTTTATGCGCTAGTTTTCAAGATTCACCCTTAAATTATTTTGGCCATATCGCCTAAAGTAGGCAACGTTCTTCTTGTAGAAGAACTTATTGTTTATTTTTCGTGAGGAACACATGGTATAAATTTCATTGCAAAAAACCTTAGGCCGGTTAGAGGGTTAAGATAGAATACTTTACTAGTCAATGTTGTACTTCAAAATATACTTTATGGATTTGCATTCCATATAAAATTATTACCTTTCATTTGATTGAGTATTGTTATATCGAAAATTGTTTGACGGTGTGTAAAACCCCGTAAAAAATATTACGTTTTTGGAACTGTCCTTGATCATAATTGAAAAAATAGTAATAATTTGTTATCTAGAATTGGCCAATATTTATTTAAAAAAAATAAAAAATCAGTTTCGGCCTTTTTAATGAGATATTGTTTTAAAATTTTTTTGAAAAAATATAAATATCTAAATTATCCTTCATTTGGAAATGATCTAAAAAGTTCGGCTAAAAATGTCCGTCGGATCTATGACGTGTCAGATATGGTTTAGCCAATTTTATTCCGTGCTAATTTTTGATGAAATTTGTTATAAAAATGTTTCGTTTTTCAAGTAAGCATATTTTGTAGTATTAAGCCTCATTCATACTGAACCCAAAACTAGAAGTTTTCGTTTTTTTAGTTTTAGATTTCAAATATGTATGGGATTTGACAATCGAAAACGAAATTAATTTGAAAATTACTAGTTTTGGGTTCAGTATGAAAGAGGTATTGGCATTTTTAAATTTATGTATGTCTCGATTTGTACATAATTTTTTACAATATGAAAGCTTCATTGTAATTTTTGGGTCATATGCATAATCACTTTATAAGTTTATAAATTTACATATGTATGTGGGTGATATCAAAAAATGTGATAAAAACCATGTAACCAGCTAATTTATAATGCATGTATTACATTTGAGTTATATATTTCGATATATATCAGCGCATTATCACCTGTTTTCCAAAATTTATAACAATCTGACCAATTTTTGGCTAATAGATGAAATTTGTGACCAATTTTATAGGCCAAATGTAAACTCCGTAACCAGTAACTCATAAGGTTTTTTAACTTTAATAGCTTATATTTTAATAACCAATAAAGCTAAACACTAACTGTAAGAATTTATATGAAGAGGAAAAGTTACGCTATTAACAAAAATTAATACATTTTACTAACTTTTTCGCATATGCTAACACGACTTCAACTCTGTAACGATTTTTCGTCATAATTTTTGATAAAAATGCATACACCAGAATTTTGGTGTTATCTATTAATTACACTGCGAAAAGTATAATGTTATTTGTACTCAAATGATCTTTGGACTGTAAATAATCATCTAGTATAACAGACTTGAAGTTTTTCTGCACCATGTAACATTCTCGAGAAGAAAAAGGATGTCTTTAATAAGATTTGAAAAAATGTTGTAAATTTCGTTCCTAATTTTTACACCAAGCTATTTAACGAGTACGAAAAACAACGACATATCTGGATTCACCTTGTAGGCATCATTCGATTTTGTTTCGGAAAGCAAATTCTGATAAAGCGTTATTGAAAGAAAACGAAAAAGTAACCAAATGTAAACTCAAAAACTGTAAACTCCGGAACCAAAATTGTTTGCATCAGATTGCATTCAAAAAAATGTAGGTAAATGTTTAAAATATTTTAAAATAACCATAAACAGAGGTGATTCAATTAATATTTATGCGTCAAAAGATGATTCAACTAATAACTGTGCGTCAAATCAATAAAAGTTATCAGTTTTTTCCTCCAAACTGCTGGAGCGAAAAACGATTGATTTTGCATTTCATTGGTTTAGAATCGATATCTCGGGCCATTAGTTTGACAAATTAAATTTGTTTCACACAATTTAAGAATTTTTTGATCGCGAAATGTTATGTTTTTAATATATTATTTTGTAACTTCGCAACCGCTGACTGGATTTTAAAAAATTTTATATTTTTGAAAAGCATTTAAAAGGACAAAAAATACAAAATTAAAAAAACAAAAAAAAATTTTTTTCGCGAAATGAATTGTATTTTTATTCGCGAAACCGCCAATTTGATAAACACAAATTGTATATTATTGAAAAGCATGTTGAAAACCCAAACACGAAAAACTAATAAATTAAAGAAAATGCGTACACAATTTTTTTTTGTTATATCTTTTGCTTGTGGAAATGTAAACTCCGTTACCACAAAAAAGATTAAAATTGTGCAAAAAAAGTTATTGCGACAACTTGTAGAAGAGATTTTTTGCAATTAGGTTTATAATGACTAAACTTATTGATTTCATTAAGAAAAAATCAAAATATTAACACTTTTTGTTTCTCACAAATTCGGCCCAAAAACTTATCACATTTTTTGATTTGAACCATGTATATAACATTATAACTCTAATTTTCTGAAATAAATATATCGTCGTCGAAAGTCCAAAAGTACATAACATCACTTTTTTAATTTTACAGGAAAAATAAAAAACGTATAAAATAAAAAATATTTCAGATATAAAAATATATTATCGAATATGCAGCTACAAAAAAAATTTGTTGTCCCAACCGAATCGTTCGGTTTCTGAAACTGAAAATTCGGTTGTTTCAACACATCCAGTTTTCAAGTGCCTATTCCTACGAAAAGTCTGTGACTCTTAGATATGACTCTATTCCCCATGTATTTGTTGTTGTAAAGTTTCAATAAATTATATTTGTTCAAATTTTTGTTTGAATTATAACACAATTATAACATTGACAAATAAAATTTAAATTTTTTAAATTTTAATGTTGTTTTGTATGAAACGTTAATACTCTCACTCTGAGTCGCAAGTAGGAATAACAAATTAATTTGTTTTTAAATATATTTTCAGTGGTCTTTATATACCAAGGGTGGGCACGGATTTTTCACCGAGGGCCATATTGTGGTTTTTCGTAAATTATAAAGGGCCGCACTATACATTAAAAAAAGTAAAACTACAAATCTTTACATTAAATGAAAGCGGACGAAACTAATGTTTTATTTTTCATGTAAGAATAAAATCTGTTCTCAAATCCATTCCAAAACTGGTTCCACAAGAACTCATTGCAAACTCAACTTTTTAAAATTCTGTTTTGATATTTTTTAATTAGATAAGTAGTATTAAACATTTTTGGAACACATTTTTTCATATTTTTTGCATTAACCTGCAGTGTCGCGGAATCGGCCAATGAAAATTTGAAACGAGTTAAAAAAGACTGAATATTATTCCGAAAAAACCATATATAAAGAATTATATCCTTGATTCGGGTTTTAATTTAATAATTTCGTTGCGCACAACAAAAAAAATCTCGCCCCTTTAAAGGAACACTATGCACTAAATTTAAACGATGATAACAAACTTGAGTGCCTTTTGATGAATTAAAACGCCAACTTTTTCGCCCAGTTCTAAATTTAAGACCAATGCGTTGCAGTAT
Organism: Leucophora obtusa; assembly: GCA_949987735.1. Taxonomy (NCBI): domain Eukaryota; kingdom Metazoa; phylum Arthropoda; class Insecta; order Diptera; family Anthomyiidae; genus Leucophora; species Leucophora obtusa. The sequence goes on along the minus strand of OX465295.1, from coordinate 176,152,660 downwards.
TATAGTCAGCACAAAGTACGAATTTTAATAACACTTTACTAGAGTTTGCTGTTCGGTTTTAATCGAAACCGAATCCGCGGTTTTTCAAGCCTCAAACCGAATCCGAAAACTGACAAAAATAAGTCGGTGTTCAACAATGACTTTAACCAATTAAAATAATTAACTAGATTGCATTCCAGTATCAATTTAGAATCCGAAAAGACTCATTAAAGAGCACTAAGACCATCTGAAATTACAGCTATATGAGGAAGTATTTCTTCACCGTTGAAGCCTCTTTCCGAGCGAACTTTTACGACTCATAAAAGACCCTGAATTATGAGCATTATTGGCAGATTTAGAATTTTTGAGCTATTATGAGTCATTTAAGATTAATTTTTAAGTTATTTAGAAGTAATGGAAAATCGAAAATTTCACCACTCTGAAAATGATCATATTTTAGAGTCTCTTACGAGTCATAATTTCTGAGCGCTCAGAAAAATGTTGGCTGCGATATTATTGAATCATGAATTTCGAAAAGGGCTCAGCTTCTATTTTACAAAATTTTGTATTTAATTGTTACGAACATTTTCTCCATTAAATATTAGTTTAAAGAATTTTTTTTTGTTATTACGGATAACATATGTTAGTTAAGTCAACAAAAAGTCAGGTAGTTTAACAGATATTGAGTTTCATATATTCAGATCGGATTTCCACAGCGTATTTTTAAAAAAGTACTATTTCGTAGTCCGCGAAATTTATAAAATTTTAATTTTATATTGTTTTAAATAATTTGCTAAAATTTAAACTCTTGAAAAAACACCGCGGTTTTTATAATTTTAGAAAACCGAAACCGCGGTTTTCAAATTTTTCGGTTTTTAGCTAACTGTATACTTTACTTTGGTAAGAAATTTTCAAACAAAGTTTCTACTAAAGTAAAATCTGAGTTTAAAATCGTGCTTTGTGCTAACTATAAAACTCGTCCAAAAGTCTGAAAAGGCTACTGAAAATTTTGGTGTTATTACTGGAAATATAACTATTTTGAACCGTGCGGTATATTCTGTAATTTTAGCAATGCAATTTACTGATTTGTAGTATAAAGAAATTACCAGTAAAAATTAGTAAATTTTAGTAAAATTGTTTCAAACTGTAATCTATAAATTATTGCTGAAATTACAAAAAAATTTTTGTATGAATATAAGTATCACTCGAAGAAAAACCTCCATCATATTTATAAAAAGCTTCATAAATGTGATGAAAACAAAAATAAAACTTGAAAAATGTGACAAAAATTTTTTTTAAAATACAAAATTACATGTTATTTAAATTTGTGACAAAGTAGTTGCCAATGTCGACAGTAGCGTAAAAGATGATGAATTTAATATGTAAAGAATTAATTGCTAGTTTCATAGTCAGAAGTAAGATCGATTTTTGTCTTAAATTTTTTTAAGTAAGAAATTTCTAACTAAAGTGGCCCAAAGAGTAATATCAAGTGTTCCTTAAATATCTCTTAAGTAAGAAATTTTCAAATCGATCATAGCCCTGACAATAAAACTGGCCCTAATTTTTTATCTAAAAATTTTCGAAATAAAAAATTTTAGAACATTGCGAAATAAGATATTAAAAAAAATGTTTGAAATAAAAAAAATCTAAATTTAAATTTCAACAAGGGCCGCACAAAAATCAGCAAAGGGTCACATGCGGCCCGATGAGCCGCATTTGCCCACCGTTGTTATATACAAAATTGTTTAAGTGTATATATGTTAGGTATAATTCGACATTTGACTAATTCTAATTTTTTAAGGGTTTTATTTAGAAATAAAATAAATAAACGGTCCACGTACTTTCGGAGATACAAGCAATTTTTTCTGGAAGTGATTTTAGGTTAAATATAAAAATATAGATTTGTCCCAATTATCTTCTTACAATATTGAAAGAGTTTTGCAAATATAGCTCGCATTTTATTTCATGCGAGCTTTCAGCAATTAATATAAGGGTAAAATGCATACACCAGCGTGCTTATGCTAATGCGTTTGTTGTTTTTTGCCTACGGTGGCGTATGATTTTTCCCCTTATGTTAATTGCTGAGACCACTCATGTTTAATTTGATGGCCTCTTCCATGCGCGGTTCCAGCAATTAATATAAGGGGAAAAATCATACGCCTCAGTGGCCAACTCAATGTATTTGTCTACTATGGCGTATGATTTTTCCCCTTATATTAATTGCTGGAACCGCGCATGGCATCTTCAAACATGTGTCTGTTCTAATGGTGTTCAGGTCGCAAAGGCACACTATCATTTGTTATATTTTTAATACCTAGTGAAATATTTTTTGTTTGGGATTTCCCGGACTTTTTTATTTCCCGGGAAATATTTTTGAACAAAATTGTTAATGAAAACCACCTATATAAGTAACTTTTGTTAAAAAAAACACTATTTCAGTACAAATTCAGTCTGTGTAGTGAGAATTCAAAGTAAAAATATCAGAATGTTTAACATTTGATTTCACATAAATTACTCTAAGCACTGCCAAATGAATTTCATGATTCCAGCAGAAAGCACCCACTACTGGACTGTCGGAAATAAAACGTTTCATCACATTTGGTCTATTAGATATGGTGGCCACAATGTTATTTTCCAAAGACAAATAAAACTCTTCTAATCTTTTTTCTACAGTTCTTCTTATTTCATCAGCATTACATTTTCCTGATATGTGACCTTCTCCGAGAAAAGGGACCTAGTTTGTTAAAAAACGGGTTTGGACTTAAGAGTGGATTCTGGTACCTAAAAGGGTGTAGAATAAGATGAAATGAGTTAGATTTCACCCAATCATAACTAACCATACCAAATCGCATCTCCCAACTGAAGGTGTGTTCAAAGTGATAATGCGTTATGAAACTTTAAATGCGTTCTTCTCAAAACTTCATTTTCACACACTAGGTCCCTTTTCTCGGAGAAGGTCACATGTATATAAACCAACCCCATGTTATAAAATTAATTATTTCCGTTTATACATTTGTTCAAATATCCGTTTTGTGATATTCTTGTCCATTCATCTAAGATTATAGTAAATCTCCTATTGTTAGAAATATTGCTCGATATTTCTTTTATCGTGATATCTTTTACATGATTGTAGTAATTTAATATAATGTTCTTTACAACGGTTTCATTTTTTGGCTATGCCAGGTTTTTATTATAAAAACTTTCTCGAACAAACGAAGATCTAGTTGTGGTGCGGATTGGCATTCCGTCGACTGCGCCTAATTTGGATACCATTTCAGGAAATGTTTGCCCTAGCATAAAAACGTTCAATGCCTATTCAGCTTACACTTTTTTCTTCGGGTACTTTGCTAATTTTAGCTGGAACGTTATTCTTGTTGTTGTTTTCTTCAAGAGAATTCTTTAGTTTGTAAACCAAATTTAGATGTCGGATAACCAAATTTAGATACCTCCGTTAACCATTGGTATTTTAGGGCAAATATTGCACTGCGCTGCATTGTCCTTTTTTGTGAAGTATTTCCATACTCCTGACATTTTATTCTTTACTTAGTATAAAAGTATATATTAGTTTGTAAGCAGGTGTATTAAAATAAAGTAAACTTACTTTAAAATATCACATTTATTAATGAAAACGTTACTTATAAAATTATTGGCCCTTAATATAAAGGAGTATTTTAAATTTAAAGTCGACTTTATTTTAAATCATATGGTTTTATTCATTTTGTGTATGAAAACCTTACAAAAATATTGATATTTTCAAACATTTTCATTGGTTGAAAATAAATTAACCAATCAGAATGCTCCAAAAATAACCCAATATTTTAACTAAAGTCGACTTTAACTAAAATATACATTTGAAAAATTTAGATAGTAAGGGCGATTATTTGTAAGAAACAAAACTTTTTTTTCATATTTATTTTAAACATTTTACCAAGTTTTTAGGTTTTACTACATAAATTTTGAATAAAATACTCTTAATTACTTGGCAAAGATTTTTTTTTGAGTGTCAAATAAATTGATTCCCTTTTAAAAGATTTTAACAATGACATTTTTGTTCTAGTATTTAAAATGTTTTTTATGACTAAAATTAAAAAATCCTATTCGAAACAAAAACAATTTAAAAAATTTAATATTTTTAAAATTTCCCGTTTTCCCGGGAAAAATATATTATTTTTCCGGGAATTCCCAGCAAACTTTTCCCGGGATTTCCCGGGAATTCCCGAACCCCAAACCCTATTCATTACATACGGTTTTGTATTGCAGCTTACTTTTATTCTGAAATATTAAAAATTATTTTAACAATTATTTTAATTTTGGCATTAAAAAAACAATTTGTTTTTTTGTCAGCCTTTTTGAAACAACAAATAAAATCTAATATGACAATATCATATTAGAATTTGGACTTGAGGTAGAACAATATTCTAACTAAATATATGAAGAATTATTTTAATTAAATATTAATATACTTACAGAAAATTTGTTATGTGCATATAGTATACGATCTGCAAAGGAAATGATCCCAGCAAAAACAGACATTACCGAGTAATTAAGCGAGTAAGTAGCAAACAAAGGGTTTCACTACTTACCAGGCTATTTACTCGCAACATTACTTTTGTTCGTGATGTGAAAAAATTCAAGGGTGGTCGTTACCCTCTCGCTTACAAAAAAAGTGCGAATAACGAGTTACCCATAGTGAAAGAATAAGTAGTTACTCACAAAGATAGAATAAGTGGTTACTCAGAAGTTAGGAATAAGTGGTTACCCTACATTGTGAAATAGTTGGTAATATTGGAAATACAACTTTTTACCTCGGAAAATTTTCTATTCAGTTGGGAAAATATTCGAAATAATTTAATAAATAAAATATTAAATTAAAAAACTAAATCAGTAGTTATTTAATCAATTACCAGTAAGTGATTACTTTGCGAGTATATTTAAGTACTTCTATAATTTATTATCCGTAAGTCTTTATTTTGTATTTGAAAGTAATGCAAAAGGTAGTGACCTATCATTACTTGATAATCCGTATGGTAATGACCTGTCATTACCATGTTTTTGCTGGGATCATACCATTGCAAACAAACATGCGTACGTCGATAAAAAGTACTATTTGGTACTTTTTCTAACTTAAAGGCAGTTAAGTCCCTTAAAGGCATTTAATTCCCTTATTTTGTTTAACGACGGTTATATATACATATCATGTTATATATCACTGGAAAGCTTATAAAAAAATACATAATCTGATGTGGAAATAAGTATAACACTTTGTATAAAAAAAGACGGAGTATATAAAAAACGCATTTTTTTAACTTTTTGTATGGGAGCACATTTCAAAATTTTTTGTTTAATTTTTCCGTTTTTTTTTTGTTTACTGGGAAAGCTTATAAAAAAACTCGTTATTTTAAGTTTAGTGTACCCCTTCACTTTTTGTCTACAGTTCAATAAAATGAGAGTAATCACAAAATCCTCTATCTAAAAGACAAAATTACCCAAAAGTGCGGGAACGCACAAAATCACTTTTCTAACCCAAAACTTTTCAAAAGAAAAAAATTAAAATGAGTAGTCACAAAAATCGCACAGAAACACATTTTTTCCATTTAAAAGTTTTTTTGCCTTCGTTCAGTTTTTATTTTGTGTTTTTTTTTGCTTAATTAAAATTTAGGATTTTCACAATGGTGTTATTTGTTTTTCATTGTACCAGCTATCCCTTTTACAATTTATTTTAATAGTAAAAAGAGAAGTTAATAGTAGACAGAGGCAGAAAATTTTATAAAAATATCTGTAAGAACCCAAAAATATCAAGGGCCTAAATGTTTTTAAAACTTGTTTAGTATTACAACTAAGGGTGGCTAATAACCATAAAGGAAAATTTATTTTCTAACGCATTTTCTAAGTTCTAAACTAAATTATATATTTCAAGTGTAATTTGATTTCTAGGTGATTTCAATTTTCAAAAATTTCAGTTTTTTGTCAATATTTAAAATTTTATGCAATCCGTTTGTGATATGGAGTATATTGATTTACCCATTTTCTGCCAAGCATGGATTCCGTGCGAATTTTCTGACAAAACTTCGTAGAAGGATAGGTAGACGTGTCTTTAGAGATATTTTGGTAAAAAATGGATTAAAAAATTTAAATAATGTATCTCATAGTCTTGTCATTCTAATACTTTTTGAACAAATTTTTACTTTATATGTGCGGTTTCCTTCTTCGATATTAGTTTTAAAAGGTCCCAGCAAAAAAACTTGGTGCTTTACAAACTACTTCTTTCATTGCTTCTAAAGTATCCGTTAGTATATTTTTACAGCTTTTGTAGAATTACTTCTGAACAACATCCAAAAATCACTTAAGTATTGCTTCTAAAGTATAATTGCTCTAAAAGTGATCGTAAAACGTGATTTTCGTATCATTTGCCATTTCCAAACAAAGGGTCGATTACCGGCGGGACCAATATTTTTTTTTATTTTTTTTAAATTTTTTTCTTATTCTATTAATTTTTTTTAATATTTATAATTAATTTGTTTAAATTCAAAATTTTTTAATTTTTAAAAATATGTATGTATAAAAAAAATTGTGAGTATTTGCTTTTTATGCACCTGTAAAAGTAGTTCTGAAAACAATATTGAATTGGAGTGCACCTTTTACACTTGTTTCAATTTTATAGATTATCGGAAAGGTTAAATATTAAAAGTATAGTACATCATTATTATTTTGATTTCCAATGGATTGCGCCATTCCAATATGATCCTAGACTAATTTCAAACCCCGATGGTTCCAACGCGAAAAGTAAAATTCCAGAGGATTTTGCAAAGTTAGCTCGGTTTCTTATTTTATGACCTCTTGAAATATCTGTGTGGCGCGAAAGAGCGTTCACGAATAAGTTAAATTTCAACTGTTCTTTTCGGTTCTTTTATTTTATTCGGAATTACCAATGACATAATTTAATCTTAAACTGATAGAAAAATCCTGAAAAAATAGAAAAAAAAGGTACTCAAAATTAGTTAAAAGGGGCCCTGCACAGAAAGCTTTTGAAATTAGGAAATCCTTTTTGCTAAATATTAGTTATTGCTGAATATTAATAGAAAAAAAGCCGTAAAGAAGTTGTTATATATTCAAAAGTTAATTTATGTTTAAACTTAATTGAGTTGAATACAAATAATGAACGATCCTGCTACAATAAACAGAAATATTTGCTAGAAAATAGTAGATTGCTTTCTGCAGTGTAGATCTTATTCGCATTAAGTCAAAAAAAAATCATAAAAATTTTAAATTCTTTGTGATGGTTTAGTCGACTAATTTCCAGTAAATTTTTTGCTGATTTTAGCAGGGTAAATTGTCATTTTCGATTAACTAAAATATAGCTGAAATTTTGTAAATTTAACAGATTTTGTCTTGCTGTTTGTATCTGTTTATTTAGCAAACAGATTCTGCTGGATTCAGCTGTTTTTTCGTAAAAAATTTTTGAACACTTTTATATTAGTGTATGAAAAACTGAAAAAATTTCTCGAATGAAGGAGTGAACTAGAAGAACACACTAGTTCAAAAATAAAATTGATTGAAATGAACTGAATTGTAATACCAAATTCTAGTCATTTTTAATCCGATTGTTTGTTTGTACAAAATATTTTATTTTGTGTGAAAATTTCCGAGTGTCCTCACATTTTTACTCACCACTTGAAATTTTTTTTTTACCATAGACTAACACTCAGGCGATGCCCCCTACTTATGCTAGTGCATTGTGTTAGAACTAGGAAAATAGAATAGATTTCGACAATTTTTAACACCAAACTGCTAATAACAAACAATATGAATAAAAAGTAGTCTTTGTGACGAGAACGTGATTAAAATAGACACATGTTTCAAGAGGCAATCAAATTAAAATCCGAGCTAGATTTGTAAAAAGCTTTGAGGGTTTTGTTTTGACAACAGTGTACTTTCATTTCGCATTTGAAACATTGATTCTGACCGCGATGATCATTTTGCATGATCTTCTAAAACCGCAGAATATAGTTTTGTTAAATATATTGCAAGAAGCTTCTTGGGACAAATATGAATTTATATATATATTTAATTTACAGTCACTTCCAAAATAAATTTATTTTTTCTTCTAAAGTACGCTTTTTCATGGACAGTTAATAATTTTAATTTGAAAAAAAAATTATGAAAATCCAACATTATAATGCTTAACTTAGGGTAGAAAAAAATTTTAAAATGTCGAATTATGCCAAATTATCACCCTATAGTAACACCTTGTGCTTGCAAGCAGAAAAAACCGAAGGTTAATTTATCAATTTTATGTTTATCTTATAATAAATATGACGAAAACTATTAGTAGTAACAATAAAAAATAGCCACCCAGCAAAACTTTCTATTACCTGGTAATAAGATTTGTAAGACGAAATTAAGGTATGTAACCTCTTACTTTGCTATTCCAACAGCTATTATTTTAACAAGGGCATTGGAGGTATGTACTTTCCAAAAGAGGGCTAGGTAACAACATAAGAACATGTTACTTTAATGTTACATGTTAGGAGTTAAGTAACCACTTACATAACCGATACTGAGCACAATACTACTTACATAACAGCTTAAAGTAAGGCCAAAAAAATGTGTTACAAACAGGTCTGAAATAACACATTAAAATTATGCGCTCACTTACTATATAAAAATATATACTTACTTCTTAGAAAAAAAAAAATTAAAATAAGATGTTATCGTGTTGGTGTTTTATAAATGCTAAAACGAAGCATATTCATATTTAATTAATATTTACTCAAATTAATATAAAGTTAACAAAAAGCATAAAAGATATTTAGGTCAATATGTATAAAACATATAAATTATTTGTATCGAATATTTTAAATAGAAAATAACACTCATGTATCGCATTACAAATAACTCCTTATTTTGAGGTATTTGAATACACCATCGGTAATAAGTGGCTATTTCTATTAAGTGATCACGTATCACATTAAAAGTAACTCCTTATTTTACGGTTTTAAAATATCCCATCTGTAATAAGTCGCTGCTATTATTTAGAATTCATGTTGTGTATTACAAGTAACTCTTTTCTTTGAGGTGTTTAAATATATCATTGGTAATAAGTTGCTATTACTACCCAGTAGTTATGCAGCACATTATACGTAAGACATTACATTTTAGTTATTAAATAATGCAATGGTAAGGGGTATGTTATTACCAGGTAATGTGACTGTAATACCAACATATTACCAAGGTTTTGCGAAAAAAATGTCTGTTTCCTATTTGCAGTCACATTCTATAAATTGCTTCTTAGTAAAAGAGAGGATTGCATTCTATTTGTTTTCTAACCTCTTTGATTATGCCTAGCACACATAACTATTCAAGATTTTTACAAAAAAAAAAAACCATAAAAAAACAGTTTCTATGGCCACCAAAAAGCTTAAAAAAATTTTTAGAAACCAGTTTTCGCAATTGGATTTCGAGCCTATTCTATTTATGAAAACTTAAGAAACTTGGTCATTTGGTATTTGATTTCAACAAAAAATAAATATTTTTATTAAATTTTTTAAAAAATGTTATTGCTTTCGGCGTATTTTGTTACGTTTCAAAATTTCGGGGGGGCTCGAGCCCCCAAGCCCCCCCCCCTAGCTACGTGCCTGATACAGACAAATCATTTTCTGGCCGTGACGAGAGCATCTCGGAAAAGTGTTCAGTCCAGAGCTCGAGCTGGTCATCCTTGGATGTGATGAGTGTGCCAAAGTTGTTCTTTATGGGTTTCCCGGAGACTGAAGTGGCTGTATGTGATAACTTCTATACTAGCCTGTGTAAGTCGCTGGTAAGGTTTATCTCAGCTGCTGCTTGAGCTTCGAGAGCAATACCATTTGTCCAAGCCCTTTTGTCTTTACGGGCACTGTGCTTAACTTGACGATCTAATGTGGAATGTTGCATCCGTAAGGTGGCTTTAGAAGTACGTGTTTTTGCAGCGTTAAGTGCTGCTTTGAGTTTGTTTCTCTTCTTAACTAATTCCCATGTTTCATCTGATAGCCAGTCTTTAGGTTTTTGTTCCTTTAGGCCGATATGTTCCGAGGCAGCATCTATGAATATATTTTTTAAATTATTCCAGTCTTTTCGTTGGTTACTAGAAGTTGCGGATAATGATTCGCTCAACTCTTGTGTGTAGTTCGATGCGACCGAGGGGATTTTCTGTCTTCTAACATCGAACTTTTTTGCAACTGAGGGAGTTTTGTTTTTAATTGCAGCTAGCTTTAAACGAATACTCCCTATGAGTAGGTGGTGACTAGCTATGTCGGAGTCTCTTTTATTTCGAACATCCAGCAATGAGCCGCGCCATTTCCGGGATATGGTGATGTGATCTATTTGGTTCTCCGTGATGTGGTCAGGAGATGACGAGAATATCAGCACGGTTGGAGGATGTGATTGTGCGATCGAGGAGACTATAGAATTCTTCTTTCAGGGCATAGTCGGAGACTTCAGTGGGAGCATAACATTGAATATATGTAATGTTCCGAGCACGTGTACGAAATCTGGCAGTTATTATCATGTCGGAGATGGGCTTCCAGCAAATAAGGGCTTTCCGTGCCTCCTTAGAGAGCAAAAATCCTACGCCCGAAGCTCTGTCTTCAGAAGCTGGTTTCCCAGAATATAGGATGTGTAACCCCTGTGTTGTTGTATGTTCCCCTGAATCTGGCCACCTCATTTCGCTTATTCCCAAAAATATTAAATTGTAGCTGATAAATTCCTTGCACAGCTGGGCTAGGCGCGATGGTTCAGATAGTGTCCTAACATTCCATTTTCCAAATCTTGGCCGGGTTTTCATGCTAAAGGTCGTCATCAAAGGATCAGATCGTTTTATTTGTTCTCTATTTGTTTCGGTTTCTGTAATCATTTTGGTTTAAGAAAAAGTAGCTGATTAGGCTTCCGCATCCTATCCTGGTGCTGGGACTGCCAGCCGCATCCAGGCAAAGGGAAAGTTTTCGTTCGTCCTTCTACTTCCCGAGCCGCTGACTAAAGTCAAGCCATTGGGGTACTCCTTGTAGACTAAGCTTCAGAGAGCTCTCCTACTTACCTAAAACTTCACTTTAAAATTTAGGTTACTTAGCTGCCTTCTCACTTTAGCTAGCCTTGAATGTGTGTTCAAAAGCCATTGCCCGGGGGATACCTAGCCTTAGCCGGAGGTAGTGAGCTGCATTGACAGTACAACAAAGGAATCATTCCTGGTCACTCCCAAGTGAGTGACAATCAAGAACTTTCAGCCTTATCCTGTAAACTGCCCATCCCCCAAACAGTGGACAATGGTGCATGCCAAATGGAATTTTTGGTATTAATTAAAATCAGGCTTTTAACCTTTAAGCCCGGTATTTTGTTCATACTTTTGCGAAAAAAAGCTGCCAAACTCAATATAAAAAAAATTATTTTTCACTTACGTGGAATTGTTGCGAAATCTATAAAACGCTTCATTAAAAATATGAACAAATCATTATACTAATAATAACTTCATGTCTTATTGAAATAATTTCATTAATATTTTTAATTTTAGCATAGACTTAATGAAATTATTTCATAAAAGTAATGAATTTAATTCATTAAACACATGAAACTTTCATAATGTTTATCTTAAAATGAATGAAAGAAAATTCACATATTATATGAAACTTTCATTAGATCAATGAATCCATTCATTAAAATTGATTTAATGAAAAATGTTTCATTAATCCAACAAAACCGTTCTTTGGGGACTTTTCAATGAAAAAATTCATTGTATTAATGAACAAATTCATTAATACTATGTACAAAATTCTATCAGTGTAAATGTGTTATATTAAAGCCATTTCAGTTACCTTTCCAATGATGCTCATATTATCATATTGATCCGATAATAAATAGAGGAGATACGGGCAAGTCCATGTTTTAACTTTGACCCGAAATAGGGGTCTCCGACAAAAAAAAATTTCCTATTCATCCCAAAAAGTACTATCTGGGGGAAAAAAATCGTGGCTGTGCCCCTAAACTCAACGTGTTGCCTTAAAGCCGATATAACTCCCGAAATGAGGGTCTCTTTGTTTAGCCCAAAAATAACACATATATAGGGAAAACCAAAAAGAGGCAAAATTGTACCTGAAATCCATTTTATAAGTTAAATTTTTTCTTTATGAAATTTTCATTAATTTAATGAATTTTTTTTATGAAATTATGAAAAAATAAAAAAAATCTAATAACAAAATTCATAACAACAATGAATTTTCATTCAGTTAATGAATTTTTTCATTAAATGAATGAATCCGTTTTAATGAAATCGATTCATTAATGCTATGAACGAAAATTCTATCAGTGTTCGTTAAAAAAAAAATTTTTTTTAAATATATCACCTTTACTATAAAAAAGATAAAGTCGATTTTAAATCACAAAAGTCGACTATTCAGTGTGTTCGTTTACTCGAAATTCTTACTACTTTTGCTACAATTGGAAAGTTTTGTTTACTTTTTTATTAAATTTTTCCAGGTGTAGTAAAAGTATAAACTTGTAGTAAGTAAACGAACACGCCTTATTTTAAATTCCTTACCATACAAAATATTTAAAATGTACCTTAAAATTCTGTTTTAAATTTGAAGTTTTCGTTTGTTTTTATTTTATATTTATTTTGTTTTCAAATTTTGTTTACATTTATTTACAAATTTCCTTTTTATTTTTGAATATTTTGTTTTGATTTTCAATAAAAATAAATAAACTTTTTAAATGTATATGTTTGGCATTATTTTAAAAGCATAGTCGGGAAGTATACAGTACCTCAGTACTTAAGTACTAGTAAAGTACAAGTACTTGGTACTTGTACTTAAAAAAAATAAATACAAGTACTTTGAATGTACTTGTACTTAAGTACAATTACTTGGTTAATTACTTGGTACTTTCTAAGTACCAAGGTACTTAACAAGTACTGTGTAACTTGCTAAGTACTACGGGTACTTGCTAAGTTCTTTGGTACTTGCTAAGTACTTTTGGTACTTGCTAAGTTCTATGGTACTTGCTAAGTTCTTTGGTACTTGCTAAGTACCTTTGGTACTTGTTAAGTACTATGGTACTTGTTAAGTACTACGGGTACTTGTTAAGTACTATGGTACTTGTTAAGTATCTTTGGTACTTGTTAGGTACTATGGTACTTGTTAAGTACCGTTGGTACTTGCTAAGTAAGTATTGAAAACTACTATAGTACTTAGTAAGTACCATAGTACTTAGCAAGTACCAAAGGTACTTAACAAGTTCCATGGTACTTACTAAGTACTATAGTAGTTTTCAATACTACTGCACTCGTCAAATTTCACAATAATTAGGTGTATATTTGTGCATTTTAGGTGCCTATTCCTACTTTTGACTCGTTGTGGCCGTCGAAAGACTATTTTTAAGACTGAGAGTCACAACTTTTCATACAAAGCAACAATAAAATTCAAAAAATTCAGATTTTATTTGTCAATTTTATGATTGTGTCGATACCAATTCTTAATTTTTTTGAAGTTTTCAAGCGAAAATTTTAATAACAAATACATGGGGAATACAGTCACACCTAAGAGTCGCAGACTTCTCGTAGGAATAGGCACGTTAACGGTATTACATGGATGCAAAAAATCGCTGAAATTGAAAAAAAGTTTCAAATATCAGAAAAAATCGCCAAAATAAAAAAATTTAAAATTTTAAAAAATCGTCAAAATAAGAAAAAAAAAACACCAAAACTCGCCAAAATTGAAAAAAAATTGTCAAAAGTGAAAAAAACACCAAAATAAAAAAAAATTATAAAAATTTTAGAAAATCGTCGAAATTGGAAAAAATTTAAAAAAATGGCAAAAATTTAAATAAAAACGCAGACCTTGAAAAACAAATCGCCAAATTTAAAAAATCATGCAGATTTTATAAAAAAATTTAAAAAATCGACAAAATTTTAAAAAATCTTCTAAATTTATCAACATTGTCAAAATTATAAAAAAATCGCCATATTAAAAAAAAATCGTTCAAAATTAGAAAAAATCGCCAAAATTTTAAAAATTTCCAAAATTGAAAAATTTTGAAAAAATCGTCCTAACTTGAAAAAATCGTCAATATTTGAAAAAATTGCCCAAATGGCCAAAATTCAAAAAAAATCGTCAAAAATTTGACAAAATCGCCAAAATTGCAAAATATCGTAAAAATTTTTAAAAAATCGTCTTGAAAAATTGTCAATATTTGAGAAAATTACCAAAATCGTCAAAATTTCAAAAAGTCGTCAAAAATTGGAAAAATTTTAAAAATTGCCAAAATTGAAAAATTTTATGAAAGTTTTAAAAAAATCTTCAAAACTTAAAAAAGTCGGCAATATTTAAAAAAATTGCCCAAATAGTCAAAATTTAAAAAAAATTACAAAATTCGCCAAAATTGCAAAATGTCGTAAAAATTTGGAAAAATCGCCTTGAAAAAATTGTCAATATTTGAAAAAATTACCAAAATCTTCAAAATTTCAAAAATTGGAAATAATCGGAAAAATTGCCAAAATTTAAAAACTTGTAAAAATTTGTGAAAATCGACAAAAATTATAAAAAATCGCTAGAATTTTTGCCTTCTTTTAAAACCATTGTCCGTTTGCATTTAACTCATTTAGTTTAAAGATACTAGCGATATTACAAATAAAAGCCCTTTTCTCTCTACCAGGCTTAGTTTTCGAGAAAAACGTGATTTTAAAATCTAGCAATGCAAGTCAAAATTTAGTTTCTGTATCGGAGTATTGGTAGTGGGTTTTGGTGCAGTCAGTTTTCCTCTGGCTCTTCTAGTTTTCGAGATATGGATTATGGATATGGATTACAATTTTATTTAAGCGATTTTCGCAATTATCTTTCCACAGATGACTCATTATGAGTTCCCTGTTCCAAAACCGTTGTCCGTTTTCATTTAACTCATTCAGTTTTCGAGATATGGGCAATATACCATTTAAAATCCCTTTTCTCTCTCTACGAGGCTTAGTTTTCGAGAAAAACGCGATCTTAAAATCTAGCAATGCAAGTCAAAATTTAGTTTCGGTATCGGGGTATTGTTGGTAGGTTTTGACCTCTTGTGTAAACATTTTTCTTCCAGCTCTTCTAGTTTCCGAGATATGGACGACTAAAATTTTATTTAAGCGATTTTCGCCTTTATTTTTCCATAGATGACTCAATTTTGGAAGGAAGCGATACGATTTTTTCAAAATTTTTACAAAATTTTTCAATTTTGCCGATTTTTCAAAATTTTCCGATTTTTTTAAATTTTTAACGATTTTTTTAAATTTTAACGATTTTGGTAATTTTTTCAAATATTGACAATTTTTTCAAGTTATGGCGATTTTTTAAAAATTTTTCAATTTAGGAAATTTTTCAAATTTTGGCGATTTTTTCTAAATTTTAACGATTTTTTTTTTAATTTGGCGATTTTTTTAATTTTTGACGATGTTGAGAAATTTTGAAGATTTTTTAATATTTTGTCGATTTTTGAAATTTTTTTATAAATCTAAATGATTTTTTAAATTTGGCTATTTGTTTTCCAATTTCTACGATTTTTTAAATTTTTTCCAATTTCGCCGATTTTTTTTTAATTTTTGACGATTTTTTAAAATTTTATATTTTTTTATTTTGGTGATTTTTTCACTTTTGACGTTTTTTTTAATTTTAAGGTTTTTCCAATTTTGATGATTATTTTTTAATTTTGGCCATTTTTTGCATATTTTTTGTTTTGTCGTTTTTTTCTGATATTTGAAACTTTTTTCAATTTCAGCTATGTTTTTTTTTTCAATTTTTAAAATTCAAAATCTAGGAACTATATTACTGTTCGATATAGTGTAACTAAGTTACCGTTTTTGTTTTTTATAATAACTAAATTATTTTAATGGGAGCGAGCTTTTTTAGCCGCTCGATTTCAAAAAACTCAATTAAATTTTGTTAAAGAGCTGCTCTATAAAAAAAAGCTCTATGAAATTTTCTATACGAGCTGCTCGATTTAAAAAACTCTATTCAGTTTTGTAAACAAGCCTTTTAATTTTTATAAGCTCTTTCTTTTTTTTAGTTGCGATCTTTTTTCAGTTGAGCAGCTCCTTTAATTTTGGCTTCCGAGCTTTTTAAAAAAATTTATGTATTTTTGGCTCGCTCGAGCTTTCTTTCCATCCCTGGTATAAATACAAGGTTTACGCTATGTAACATTAATATATGACTCTACATGAATGCCACTAATCTTTTTTAGGCTTGTTAACTGGTTCTTCCTGAGTCTTTTATTAAAAATTTTAATTTTTTTTGTATCTTTTTTTAAAAAAGACATAAACAGAAAAAATATAGTATCATAGTACTTAGCAAGTACCATAGTACTTAGCAAGTACCTATAGTACTTAACAAGTACCATGGTACTTAGCAAGTACCAAAGGTACTTAACAAGTACCATAGTACTTAGCAAGTACCAAAGATACTTAACAAGTACCATAGTACTTATCAAGTACCAAAGGTACTTAGCAACTACCATAGCACTTAGCAAGTACCAAAGGTACTTAACAAGTACCATAGTACTTAATAAGTACCACAAGTACTTAACAAGTACCATAGGACTTACCAAGTACCAAGTGTACTTAGCAAGTACCTTGTACATTCTAAGGTATTGGTACTTAAGTATCAAGTACTTCCCTAGTAATTGGTACTCATTACAAAGTACATTTGAAACTTGGTACTTGTATTTAAAAAATTTCAAGTACAAGTACATGGTACTTGTACTTGTACTTAATGTACTTGTGCCCATCTATGTTTAAAAGTTCTATTTTAAATATTTTGTATGGTACGGTAAAAACAAAACCTTTGCTTTAAAATAAAGTCGACTTTAACAAAACTATACATTTGAAAAATATTGATAGTAAGGCTGTATGTCTTTTAGATGTAACCTTTAGTTATAAGGTCTTTTATATGTCTAAATTATTTAGAACCTCACATATCAGCTGTTTTATAGTGCGGCTATATGGAGTGTATTTAGAAAAGTTTTTGAGATATCGATACATACTGAAGTTTAAAAAATAGGGCACGGAATTGAGCTTAAACATTAATATATGACTCTACATGAATGCCACTAATCTTTTTTAGGCTTGTTAACTGGTTCTTCCTGAGTCTTTTATTAAAAATTTTAATTTTTTTTGTATCTTTTTTTAAAAAAGACATAAACAGAAAAAATATAGTATCATAGTACTTAGCAAGTACCATAGTACTTAGCAAGTACCTATAGTACTTAACAAGTACCATGGTACTTAGCAAGTACCAAAGGTACTTAACAAGTACCATAGTACTTAGCAAGTACCAAAGATACTTAACAAGTACCATAGTACTTATCAAGTACCAAAGGTACTTAGCAACTACCATAGCACTTAGCAAGTACCAAAGGTACTTAACAAGTACCATAGTACTTAATAAGTACCACAAGTACTTAACAAGTACCATAGGACTTACCACGTACCAAGTGTACTTAGCAAGTACCTTGTACATTCTAAGGTATTGGTACTTAAGTATCAAGTACTTCCCTAGTAATTGGTACTCATTACAAAGTACATTTGAAACTTGGTACTTGTATTTAAAAAATTTCAAGTACAAGTACATGGTACTTGTACTTGTACTTAATGTACTTGTGCCCATCTATGTTTAAAAGTTCTATTTTAAATATTTTGTATGGTACGGTAAAAACAAAACCTTTGCTTTAAAATAAAGTCGACTTTAACAAAACTATACATTTGAAAAATATTGATAGTAAGGCTGTATGTCTTTTAGATGTAACCTTTAGTTATAAGGTCTTTTATATGTCTAAATTATTTAGAACCTCACATATCAGCTGTTTTATAGTGCGGCTATATGGAGTGTATTTAGAAAAGTTTTTGAGATATCGATACATACTGAAGTTTAAAAAATAGGGCACGGAATTGAGCTTAAACTGTGTAAAGCGTTTTCTTTCCGAAGCTATAGTTACTAAATTATAAATTTTTGTGCAAAAGCTGGAGCAAATTTGAACAAACTGGTTGCAGATTCGAAATCAGCACCCCCTAGTTATCCTATAACCACTGCAAAGTTTTGCAACTTATAAATATTGTCATATTTTGTAGAGATGTGATATCATTTTATGAATTGTTTTATTCCATATTAGATAGAAAAATTTTAAAACTACTCGAAGTGGTCAACTTTGGCACTCTTTAACTCACGCTGTATTGTAACTAGGGTTTATGTCCCGGGAATTCCCGAGACGGGATTCCCGGGAATCCCGCTCTTTTTCGGATCCCGCAATCCCGGGAATTTGGTGCGGGATTTCCCGGGATTTTTTTTATTTTTTTACAGAAGTTTTAGCTTATATTATTGCAATTTTGGAAGCTTTATTTAAATTTAAAGCATTGTTTTTTTGACATTAATTTGATCAAAAAACATTTAAAATTAAAAAAATACGATTTAAAATTTAATAAACTGAATTAGGCCAAATTGTTTTTAGATGCCAGTTGAATTTGGTTTAGTTAAACCGAAAAAATTTTATCAGCCATTACCAAGTTTACCAACAAAAATTCTTGTATGTACTTCGGAAATTTTTTTTTCTTTAAAATTATCTTTGTTCAAATAAAGAAATATTTGTATAGTCGGGTTTACACTATATTTTCGGAAAAATTCTGCAACCTTGCCTATATGTTTTGCATGTGTACTAAAGTAAAATCGTACCGAAAATCTTATATTGTAAACCAACCTTATTCAACATTCCAACATCATTATTTCAGCTCCAAATACCTCCAAAAAACTAGACATTAAAATTAAAAAATTTGTGATGTTTTCATATTTTCAATTGACAAGTATTTTGAGTTTCTTTTATTTAAAATAATTTAATTTTAAGTTCAATTGTTATTCCTTTATTTCAATTGTATTTTTTAAATATTATTTGTTTTCAAAATAATCCATCAGATGCTTTTTAAAATTATTTTGGATTTTTTATATGTTAATTTAAAATGCAACTAAATAAAAAATTAAATAATTTATTTTTAAGTAGCTGTGGCATAAAAAATGTCTATTCAAGAAAACCAATTAAAGTTAAGAAACTATTTAATAATGTTGTAGTGTCTTTTTTTATAAAACGATTTAGGCGAATTTGCCTAAAAATTTATGTGAAAAATACTCACTTTTAAACTTTTTTATAAAAATAATTCTAGACGGATACTTTTGAAAATCTGCATAGAAAGGTATATATAAAATATCTAGAAATAGAAATTTTTTGATTTCATATTTAAGAAATATTTTAGCAACAAATCGATCTTGTTTCTGACTATAAAACTAGTCCGACACAATTTTGCACCCATTAACAATTCCAATATATTCTGAAAAAGGGGATGAAGATAAAATACCCATGTCTTTCACTTTTTCTATATCAATTGCTTTAACCGTTTAAACGGCGAATTAATATTTAATTAATATATTTCTAAGAGTTTTTTAAAATTAAGACAGCCTTCCATATAAATATATTACCTAAATATTAATTCACGATTTAAATTGTTAAACGAATTGATCCAGAAAAGTGGAAGACATGGATATTTTATATTCAGCCATCCTTTCAGAATATATTAAGTGCATTTTCTCATGGGTACAACCAAAAGATGAACTTTGTCGGACGGTGTTTGAACATTAATCGATTTTTTCAAGTGCAACATATGTATATCGAATTTATATATTTTCTAACGAGCGGGAATTCCCGGGATCCCGGGAAATTCTGAAAAAAATTCCGCTGTCCCGGGAAATGAAAAATTCCGGGAAAAGAAAAACCCTAATTGTAACACGGTCAATGCAAATGTACTTTTTTTGGAAGCGTATATCTTTTAGTATAATCGCCCATACATAATATTTCAATCCGATAAATATTTTAAAAGTTACATATATATTACCAATTCTTTTTGTTTGGAATCACTATTTATTAATATGATAAAAATTACCATATCTCGAAAACAAGCCATTGGATATCAATATCTTTTCCAGATTCGTATTCAGCATGCCAATTACAATAAGAATGAGGTAGATTTATAATAAATTATTTTTTTTTTAAAAAGTTGGTAATTTACTATGGAAGTTAGCATTTGTTTTCACCGAAAAAAATGTAATTTGAGATAGCATAATAACAAAAATTGATATAAATCGAGAACTAATTATCTTTTTGCTTTGAAATTTATATCACAGATGGGTATAGCATAGGGGAGCTATTTGCCTTCGGAAACCCATTTTGACAAAATTTAAGTTGACATATTTTGAATATAGGCTCTCGAATTTTATAAAACTTTAATTTCAAAACACCCTATTGACTCCCTTATCTGACTATCGGTATCTAAAGAAGCACTACAACAAACTTCACTTTACGTCCACTATCTATATATTCCATGTTGAAAATAGCAGCTATTGAAAACAACCCATCGGCATAACCGCAAAGTTACCGTCAATTAAAACCAATTGTTATATGGGTAAATAAAGTTATGAATTCAGGTAGCAATATTTGTAATTACTAACGGTTTAATGGTAGAAATACTTACCAAAACCCGTTTGAAAAAAGCAAACTTTTAAAAATTTCGGATATTAGAATAATGAAATAACCCCATAAAAAATTAAATTATCCCCAAAAAGTAAGTGCAAAAATCCCCAAATTAAGATGTTTAGCAGTTCTCTCATTTGGGGCTTATTTCATGTTGAAAAAAACTAAAAAAATTATAAACGAAACAATCCCCAAAATAAATGAAACAATGTCCAAACTAAATATTTGCCTTTTTTTGGGGCTCTATTCGTTTTAGGGTTTGCGAGTTATTTCATTGGGGCTAATTTCGTAGTGCCAATTTTCATGACAAGTTTTCAGAAATTATAGGTGGTGAAAACCTGTAACTTTAGATAACTCCTAAAGTAGGGTTAGTAAACTACCCCATAGTAGCTTTTTCCGAGACAAAACTAAAATCAAATTACCAATTATTTTGGAATTAAAAAAAAAGCAAAACATGATTGATTTGTGTAATACTACGAAATCATCCATCAAAAAATATAAATTCACATACATATGGACAAGATTGAATAAAGAACATATGCCAAAAATCATCGACAAAAAAGGACACCCTTGTGGTTAACAGAGAAATGCAAAGAAAAAAAATGAGAAAAATTAAATCGAAAAAACATTCTCATTTTTTTATCCAAAAAGACTATTTTTTCTTTCCTTCTTATGTTACCATACACGCATCAGTTGTGGTTGTTCGGTAATACCAGGTTTATGCTTCCTGCTGTATTTGGTTCCACGCAGTTTATGTGTGGGTATTTGATGTTTATCATAATTACGCTTTTGAGAGTTGTATCAATAGCTCACTGAAAGTAACGAGACATTAAGCAATTAAATGTGATTGACAGGGTGACAAGGATACTTAGGCTCTTTTTATGGCCTGTGTTATCGTTAAATTGTGAAATTACAATAATGCATTTCATTGTAATATTAAATGGTCTATTGACTTTTTATGTATTGACTATTAAACTTTGATTTTAGCGTAATCATTGTAGGATGATATTTTTATTATTTTTTTCAGTTACTCTTTTTTGGTTGAATGCCACTGCTGTAGATATTCTTCCTCGTTAGGCAAAAAATAAATGTATGTTTGTGCATTAACACATAGTGATAAAAAAACATAAAAATTGGAATTCGAGGTCTTTACAATTTTTCTCCCATTCCACAATTTTCTCCCCATATCTACTCCAAGTACCAGTTAAATTCACTTATATTTACAGTTACACAGAGAAAACATATTTTTTGTGACCACTTAATTTCTTGCCAACTGAATGAATTGGTTGCAGCAATAAAATGATTTCATTGTCGTAATCAAATGTATTCCTGATACATTTAAAATATATTCCTTTAGCTGACATTCAGTTGTATCAATTGAATTTAAGTTGCCACAAGAAAATACAGAGGTGGCTGCAACCAAACCTTATGCGAAAAAACTTCTCAAATATGAATCCGAAATCAAAATTAGAAAAATGGTAAATTATAAATAATTCGCTGTTTTCTAAAATAAAAAAAAATTATATTTTGTGATATTTTATTAACTACACAGTACAACACTAAAAATGCATCGGGCATGCGACATATCAATTCTGATAGATTTTAGGATGAATATCACGAATGTGAACACATTTTTGTTAAAATTTCTGTTATATTCTTAATCATGACTAACCCATGGATAATTTTTAATATGGTTTAAAACTAGACTTTGTGCTTTTAGAATCATATTAACTTATTTTGATTGGGTAAATGATCTAGGATATAATTGCAATTAAAGTGAAAACTTCACTTATTTTCCTATTTTGTAAATTTAGTAAAATATTTTAATCGGATTTGCAAAACCTTACTTTATAAATAAATTCATTTTATCAGAAGAATCACAACTTCTGCATCAATATTTGCAAAAAATTCAATCTAAAATTCAAATTTAATATCTTTTTTATTTCAAATTAATTTTATATGAATTTACAATGGCAAAAGGAAATGACGAACATTTTTGAACATGCATATTTTAAAATTGTTAATTTTTAAGAATTTACACTTCAATTATCAAAAACTCGTTGAAATTGATTAGAACCCAGTAAAACCTTGGTAATGGGTTGGACCTTTTTCACGCATTGCCTGGCAATGGGTAACCCTTTACCCTTGGTTTTACTTTGAAACCTAATACTGTGATATATCAATACTTATGTGGGAGATGTGAAATAATAAGTTACCGATATAGAGATATATCACTACTTATTTAGAGGCTTTAAAATAATATATTACTGATATTCTGCTATATAATAACTTATTAATAAGGGTAAAAATAATAAGTTATTGGTATTGCATTATTATGAGAAAGTACTATTTAATAAAAAATTATAATCTAATTACATTGCTCGGATCGGTGTACTTTTAAACAAAGTCATTACTGATAACATCTTATTTTATTCCCTATATATAACCAATGACATATGTACTAATGTTTAACGACTTCAACCCATACAAGTATGTACTTATTTTAGCTAACTAGTGAATTTAATATTACACTCAAAATAATTTGTAGTTTAAATTAACTAAAAATGTAATTTAAAATAAATGAAAAATCACTTGAAAACCGGTCTACTAAATTTTCATGTAAATCAAAAGCAATTTTCATTTATTTTTAAATGTTAATAAATTAACTACAAAATCCTTAAAAATAATGATTTTTCATTTATTTCGTTTTTTTAACTTTAAAAAAATTAACTACAAAATCCGTACACCCAAAAAACAGATTTGGTGCTGACAAATCCATTTGTTTCCAAACGAATGGTTCAGTTGCATCAAATGAATTTTTCGTTTGCGGCTACCGAATTGTTATTCATACAACTGAAATTCCGTTGTCACAGTCAAATTAGTCTTGTCTCAACTGGTTTACTGTTGCCACAACTGAAAAATTCGGCTACCACAACTGAACCATGCGATTGACTACAAATGGGGTTATCAGAACTGAATCTGTTTTCTGGGTGTAAGAATAAATGATAGTTAGTTTATTTCGTTTTCTGAACTGACATATAAATCTAAATAGGTTTCTTTTTTAACAAAACATTTTAAATGAAAATATTAAATATAACAGAAAATCCGTATTTATATGTAGTTTATTTTTTTTAAATAAAAGACAAAAACAGTTGAAAAATATATTTATTTTCGTTTTAACTGCATAATCATTTAAAAATAAAAACTGTTATAATATTTTCAGTGTACAAGTAACAACTTATTTCAGTACTTCCTTTGTAATCACTTATTTAAGCCTATACCGGTACGATTTAGGCAACCATTTACCTCCAAAGACATCCACACGTTAAAATAATGTGTTATGCGACCAAAGTGTAAGTAGTTACAATTTTTGCTTTCTTATTCCATTTCCCTTTACATGGTAATAGAAGGTTTTGCTGGGAAAATATATGTTTTACATTTCTGAATGTTTTTATCTGAGTTTTATAATTTAATATTTGTCACAGACTCCTTAATTTTTAGTTATTAAAAAAGTCTATCTTTTTAAATCTTAAATAGTCAATTTTAACTTAAAATTAGAACCGGAAATGTGAATTTTTTTTTGATAAATTAAGTAACATCCCAGTGTAGAAAATCATTACCAGATATGTGGTTATGTAACTACATACTTGGTACATACCTTTATATGGCGATGTCGCGAAAAATAATGAGTTATGGTTATACACCAGCACATGAAAAATCAAAAAATATATCGTTACCTACGTGCTTACCGGTACTGACACAAATAATTAGTCTAAAAAAAGATTTTCAAAAAAATAAATTATATAAAAAAATATTTTTTGTTCTTTTTTTTTTAAATAAATAAAATTTGCAGGTGCGGGAATCGAACCTGGGTCTACAGATTGCCAGTCAATAGCTCTACCATCTGACATGTAATATTTATTAGATAAGAACATAATTGACCTGCGGCACACAAGTAAGCTTACTCGTTTACTTACTACAAGTTACTACATTTACTACAGCTGGAAAATTTCAATACAAAAAGTAAACAAAACTTTCCAATTATAGTAAAAGTAGTAAAAAATTCGAGTAAATGAACACACTGATCATTACCAGTGTTTAAAAAATATTGAGTCTAATCGTATATTTAGACTGGGCAAAAACTAGTAGTTTTTGGTTATTTTTAGTTTTTGAGCCAAAAACAACAAAATTAATTTAGTTTTTCCATATAATTTTCATACAAACTGAAAACCAGATTCTACCTGGTTTTTGCCAAAAACCAAGTAAAAATATCTGATATGTGCATTTTTGATACACGCGGTATCATTTATAGTTAACTTTCGATGCACCCTGTTACAACGAATATAGAAGTAAAGCAAGTGTCAAAAAATATTTTTTAGTTTTTTAAAAATATTTCTATTTTAGTTTGAAATTGTGTTTTTTCTTTATGTTTTTATTGTTAAATTAATGCAAAAAAATTATTAATACATTTAAAAATTAATAACAACACACAATTTCAAACTAAAATAGAAATATTTTTAAAAAACTAAAAAATATTTTTTGACACTTGCTTTACTTCTATATTCGTTGTAACAGGGTGCATCGAAAGTTAACTATAAATGATACCGGGTGTATCAAAAATGCACATTTCAGATATTTTTACTTGGTTTTTGGCAAAAACCAGGTAGAATCTGGTTTTCAGTTTGTATGAAAATTATATGGAAAAACTAAATTAGTTTTGTAGTTTTCGGCCCAAAAACTAAAAATAGCCAAAAACTACTAGTTTTTGCCCAGTCTAAATTCACTATAACAATAGATTTCAAAAAATTTAAAAAAAAATCTAGAAAATTATTTTCTATTTGAACTACCGTTTCTACTGTCATTACCGTTTCTACACTGGGATGAGATGTTTACTTAAGATACAAATTCGAATATTGGATATTTTTTTCATAGCAGATTTTTTATTAACGAAATAGTGAAAAAAGAGAAATTTAAATTTTAAGTACGCGTATAGGAAATATTGTCACAGCTGCCAAAACGTGCAATATATCAAATTAAAGGGCATATTGCATAATTTTAAAAGGTTGCATAAAGTAGCGTTATTACTTTCAATTTTGTACTTTTTTTTGCAAAAAGTTTATTAAAAATTTAATTTTCCTACAAAAACATTTCTTAAATTATAGCTAACCTTAAAATTCTATGATCATATTCTTGATCTGCGTCCCAAAGTCTGTTAGAAACAAGGTTGGTTACCGAAACGAATAACGGTAAGGATAACGGTATCGAATTTTGTTTATTTCGGTAAAGGTAACGGTATTTAAGACCGGTACGTACCGGTATTAAAAATTACGTTAAAAACATATAAAAATAAGTAAAACATAGCATATACTTAACTTTAAGTCTTAAAAATACACATTATAACGTTGGTATTTTTCATAAGTAAAATTATTATCTGTACATTTTTTTTATAAAAAGATCAGAAAATAAAAAGTTAAAAAATTGGCCTTTTTTTATATAAATTAATAAATACCGGTAAAATACCATAAAAATTACGGTTTCGGTAACGATAACGGTATTGGAAATTTTTTTTAGAAGTATTGGTAACGGTAACGGCATTCAATTTGAGACGGTATTTTAGCGATAACGGTATTATAACGATAACGCTAAACAACCTTGGTTAGAAATGATGTGTCGCAATCCCGATTCATCATATTTTTCATATTTTGTTGTACCGTGTTATTATTATACTTTAGCAATCTGTGTAATATGATATTTAACATATTCATTTTAAGAAATAATAATACTCGCAAAATAATATTGCATATGGGTGAAAACATCTCAATTCAACACAAAAAAGTGGCATTTTCGGATCCATCATCTGCGATTTCAATGAAATTTACCACAACTATCGTACATGATAACAGCTCATTAAAGCATAAATTTCAGAGCCAAGACTCTCTTGGTTTCCGAAATATGACGTCACGAAAATTGGAAAAAACGGTCAAATTTAACTAAATTATGATTACAAAATCGACAATAACTTAAAAACGATTCAAGGTATAAAATATGTTTTGCTTTTATATATTAGGTAAGAATGTACCCTTTAAAATGGTATGCATACCGATTTTTTTCATGGAATGGTCAAAGGTCATTTATTGGGGTCTTGAGTTCAAATTCCCATTGCCCGAAATGCACATTTTTTTAAATTCTTAAAAAAATATATGATTATTGTTAAACTATCTTCTATATTTGTATTAAAAATTTGAGGTGGTATCTCGTTCGTCTCTGAGTTATAGCCAAAAATATTATCATAGGTATGGATTTTTGTGAATTAATAGATGTGGGTCATTTCATCTCAAATCGACCAATGGTTGGACTCGACCCCTTCGATTTGGATGAATTTTGGTCAGAACTTTTCCTTTATCATATACGAAGTTTTGCCAAAGGAAAAAAATTACAAATTTTTTTTTTCAAAAGTTATGCAATATTTAGAATTTCAAAAAATGTCATAATTTTTCTAATTTTTTGCTTTGTTACGAGGTTATTTTTTTAATATCTCGAAAACTATAATAGCTACAAAAATGGTTCCTAGCTCGTTTTAAAGAGGATATTTAGCCGAATTTTTCAGTTTTAAAAATCCAAAAACTCAAAAACCTATTTTTTTTTGGTCAATTTTTTTTTAAATAAAACCTCTAACTGATCTCAAAAGATCCTGAAATTTTCAAGACGCCGTTTTTTTTTAAAAAAGATATGAATTTATTAATTTTTTTATTGTCTTTTTTTAAGTTGAATCTTAAACAATAAAATTAAACAAGAAATGGCACATACACACACACACATGTGTGCCATTTCTTACCTTATTTGTTTTTCAAATACAGTAGATTAACATGAACAACATTTTTTTACACTGACTACTCTGTAGCGTGAACACGGCGAGAAAGCCCTATAACGTGAACAAATTTAAAATGCAATCAACAAACATAGAAAACGTTGTTTTGTTTTCTACATTTGTCGGTTATCTCAATTAATACAGAGGTTTGAACCTTTTCTTCCGCCCAGTAACTCTTCCCAATAAGCACACAGGTTTTAAAAATTCAAGTGCTTTAAATTTTGTTTGAAGTAAAGTAGATTTTAAATTCTAGCATTTGTATATTTAACAATAATATTTCCAACTTGAATTTTTGTTTCCATTTTGCTGGAGTATGCTATTGAAATAAAATGTAATTAAAGTTGTATTCAAGCCTTGAAACTGGAAAACAGGGCTGGAATTGAAATTGTTTTCAACTTGAATTCCAGTGAAATTGTTTATAGGGTTTTGATTCAAATTGTGTGTTTGCAGGTTAGTTTTTCATTTGCTGATATCCATGAATGGACTGAAGATCTTCCAAACGCAACCGAAATGAACGAAATTTTGACCAGTGATGAAAGTGAAAGCGAGGACAGTATTCTGGAAAAAGCGCTTACCAGAATAGAGCCTAGTGAAGCAATAAACATTTTTAATAAAGCTTTGGAATGGGCGGAAGATGATAACATAAGTCCAACAGATACCAGCGTACTTAAACGTCTCCGCGAAAAGGCCGTGTTAAGCAATTTGCAAAAAAAGAAAATCCAGAAAAGATAACCCATTTTTTTAAATTAATTTCAACGTAATTTTTTTTTTAACAAAACATATGTATGTTATGACTAACAATCCAAAACACAAAAAAATATATGAATTTGAGTTAAAACACATGTCTAATTTATTTGAATAATTTAAAGAATAACACCTTCGTAAACATGAACAACTTCGCAAACGTGAACACGCTGGTTTTTAATAGTTCATGTTACCGCGAGTCTACTGAATTACCAAAAAAATAAAAGCGTAATTTCGATTTAAAAATTTTTTTGTGCTTCAAAAGCCTTCAATTTGTTGTTTATTGCTCAAAATTTCAAAATTGGATATTTGTTTAATTTTATTGTATTAAGATTCAACTTAAAAAATGAGAATAAAAAAATTTAAAAATTCATATCTTAAAAAAAAAAAAAACGCCCTCTTGAAAATTTCAGGATCTCTTGAGATCAGTTAGAGGTTTTATTTAAAAAAAAAATTGAGCAAAAAAATAGGTTTTTGAGTTTTTGAATTTTTCAAATTTTAAAATTGAAAAATTTAAAATTTTTTTATTTTTCAATATTTTTTTTTTAGATATTTTTTTCAATACGGCTAAATATCCTCTTTAAAACGAGCTAAGAACCATTTTTGTAGCTATTATAGTTTTCGAGATATTCAAAAAATAACCTCGAAACAAAGCAAAAAATTAGAAAAATTATGACATTTTTTCAAATTTTAAATATTGCATAACTTTTGAAAAAAAATTTGTAATTTTTTTCCTTTGGCAAAACTTCGTTATATGATGAAAGAAAAGTTCTGACCAAAATTCATCCACACGTGTAAAAAAGATAAGATCTGGCCAGATCTCAGTAGATCTTACCATATCTAATTAGATCTGAAAATTGGGGACAAATTTGAGATCTAATTAGATCTGATCAGATCTAGGCATATCTGGCCAGATCTTAGTATATCTTACCAGATCTAATTAGATCTCAAAATTGAGGACAAATTTGAGATCTAATTAGATCTGATCAGATCTAGGCATACCTGGCGCAATTGTCCAGATCACTTTAGATTTGAACAGATTTGGCCATATATCTGATCAGATCTTGCCATAAGGCATTATCACATATGCCATATCTGATCATATTTGATGAGATCTGGTACAGGATCTAATTAGATTCAGTCATATCTAGTTAGATCCAAGAAGATCTGATAAGATCTAAACTTTTTTACACGGGCAAATCGAAGTGGTCGAGTCGAACCATTGGTCGATTTGAGATGGAATGACCCATGTATATTAGAGTGTTCCTTAAAAATAGATTTGTCATTACACCCCCAGTTTTATTGGAAATGGTCCCAAATGGAAGAAATCGATGCTTTTTTTGGAAAACGTTAACCCGTGCCGAAAGTTGGACGAAAATGTCCCATTTTGGAAAAAGGGTATTACTAATAAAAATTCCCAAAATTCGAAATTTCGAAAAAAATTATTTTTTATTCCATTTATTCATTTAATATAGTCAAAATGATTCAGACATGGAATTTTGACCTCATCGGATATCATTAACCCACTTTAGCCTGGAATCCAAAATGACCCACGAATTTGAAAAAAATGCAAAAACGTGTTTTTTTTAAATTAATTTTAAAGATTTTTTTAAAATGCCTAATTTGTAGATGTCGATTGCTATTTGTACCCCATAATAGTATTAAAGAAAAAAAATAAATTGGAAAAATAATAATTCGAGTTTGTGTTTGGAGCGACTGCTTTCCAGGACATTTTACAAATAGGACATTATTAAATATTCCCCCATTCATCTTAAACACATTGACACGGTGCAAAAATATAATTTAAATAATATACATTTAAATTTAACGGTTCGTTGTAATTCAAAAATCTGTGGTTATCATACACAGAGTTGAATAGAATCAGCTGAGATATCTTAAGAATTAAGGTTCAAAGCAAAATAGAGTAATAATAACAAAGGATAAAAATAGCATTGTTAAATTTCGTTGATGTTAGTCTAAGTTGAGTTGTTGATAAGAAATTTGATTTTCTTTCAGCGGTCACATAAGAAGACAATCATTAAAATATTAACCCCTTCAAGACGATATACACTGATGATGGCTTTGTAGCGAAAGCCGAAAATACGTATTCTGTATTGCTGGTCTTATCGAATTATTTCAAATATATTTTTATTTTTTGTAATTTACTTGTAAAAATTGTATCATCTTTGTTTGATTTGAAAAATAATTTAAACAGAAAGTGATATTAATTTATGATCTAGAGTTAAACTAAAAGGAACATTCATTGCTCATTTTGTCAAAAATTAAACAAAATTTGAATGTTTTCATCAAATTTTACACAGTTTTCGGAAAAACAACACTTAAATTTGGTTAGAATATAATTATCTTTACACTTGTATAAAAAATTTTTAACCCTTAGTGGCCTCGGGACAGAAAAGACCCATGAAACTTAATACTAATTATGACTACGAGATTGTAAAGCCATTAAATTGATAAAAAATCTCAACTGGATAAAAATAATTATTTAATTTTAAATTTTTTTATACTTTTGGCCATAAACGCCCCACTGGAAATATACAGAATAACACCATGTTATTATTTTATATGTTTAGCACCGTTTCAATGTGTTTAAGATCAATAGGGGAAATGTCTTTCTTTGATTTGAAAATAATTTAAACAGAAAGTGGGTTAGATGGCTAAGCTGTCGAACTCTAGTATAGTTACGTTTGTAATGTGGGAAAGGCAGAAACTAGATCTAGTCTGATTTGCAGATTAATAAGTTGTTTATAGCTTTGAAAAAATGTTTATTCTTCTTCTTAACCTCAAACCTACATAAAGAAAGTGATATTAATTTATGATCTAGAGTTAAACTAAAATAACATTCATTTACTTAAATAACAGATCAGCTAAACATTTCCCCCATTAATATTTTATAAATTTATTATATTGTTTGAAATATAACAGCGACACCTAATTAGAAACGATTTTATATTATTAGAAAAAAAAACTAATATTAATTTAATTTTCTTACTTTTTATCAATATTTTGTTGCAAATCCCTTTTGCTTTATCACAGCCTCACATCGGTTGCGCATTGACGTTATTAGACGCCGACATCGCTCTACTGGTATCGCCTCCCATGCTTTCTTAACATCCTCAAAAAGAGTCTCCATATTTGTTATATTTTTCAGACTAACGGCTGTTTTTACGTCCCCCCATAAATGTTCTACACACAAAAAAAAATTCATACTATTTATGAATATTTTATGAAAAATTTGCCAATGTACTAATTTAGGAACTTTTTCATAAAATCAGGTTGTATTTATGAACAATTCATAAAAAATACTGGGAGAGTTTGTGTGCTAGTTAATTATGAAATGTTTCTTAAAATATATGTAGAAATACATACTTTTTATGAAAAATTACTTAAAAAATTTGCCAATGTACAAAATCTTAATATTTAAGAACGATTGCATAAATTGGTATAATACTGGTAATTTTATGTACCTGTTCATAAATGCTAGGAAATAGTTCATATTATAAATGTACCTGTTCATAAATGCCAGGAAATAGTTCATATTATAAAGAAATTTTATGAACCTGTTCATAAATGCTAGGAAATAATAATATAAATAAAAATGCTGCATATAATGTTTTTGAAAAACTTTATTTTTTTAAATGATATATTGTACATAAATTCGTTTGTGTATTAATAAATTAAATTAAAAATTCAAAATTTTATAAATTAGTACATTGTTGCGCAAACAAAAATGTCGAAATTAAAATTGGTTTATTTTATGCAACATACGTGTCGTTTAGATTTTAAACAAGGATCGTATGTTTTTTAAATTAAATTATGCGGGACTTGGGTATTAAACCATTTTAAAATATATGTGACCTTCTCCGAGAAAAGGAACCTAGTGTGTGAAAATGAAGTTTTGAGAAGAACGCATTTAAAGTTTCATAACGCATTATCACTTTGAACAAACCTTCAGTTGGGAGATGCGATTTGGTATGGTTAATCTAAATCATTTCATCTTAACTCATTTCCTCTTATTCTACACCCTTTTAGGTACCAGAATCCACTCTTAAGTCCAAACCCGTTTTTTGACACACGAGGTCCCTTTTCTCGTAGAAGGTCACATATATATATTATGCCAAGTTTAATCTGGAAGCTTTTTAATTACAAAAAAAAAAAAAAAAACTCACTGTTAAAATAAAGTTCAAAAATAAATAAATTAATGAAGGTTACTTCCTTAACAAATACTTATATATATGGTAGTAACATATATTATGTATACTTCTGCTGAATTACGAATTGTCTATTTATAATGTCAGAAGTTGACAAAATTAAACCAATTCTAAATAAATTCGGGACGGTATTTAAAAATTTTAATTTTCTAATGGATTTTGCAATACAGACTTCAAATATTGCGATATAATTTCTCTATCACATCACGTTATTAAGATATTCTAAATTTCAAGGCAAATTTGTACTCATAGTGTGAAAATCCTTTAGAAACAATTTAGTTTTTGAGAAAATTCGAAAGGATCGAAAAAACATGATTTGTGCTAAAACTGGTCCTAAGAAGATTCTAATTTTTGGTCGCATATGTACAATAAAATTAAATTTTGAAAATTTTCTAGAAATCGGTATTTTTGTACGCGGAGTTAATGGAGTTAAGAAATTCGTAATCCTTAATATACATACATATATTTTATATATTTATATAAAATTTAATTCATATAATAATTTAGCTTCTTATCAAAAATATATATGATGTCTGACGATATTTCAAATTGACGTATAAAAAAACATAAATTCATTGTTATAGTAAAACAAAATATAACACATCATAATACACATCCATATTTAATATATCGTCACTTAAAATGCAAAAGGGCGTAACAACACTTTTTATTTTTTTACACGAGAACAAAAAAAAAACGTTGTAGAATTAAAGATATTCTACATTTTCTTCTCTTGTTTAAAACACGACTATAGACTTATTTCTACATATAAGATTAAAATTTTGTAGGGAAATGTAATTTAGTCTAATGCATCATAATCAATCAGAAAATCGGCTTAAATTTTTTTGTTGTTACGCCTTTTTGCATTTTAGGTGACGATATGTGTGTATATTACGAGTATGTATATTGAAAATTAGTATAAATAATAATTATTTTGTATTTAATTCATTACAAAGTGTTGCAACTTTAATGTTAGTTTTGTAAAAATTTATTTTATAAAAAAAATATTCTATAAATACCCAGAAAAGATTCGCAGCTTCAGGATATTTCAAATTGAATACAAAGAAGATTTTGAAACACATATCAACAGCATGGAGAATATACATAGTTTTAAAACGCATACCATCAACATAAACGAATATTTCCTTAATCGTATCTTTATCACCAATAATTAAAATGCACGGTTGCAAAAACGGTCTGTTGGAAGTGCTGTGCCGTATTTTGTCCTCCATTTCTTCATTACTTTTTGCAAATATTGCAAATGCTCCTAATGAGTCTTCAACACTATATCTCCTTGAGAGCTTTCCACCACATTTGTTTGGAGATAACAGCAGTTGATGTAAATTCATGAGTAAAATTAGCTCTCTTGTATCTATTAAAATCATTGCAGTTTATAGATAAAACTTGGAGAAAAATTTAGTTCACTGGTTCACAAATAAAGACAAAATTTTTATCCTTGAAACCGAAATAGTTGTACTTTACACACAAAAAAGTTTAAAGTTAGAAAAGACCGAGAATTACTCTTAAAATAAAATATTCACGTAAAAAGTCGACTAAAATACACGCTTTTTTAATTAATTTTATTAAATGGAGATACAGTAAATATTGTAATTGTTTTTGCAAGCTTAGACTACATAAGCCATAACAAATTATAAACTAAATGGGAAAACAAATTAAAAAACTTAGCAAAAAATTTAAATTTTGACTGCAAAGTTTTAGGGCCAGTTTTATAGACAGAACAACAGTTATGCAGTCCTATGCTCCTTGCAAGAGTAAAAGGAACAAATATATAAATTTATAGACAGAACGAATTTTTTCTAAAATTTTACTTAAATCACATCTTTTCAAACAAAATTTCTAACTTAAGAAATAATTAAAACAAAAATCATTTTTAGTTTTGACTATAAAACTGGCCCCAAATTTTTGATTACAATATTAAAACACTTTTTTGTCAATTGACAAACTTTATTAAGTGCAACACTTTATTAAAGTCTTTCTTAATTTGGATATATTTTTTAGGATAAGAATCTGAATCACATATTTTTGTGTGGACCAGTGCTATTAATCATTACTTTCTTACTTACTTTCTCTTGTTTCTTCACATATACTATTTAAATTTGTGCCATTCACAGATTTTGAAGGAATTCTTTTCTTTAAAAAAGCCTCGATTTTTTCTGAATATAAAGCCCAATTCTCGTGAATGTTTTCAGATTTTGGATACTTTATAGAGAAGTCAATGTCAAACTGAAATTTAAAAAGGTTAATAATATATTGGCAAATTTTTTTTAGCCATTTTACCATGCGAATTGCATTTTTATCTGTATATTCTGGCCAAATTTTTAAAATATCTGCAGCTGATTTACATTTTTCGATTTGGGAAAATCTGTAGTCACTAAATTTTCTCCAATAATCCAAATATTCATCTTCTTCGACTTTATCATCTTTCAGTGAGTTTCTTATTGATTCATAATCTTCCTCTGGAACTAAAAACAATTAGTAAATTAAATTTTGTTGGAAAAATAAAAAAACCGAGTATCTGATGAAAAGTTGTTTTAATTTAAATAAACTTATTATGAAACAATTTATGTAGAAAAAGAGCAACACTTCACTTCAAATATTTTACTTACTAAATTCGATATCTGCATCATTTGTTGAAGAAGAAGTACTTGTAGAAAGTGGCAAAGCTGTTTTCATTTTATTTTTACTGTTGAATACTTTAGCATAAATGCGTCCTCTTTTATAAGTACGATAATATTCCTGGAAATTTAAATGCAGATAATTTAAGATATGTATGTTAATTAAGGTATTGAATATTTACAAATAATTGTTTACTTACAAGTTTTTCACTGGGGAACTGAATTAATATTTGCTCTTCTAAACGATAGCTGTCTCCCAAAGAAAGTGAGAAATTCATGTCTTCGATGTATTTAGCTATTAAGTTAATGAGGACCTTTCTTTGTGCTTCTTTAAACAACCGATGCTTGTTATAGTAATCAAGTAAGCCTAAGCCAGTGTTGGATTTTAGAAGTATATCCTCCAGGTCAATGTTTGATTCAATGTTGTGTTCATCCGAAGAAATAGGCAATTCTGATCTGAATTTTTTATTGGGGATACTTAAATTGATCAAAGGTTGTTTTATTTCTATCCGCCAAGATTCTAAACAATGTTCGAATAAAATTGCTGTACCAATTGGAACATCTTTGAGTACTTTTTCTATGTGATGAGGTTTAATAATTTTTAGTACATTGACATAACATTGCTGTGCTGTGGATATTAGAAGGAACATAGTTACTTTTTGGCTAAAATTAGAAGTGGTATACATGTCTTCCTTCAGACTTTCAAGAAAATGCCTCTTAAAATGTTATTTTATATTTGTTTAAATAAATATGTGTGTATATATTTTAAAACTTACATTTAAGTTTATCAAAAAGTTGCAGTAAGTTCCATGATGATAATAAAGTGTACAATTCCCGATTTTCTTCGTTTTGTTGCTTCTCGTTTTCCGTGCTTTCCATAATTGGTTTTTAAGTGTTTGTTTGAAAGTATTTTTTTAATTTAAGTTTATAACTTTTTATTCTTTTTTTCTAATTTTTGCATATATATATATTTGTATATGTATCTGTTTGTTTTTTAAGTATTGATAAATATATTTTAATATTATATCGACTTGAAGTACTCCTTAAGACGTATAAATGATTTTCCAAAAGCTGTTTTTGTTATAGTTACTGCCGGTCCTAATATTTCTTCAATATTTAAAATAATATACTCTTGTGAATTTTGGGAAGAGATTTCATATGAGAGGTAATGTGGGTTGTATTTGTAAGACTTAATTTTTTCACAGTAAAAAAGAACTGAACTATCACCACATTTAATAGTAACTATAATTCTAAAAATATAAACGTCATTTGAATACTTTGCAATAAAGGTATTTTCTTTATAAGAATATCCTTGATGTTTTACTTCAAAATATAATTTAACATCAGTATTATTTATAATATTACAAACGCAATTTCGCAATTTAAGATCATTTGTTTGATTATAAAAATATGTCTCAGTATAATTAGATATTAATAAATATGCAAATTTTAGTTGGTATTTTTTTGCAAGCGTTAAACATATATTCTTACGGGCAGATGTAGCATTGGCATATTTTTTAAATTGTTTATGTTTTGCTTCATATTGAAAATTCCACATTAATCGCAGTGGGCCCGATTTATTTATAATGGTTGGGTAATGTGTAATAATATGGTATTTTGGTTTGAGTGCTTTATTAAAAAGAAAAATGTATTGATGATTATGATTTTCAATTTTTTTTCTTAAGTTGGAAGTAAAGTTTAAATTGTAATTAAAACTTAGTAAGTCGTCAACAATATTTATGAAATTGAGGATAAATTCCCAAACAAGATCATCACTTGGGACTAAATCACCAATAAGTAATGGAAACACATACGTAAATGCCATCATTTGACGTCCTGACATTTTAAATTTACATGAATCTATTTCATTCGATCGTATCTCCTTTGTTCGATACTTATGCTCAAAAGCGCCGAAGTTAAAATGTTTGAGGCGATGGTTCAGTAAATTTAAGTCAAAATATTTTTTTTTAATAAAATATGACAACGCCTCACCAAAGTTGTAATTGCACACCCCCTCAAAAAAGTCATGCATTACATCGCATGCGTAGTTATTTGTTACATGGAATGAAGGAATTTCATTAAAAACTGAATCTTCCACAACTGCATTATTGGCACTACATATTTGTTGTTGATAAATTTGCGGTGTTCTAAATAAATGGAACATTTCAAAACAAAGTTTTCTGGCCTCCTCTTTAGATGCTGAACATAAACGGCAATAGTGGTTGCCAGAAAATGACTTTGCAAATCCCATCATAACATTTAAAGCTAGGTTGTCACCCAAAACCAACCCGAGTACAAAATACGCCCTTATAGATGTGCCATTAGGCAATGATATTTCAATTCCATTTAATTCAAGATCTTTAAGCACGTCTATTAGTCCTTTAAGACACTTGTTTGGTCCTAATTTTTTAACATCATTTGTATTTATTATACTAGCTAAAAACACATCATCTAGAACTGACGATTTTATATGTAAACATGGTAATGAATAGTATACACTACACACATTATGGTTTCTACTTTTGGATCCCACAGGGTTGTTGACTCCGAAATCATCTGAGTATAAAAATATTGGAAATATTAAATTATTTGGATAGAACAGCTTTTTTTCTTTCCAAATTTTTCCTTGTACAAAATTAACAAACAAATTTGATTTTTCCATTTCTTCCATATTATGTAACATCTCAATAAAATTATTATCTTTTTCTAAAATTTTTTTGATTTGAAATTTCATGGGAAGAATCACCGAATTAGTATGCATTTTGGAAAACTGTAACTCAGCATTTTTATGAATTGACTGGTGTTCTGTATGAAGATTGGAAATAGTTACGTTGTCCACTAAACCACAACGTGAAAGATTTTTTACTATTTTGTATTCACTATCCATGTCGTTAAATGGGGTACGTAAATTATCCAAAAGTGTATTTAAAGAATTATCGTGAATATTTTTGTTTGCATATCCTTCAATTATGTCCAATATAGGTAGAACAACAAAATTTTTTATCATGTTTTGCATTTCCACAACTTCATTTCTACATAGGTTATCTTTGTTGTGTAAATATAATATTAACTTTAAAAAAGAAGTTTTTAAATTGTTTATATCAACTTCACAATTTTTTTCATTTTCAACAGCAGTTCTAACGCCACTATGATCTTCTCCAACGCTGTCGGTGGAGATTGTAAGACTTTCAGCATTGCAACAAACAACAGGTGGAATTGTTTCAGCAGATGAATTTTCATTAATTGCTTCAATTTTGTGTTTTTTTGTCCAATGCCTTTTGAATCTATAAATATTGTCGAATAGTTGAAAACAATTAGGAAATGTGCATTCAAACTGGCTATTTGCTGTAAAATAATGTTCTTTTTTCAAATGTTTTATATATACATATATCCACACTTTTATAGATTCGTTTGCACTTAAAACATGTAATCATTTTATTTATTTAATCACTTTGCAATATTTTTCACTTTTATGTTTTTTTATTTGATATAACAATTATAAAATTACTTTTAATACAAAACACAAAATCTGGTTTACCACCCCACGCCAGCGCAAGACTAATTTGTTTTGTTTGTCTTCTGCAAATGTAGTGAACAAAAGAGAGATTGCATCATCTTTTCTTATATAAAACTAACTGCAGTATATTTTTTTAAATCAACCGTTATATTCAATGTTGCTATTTTGGTGCTTTTTGTGTATCTTTGTGCTTGTTAATTATCCTCACCTGATAATTAAAAAAAAAAATTAGATTTTGAAAACGAGTACTTTTTGTGCCTTATCCGGTTTTTAAAGTGATTTTTATGGTTATTTGTAAAAGCTTGTATTTTTCTTGTTTTCTTTTTTTAAATTTTAATTTCCCGAGTTTTCTTTTAAATGTTCCAATACTTTAGCAATTTAACATCCAACAGTAGTATTTTTAGCAAAATATTCCAACAATATTTTATGCAATATTAAATGTCAATGTAACCTGAAAATGTATGCCCATATAAACAGCGCTAAATTCAAATTGCAAAATTGCAAAAGCGTTAATTAAATAAATGTTAACGAAACTCAGAAAATATAATGCAGGATTTTGAAGTTTGTGTGTTAATAGCTTGATTTTTGACAACTTTACTTTAAAAAATAATGATTAAATATAAATAAATAAATATTTCTTACAAAAATTTCGAAGACAAAAAATATTTGCCCTTACTATAAAAGAGTATTTTTAATTTAAAGTCGACTTTATTTTTAATCATACAGTTTCGTTCATTTTGTGTATGAAAACCTTACTAAAATATTTATATTTTCAAACATTTTGATTGGTTGAAAATAAATTAACCAATCAAAATATTCCAAAAATAAACTAAGTCAAGGCATACTGCCACCCAATATTTTAACTAAAGTCGACTTTAACTAAAATATACATTTGAAAAATTTAGATAGTAAGGGCGATTGTTTTTAAATGTAAAACTACTTTTTTTAGTAAACTTCTAAGGGCGAGTAACTTATTTCCAGCATATCCAAGGTTATAGGTTAACCACAGATATTTCCATATAAATTTGACATT
Organism: Leucophora obtusa; assembly: GCA_949987735.1. NCBI lineage: Eukaryota > Metazoa > Arthropoda > Insecta > Diptera > Anthomyiidae > Leucophora > Leucophora obtusa. Next base: position 176,113,107 of record OX465295.1, on the reverse strand, counting down.
CATAACCATGGTTAATCATTAAACTCAGTTTATTTTAAAATAAGTTACCATCTAAAAGTAAAAATAATGTTATTTTAAAGTTTTATAATTTTCAACTTTATTTTCCTTAATTTTTTTTTATCGATATTTAAGTCAAATTATTTTTATAACTTTTTACGCGTTTTGTATATGCTCATGGTATTTTTTTAATTAAAAAGTTGACAGCACCGCTGAAATTACAATAGAAATTCTGTTCTTATATTTTATGAAGTTTTCTTAACATGTAGGAACCAGTTCATAATCGCATATATTTTTTTTAATGTTGCTTGAATAATCATGAATGCCTTCATAATATATAGTATATGGAAAACAAAACCTGTAAATTATGAAGTTTTTCATAAAATTTGCTAACTATGAACACGTTATTAAAACATATGAACATGTTTTAACACGTAAGTCAAAAATCATAAAAAAAGTAGGGAATTGCAAAAGAATTTTGAAGTTATGAAATTTTCATAATATTTAGGAATTTTTACATATTAAATAGGAATTTTTTTTTTATGAACAAAGTTCATAACAATTATGATAGAATTTATTAAGAAATACTGGGAATTTAGGAACACTTCATAAATAGTATGTAAGTTTCATATACAATATGAACCTTAAAAATTAAGAACAATTTTCATAAAAAATTATGAATTTTATTTTTTTGTGTGTATGGTGTTCAAGTCCGGACTGGATGATTTCCATTCCAAAACGTTGATGAAATTATCGTCAAAGAATTTTTTTTTGTCAGCGTCGCCGTGTGCTTCGGAGCATTATCCTGCTGAAATTGCCATATATACACACATAGAAAACTATAGGTAATATTGCATAAAACTGTAGGTTGATTTCACCTATTTTCAAAGGCAACATAGAGTTTGCTATGTTTTACGGCAATATTGCCATAAAAATAGACAAATTCTATTTGACTTTTATGTTCGAAAAATTACCTATCATTTTTGTTAAATTAACTGAGACTCAATGGTGTATTTTCAACGTAGGCAAAATATGCACCACCAATGGTAATACAATGGTAATACATCTTTGGTATTAGTAATTTTTATTGAAAAAATAAATACATAGGTTTTTATTTTTTTTAATTTTAATTTATTAGAATAGATTTTTATACATGTAAATTTCAATTCTACAGTATTTGAATGTTTTCCTATAGGCACATCTACACGCGAGAGAAAACTTCTGGAGATAGAGCAAAATACACCTCTAAATAGCTCTATTATGTATAATTTTAGCTAATTAGAGGTGTTTTTAGCTCTATCTGTACCAGTTTTTTTCTCGCCTGTAAATGTGCCTTATAGGAAAAATTACTCAAAACCTAAAGGGTTTTCTATAAGGAAGAGTCCTCAGAATCTGAAGGTTTGCTATAAGAAAAGTCTTCAAAATCCTGCAGAATCTGACGCATTTTCTATAGGTAAAAGTCCTCAGGATCTGAGGTTTTCCTGTAGGGAAAAAGTCCCCATAATCTGAGGGGTTTCTATAGGAAGTAGTCCTCAGAATCTGAGGGTTCCTTCCCGGATTCCAAAGGGTTTTCCTCTAAAAAAATTTATCGGAATATGTTTTTCCTTTAGATTTTTTCTATGGACTATTTTCTATGGAAAAATATTCTTAGAATTATTTCTGCAGAAAAACTCTAATTTAGAGGACTTTTCTCTATGCAGAAATCCCATTTCCTTTAGAAAATTCCCCATGTTTTCGGGACTTTTTCTAACAAAATATCCACAGATTATTGGGACGTTTTTCTGTAAAAAACCCCAGAATCTGAGGACTTTTTCACTTAAAAAAACTCAAATTCTGGTAAATTTTGCCTGCTGGAATGCTGTTATATTCTGAGTATTATTCCTTGAAAAAACCCCTCAGGTATTTTCCACAGAAAATCTCTGCGATTCTAAGGAGCCTTCCTGTAGATAAACCACTAAAAGTGAGGCTTAAGTGGAAACTTATGCAGTACAAGCAACGATAATCAAATTTGACAGTGGCCGCATGAGGAGTAACATGTTTTAAAATATCCAAAAGTGCTTCCTTCTCCAGTTTCGACATCTTATTTTATTCACTACAATGTTCGGTAAATTTTAAAGATTCGCCATAACACAACGGATATCTATCTGTGGAAAAATTTATTTAAATTACTCTCAATCAATCCATGAAACAGTGTAAATAAATGGGAACATTACCTTTAAAACACTTGAAAACTCCATCCGATAATTGTATTGCGAAAAGATTCTCAGAGGAATGTGGACTCCAAGAACTTAACATTTAACTTCAGCCAAATTCAATCCAACAAATTCAATAAATATTAATAAAAAAGTATATTTGGTTGTACATCAAAAAAATTAAATTAAAAATAAAAATATAATTTACACTTTGACATTTCGAATTTCGAAATAATTGTTCGAAGGTTTACCTATTTTCATTAGTTGAATATAATATTGCCAATAGGTAAAATAATTACATACTGGTATAGGCAATAAAACTATTCTCTTGAATATCACTATAAAATTGACTACCTATGCTAGCCAAGGCAATATACCCTCTAGAATTTTTTTGTGTGTAGGCAAGTTCTCCTCAGACCACGGGAGCATGACAGTATTTCGTATATCAACGATTCCATAAATTTTATAAATTGGGCCAACACCATTCCAGGAGAAACATCCCCATACCATAATTGACCCTCAACCATGCTTCACTACACTCTAATTAAATTCTGTTGAAATTTACGCAACTTATAGTAGGAAACTGAACTCCTATTATAAATTGGGTAAATTTACTCTATGTGCGTAATTGAAAAAAAATACGCACATTGTGTTTAAGTTTGTGCACAAATAATTTGTAATTTTACATTGAAAGTGCGTAAAAATTAAATGAAATTTTGAAATTAGTGTGTTAATTTACTAAATTTGTGTGTACAAAAGCACGTTTCACATGTAAATGTACTCATAAAATGCGTAAAAATCCACTAAAATGCGCAAAAATCCACAGAAAGTGCGTAAAAATCAAATAAAATGCGTACATTTACAACAGTTATGCTAACTTTAAGCACCATCCAAAATTTTTTTTTAAATAAAATAAATTAATTTTTAGTACGTATTTTATTAATAATAATATCCAAGTCATTCTCTCATAATCGTTTATGTCCAAATTAATCGTTTTGGGATCTTAAAGCATTTGTATAAAATTCATATAAAAAATTGTTATAACTATTGAATGGGTGCAATGACTCCTGCTAAACAAAATGCCTTCTTTGAAAGGGAGGCAGTAACCGTCAACAATAACGGGAGAAAACGCAGAGATATGGCCTACGCAGGAACAACTGAGTGCAATGACTCCTGATCAAAAACAATTTCTAATGTGTTTGTGGAAATGTTGTAATTCACAAAAAATAATCCGTTTTCGCTTTTTCTTTTTATAATTTTTTTTTAAATTTTTTTCAATTTGAAATGTCAGAGTATTTATTACTATTATAGGATAGTATATTTACCAACTTTGTGCGTAAAAATTTTATTTAACAAAACACTAGTAATTTTAGGCACAATGTGTTTATTTATAAACACATAATGTCTAAAAATACTTTGTGTGTTAATTATTGTGTATGGAAGTGTGTATGAAAAAAGTTTACGCATTTTTTGTTTATATTTACCGAATTTTCGTAAAATTAAACAAAATTTTACCCATTTTATAGTAGTAAATTTACAAACATTTTTTAGAGTGTACCCGTTAACGAAGCGAGGATTAAATTCCTGGTAAATGGGGCATCTAACGTATCTCCGAGCATCTGAACCAAGGCGATTAATCTTTGTTTCATCGCTCCAAATCACATATTTCTATTGATTTGCTGTCCAATTTCAATGGGACTTCGCGAAATCCACACGACGTTTTCTTTGAATCCTACTCAGAAGTGGCTTCTTTCGTGCTGCTCTTCCATGTAGCTCGGCTTCCACCAAACGACGTGCAATAGTCCGCTTGGATATCGTGACATTTAAATTTTCTTGAATATCACGTTGGATGTCAGTTAGGGTTGCCATTTCCATTTGGAGAAAAAGAGGAAGGCAACCTCGAAAAAGAAGGACATTTGTCTTAAAAAAGAGGACAGTTTTTTTTTTAACAAATTGATTTTACAAAAATCAGCAACGCGAGAAAATATACAAATAAAAATTTATTTTACAAATAAAACAATTTTTGTTCCCACTAAAAAAAATTCACCAAAAACAAAAAATCATTCTGAACTTTAAATTAGTGGTACATAAATAAACAAAAAAAAGCATAACGATTAACCAATTCATTGCATACATTTTCAGGAATGTACACTTCTATAATTTCTTGATACGAATTGTAAAGATAGTTTCCAATTTGAATCAGTATATTACTATCGCATTTCTTCAAATATTCATAAAACTCTTGAAAATTCATATAAAAATTTTATTTGACTCTAATAATATCAGAAATAGAACTAGAAATATTTTCTGGATTCACGTCCACTGCGCCTTGATTAAAAAAAAAACTTCACGAAAAAGATCATAAATCATTCTGAACTAAAAACGAGTAAAAAGGTTAAAGTCGGGCATGCCGACTATACAATACCCTACACCAGTTGTAGCGTTCGATCCAAAGAACAGATGAACAAGGGATGACTAAAATTTTCAAAATTCGAAGTTGGTAAACATTTGTACACGTGTTGTTGAAGCAAAATATAAATTGTTTATAGAGATGATAGCGAAGACTGAAGGGAGCCATTTATTCTGCTAGCGGTCAGTCGTATAGGGGGTTCGTGTCTTCCCATCTTCCCTACGCCGCATACAAACTCCCTACATAAAATTTATTATAGACTCCCCTTGGTGTTTATATTAAAAAAACAAAACAAACTACGTTATAATATGGACCAAATTTAGCCATAACGCAAACAAAATTGCCCCCTGCTATGGCTCGAAAACCGAAAAAAGTACTATAAAAGGTTCCATTCCAAGTCAATACCCTATTTGGGCCTCTAAGTTGTTGTTAGAGACCAGCGTATCGTAACCCGCCCTACCAATGGTTTTAGCTACGCAAATTTCTTGTTAAAACCCCACAAACGCTTGCACGAACTAACCTACATCATATCTTGTAAGAAAACCCAAAAAATGTTCTACCGTTCCATATTCAATATATATTAATATATTCAAGAAAATTTAAAGTTTAACATTTTTTCTTAAAAGTAGAAATTACGTGAGATTAAAATTATGATAAAAATTTTCGAAAATTACAACTTCATTATTGGAAAAAATCTAAAGGAATAATGATTATTAAGAAACACTAACAATATCCTCATTTAGGTATTCATTAATTATAAAATTAATTTTATGATTAAGAGTATATATGCAAATAGAAAATAATTGCTTATAAATGCTTTAAAAAAACAAAAATGGGGAAAAGATAAGTAGAATGAATGTTATTAATCTATAAGATACCCAGCAAAATCTTTCATTACCAAATAAGTGGTTATATAATAGAAATTCATAGCTCCGCACAACTTATTTTTTGGAGTCTAAACTCATTATTTTTGTTTGGCGTGGTCGTCTTTATAAGTAGTCACGCTTACCCGCTCGCTTACGAAAAAATGAGAAATAAGTAGTTATGAGATTCTGAATAATAAGTGGTTACACACATGCTTACAAAAAGTTGAATTATAAGTGGTTATCCGATTGGTTACTTGTTTCTTAAAAATAAGTAGTTAAGCAAATACTATTAGCTTAAGAAAATACATTCAGAAAAATTTAAGTTTTCTCTAGTATGTAATTTTAGGACTCGTCATAAAAATTTAAATATAAAACATATTTACTTATAAAAAATAAAAATGTATAAAATTTAATTGTGTAAAAAGTACTTATTTAAACTATTACGAGTAAGTCATTATTTTATATTTAGAAACAATGAATACAATAGGCCGTTATTAGGAAGTCATTATTTTATATTATAAAATAATGCAAAAGGTAATGATATATCATTTTTGGTAATGCAGATAGTAATGAGGTGTCATTACCAATACTTTGCTGGGTACTTAACGTATAAGAATAACCTCATGGAAATTCTGCTTAAATTTTTCAAGATACAAAAAAAAATGCCTTAATTTATAATCATAACCAATATAGGGTTAAACTCGACGAAAAAAAAAAGTAACAACTAAGCAAAAATATTATGACTAAAAAAAAATTATTACTGACATACTGAAACAGCTGATTTTTTTTTTTTTTGTTACATTTGCATAATGATTCGTTTTATATACAAAACAAACAAAAACAAATATATGCATGTAAATATTTTACAACAAAACTCTCTCCGTAGTTGTTACTTCTTTGACGAATAATAAACTAATACTCAAAATAACTAAATGTATCAACAGTGTTGCCAACTCTTGAAGGCAGGAAAGCACCGTGAGCATTGTGAAAACGGGTAAAAAGGGTAAAAATTTACCAAAAATGGGGTAAAAAAGCACGATATTAATTTTTTGAAAAATTTAAGTCCAGAATTTAAAAACACATGTTAGTTTTGTAAAATCGTGTAAAAAAGGTTCAAAAATAACTAAAAAGGGGTAAAAAAGCACCAAACTAATATTTAAAAATTTTGAAGTTTAAATATAACGAAGTTGCTATTTAAAATTGTACTACAAACACTGGAAAAATGTATTTTTTGTATAGTTCGTATTATTTTTTCAACTTTGACAGAAAATTGAAGAAAAATTAAAAAAAAAGCAAATACCAAAAATATAAACTGTACAAAAAGCACTAAAAGCACTGCCAAAAATTTGAAAAAGCACTGTAAATACCCGCTTTTTTTAAACGGGTATTTGTAAAAAATCACCGGGTACGGGAAGTAAAAAAGCACCAAAAAATACCCGAAAAGCACTGAAATGGCAACACTGTGTATCAATATCAGCAAATATAAGTGTTAAAAATTTAACTCTCTGCACTCACCAAATGTTGTTCATCTGCAACCGTCGAAGAGGCCTCCCGATGGGGGTTGAGGATGGTAACTAAAAATCTGGTATTTCTAATATTTGTATTTTAACTCTAAATTACTGTAGGATATAAAATTAGGATTAGAAATAGATACATACGTAGGTAGTTTTATAAATTTTAAGTGTTCATATTGAAAGCTCAGAAAAAATTTTTCTGTTTTTTTTTTCCGTTAAGAGGGATTTAAGTAATTTAATTTATTTGCTAATATTTGTATATTTTGTTCGATTTTAGGGTTTTTGTTTCTAACTATATGAAAAGTTATAAGTTTTAAGTTTAAATTTGGGTATGCGGACTTAAAATAAATATTTTGAATGTTAAAAAAAAAAGAATTAATTTCAATATAAAACACTTTTAAACTTTTCAATGTAATTAATATACTTATTTTCTTAAGTTTGATATTCTGCCGCTTTTAATTATTATCAGAGACCCAAAATAACTGTTATATTTCTAAAAAAGTCACCACCCAAATTTATTTAATTATAATACTTCAATAATGCACTATATTTTATAAATCATATTGAACAAAAAAATCACAAAGTTCGGCAAAGATTTTAATTTTTTCAATTTTTATATTTTACTCTATAAATTTCTGTTGTTTTTTGATTTTTATTTTAAAACTTTTTATAAAAGTTACAGAATGATTTTTTTGAAAAAATTAATCAATAACTTTTTTATTTGATAATAAAATAAAAATTAAAAATTGAGCTAAATGGAATGCCGGAAGTTGCTGGAATATACATATTTACTCACTTTAAATCACTGTTCAATCTTTTATTAACACTAGTTGACATCATCAGGATATTATAATTGGTGAAGTCATTGGTTCTATGGCTTTTGATTTATATTCTTAATTGTTATTTTTTGATAAAGAAAAAAAATTACAAAAGAACTTTTATTATTTTTGAAAAAATAAAAATCGTGTTTGGATTGTTTTTGTTTGAATTAAAAATAAAAATCAAACAGAGCAAATAAACAGAAATTTAAAATTATTCAAACAAGAAATAATTGTAAAACAATCACTTTTTTGAATAAAAGTTATAACTGTTACGTCCCTGATTATTATATATATATACTACAGGTAATTATGTTGTAGAATCTTGATGAAGTGCTGGCCAATGTATGTAAGTATATGGTTTTTCGGGGTTTGTCTATTCTTCAATTCTTATGGTTTATTATTCGTACTCTGTGTTACATGCAAAAATAATTCCAATATATACCGCAACTTTTCGACGTCATCAATCGATGACGTTCTTGCCGATTGAATAATATAAGAGAGTTAGTGTAAGGATATGAAAAAAACGAACAGTGGCGTATCGATAAATTGGATAGTCCTTTCACTTTATCTGCGACTTTTTCTCGGATATCAAAATGGAAAGGCGGTGGCTCTAAAAATCCATTTAGACCACCACAAACCGCCATAAAAATGGAGCAATATAGTTTAAGCTTGCATTTGCGTGATCTTACTAGCTTTACAGCGCGCAAAAAATCCAGCCCAGTGGTCACCGTAAAGGTGACAATAAAATTTATGAGATGATGTAGCTGATTTTTTTATATTCTGTAGTTGAAAAATATTAAGTTATTTATATTACAAATATGGACTCTAAATTTAATTTACCTTTACGTAGTGTTTTTAGAATTTCCACAAGAAGAAAAGAAATTTGGCGCGGGTCCCTGGCGATAAATTAATTATAAAAACGTGGAAATTTCCGTTATTTAAGAATAACGCCAAATCTCTGGGAATCTGTATAATTTTAAATTAAAACATTTTCCTTTTTTATTTTTAAGAAATTTCACGTAAATCACTTTATATTTACGTTTTCTTATTAAAAGCAAGATCAAATTCCTATAATCTTGCATACAATTTCACATACAACAATGGATGTTTAAAGAATTTTCTAAATTATTTTAAACACTTGTTAATGTAATTAATGCTCTACTTATAAAAATTACGTCTTAACACTTTGGTTGCTAATTGAAAAAGGAAGTATTAAAATTATGTACCCTGACTTCCAAGAGAAGTATTAGTACTATACGGTGTTTGCCACCCATCTCACACAAAACTGATAAAAAGGTAGTAAATTAAATGTTATAACTTTTCTTAAAGATTATAACAAATTTAAATATACGTTTATTAGTCAATAACACCTTTCCTACAGGATATATATGAATTTTTTTTATTAACGCTGACATTTTTTGTAACACCATATTGAAGATTTTAAGAATAGAGACAAACCAATTATTATACTACTATACCATAAAGGTCATGTGAAATTTGGGTCTTAAAGTGTTAGCATTTTCATGAAATCAATTGTGCAATATAAAATCACTAGAAAAATATAGTCTTACATTTTCAAAGAACGAAAATAATAAATTGTATAATTTTTCCGACCAATTATCAATGCTCGATATACTTAATCAAGATATAGGCAATGTTAACAAAATTTGTGAGCTCCGGTTGCAAAAATATTCGACCATTACACAGTCTGGGTAAAAGCCAACTAATGTTTGGATCCGAAATTCGAATGGGTTAAAATGGGGCTTGTGTCAAAATTTTCTATAATGTGAGTCCACGCACCAAATTTCATTAAAATATCTTAATATTCCCGATCTGCAGTTTGTAACCAAGCCAATTTTGGAGGGACCCTTATATGGGCACTAGGTCTAAACATGGACCGATGTTCACCAAAATCAATAGGCTTTGTCCTTGGGCCAACGTAGGTCTGTGTATCAAATTTCATCAAAATATCTTAATATTTTCGACCTGCAGCGTATAACCAATATAACTTTGGTAGGACCCTTATATGGGCACTAGGTCTAAACATGGACCGATGTTCACCAAAATCAACAGGCTTCGTCCTTGGGCCAACATAAGTCTGTGTACCAAATTTCATCAAAATATCTTAATATTTGCGACCTGCAGCGTATAAACAATATTGGTATGACCCTTATATGGGCACTAGGTCTTAACATGGACCGATGTTCACCAAAATCAATAGGCTTGGCCAACGTAGCTCTGTGTACCAAATTTCATCAAAATATCTTAATATTTGTGATCTGCAGCGTATAAACAATATAATTTTGGGGGGATCATTATATGGGCACTAGGTATAAACATGGACCGATTTTAACCAAAATCAATAGGCGTCGTCCTTGGGCCGACATAAGTCTGTGTACCAAGTTTCATCAAAACATCTTAATATTTGCGACCTGTATAGTGCGCACAAGAATGCATGGACAGATAGATGGACGGACGGACAGACGGACAGACAGACGGACATCGTTAAATCGAAATAAAAAAAAATTCTGAGCCGATCGGTTACTATAAGGTGGGTCTAGGACCAATATTTTTTGGTGTTACAAACATCAGCACAAACTTATAATACCCTGACCACATAGTGGTGTAGGGTATAATGACCACATAGTGGTGTAGGCTATAATTAGTAGTACCTGAATAAACAAAAAAAAAAAAACAACGATTATCAAATTTTTTGCACACATTTTCGGGAATGTACATTTCTATAATTTCTGTAATGGGTCTTTTTGGTTGGTGGTGCGAGAAATTCGTGGCGTGTGACACGGTGGCAAGCCAGCTGCTCGTCGACATTGGGGTGGTTCTTGGCCACTTAGCACCTTAAACCCAAAAACATAATATTCGTGTCACTTAGAGTAAAAGAAGTAGAGGAGGAAAGAGAATAGAAAATATTAACACGAAAAGAAACATACACATATGCTCAGAATAGAACCTTCACGCACACCTAATCTCATCCATTGAATGTAAATTCACTTTTTTTAATAAACTAAGTGGGTTATTTTGTAAAACGCAACGCCTTGCGTTGCGTTGATTTATTTGTAAATTGTTATTGTTACAAAAACAATTTATATGGAAAACAACACAACGCAAGGCGTTGCGTATTACAAAATAACCCCCTAATTTAATTTAAAAGAACAAAAAAAATTTTAAACTAAAACAATAAATATATATTTTTTTTGTTGTTATTTTTTTTTCTTTTACACGAAAAGTAAAGTTTGATCTGGCTACAAACATTATTCTCTTCCCTTTGCTAATTCTTTTCTCTAATTCTTTAACTAAATGATTTTTTATTTTCCTTTTTTTTTTGTTCTTTTGATATAAAATATTTAGAAATTTCAAAATTTGTAGATGAACAACAAGAATTTTAAGTATATTATTTTTTCTTTATATGAAACTTGTTTAAAGAAATTAAAAGAACAAACGCCAAATATTTATGATGCCTATATGAAAAATCTAATACAACCAACAGGCCTTTTTTTATTTTATATGTTTTTTCTTTTTGTTTTGTACCAATAGAATATACAACAAAATATATGTTTTTCTGTATTATGTAAAGGTGACGTCAAAATCTATTTATTACCCGTTTTGCTTTGTTTTCATAATTCATTTTGCTAAATGTTATTATTTCTATTGTTTTGCATTGACACTATGAATATAAAAAATTAAATGTCAAATATAACTTCACTCACCGAAACGTGGATAGTGGCGCCAGTGGGATGGAGCAGGAACGATATAGTACACTACACAAATTTTTTTGTTCTTGTAAAAAAATTAAAACTTTTTGTTATATACCTTTTTTTTATATTCACTTGATCCTCTTTTCTTTGGCTAATTTTACCTTTTCTAGATTTTTCTATATTCAAATATCTTTACTACCTTTTTCTTCACTTGAGAATTATGTTTCCTTTTCTTTTTTTTCGTTTTTTTCTTGTATTCAAAAAAAAATTCCACAGAACCGAATTAGCAAAAAAAAGTTTTTGTTATTTTTTCCTTTTTTTTTTTTTTTGTTAAAATTCAAAGGTATTCAAATGATTTTAATTTTCCTTTTTCTCTTATTATTGATCACTTTACTTTTCGTTCACACAAATTACTATTATTAATACTATTCTTTTCTTTTTAAATGCAAATTCACTTTTTTTTTATATATAAGTTCTATGAACCTGCTACATCAATTACTGCTACTAAACTGGATTTTTCCAAAAAAAAATTTGCAATTTCTTTCCCTTTTTAAAGTCTCTCAGTTGAGTAGCGCTCTGATTATCAGAATCAAAACTGTCTTCCCTCTTCTCCTGCGCTGGAACTTCCTTATAACCATCAAACTACGAACATCAGCTCTCTATCAAACAAAAATTACAGCAATAGCAAAGCAAAATAATTAAATCAATATTTAATTTAAGGCCCTCTTTGGAATTATCGCCCAATAGCATAAGAGACCTCAAACAAGTATAATTTCTTTTTTTTTCTAAATCAAGAAAAATTATGCAGCAAACTTATTTCGACTCAAAAATAAAGAACTTTGTAAGAACAAATGTCCGAAACTTGGACAACGCTTAGAGTAATTTAGTTTTGTATTCGTGTAGAAAACACATAAAAAGATTACCAGAAAAAGTTATTTTTTTTTCGTTAAAAAACGTTATTCTTCCCTTTTTTTATATATATACCATATACATTAGGGTGGCAATGAAAAAAAAAAATTCAAGTATCGCTTAGGTCTGGTCGGATTATTGTGCCACTTGGTCTAAAATATGTATGCTGAAAATTTTAGCGAAATCGGACCACTCTAAGCCGTGGACCCTAGGGGTCAAAGTTCAGATTTTCGAACAAATGTATATATGCTGTAATTGCTTGAAGAAATCGTATTTTTTTTTTAAATCTTGAAAGCATTAGTAAAATTGTTCTAACTAATGCAATAAATACCAATTTTAAATATATATAAAAAAAAATTAACCCTTTAGTGCCATGGGTGCCAAAATGACCCATTTTTAGAATCTTGAAAACATTAGTAAAATTGCTCTAATTAATGTATTAAATACCAATTTTAAATATATATATAAAAAAATTAACCCTTTAGTGCCATGGGTGCCAAAATGACCCATTTTTCGAAAAAAATGAAGTATATCCAAAAACACGTAAAAAGTAGTTCAGAGTTCAAATACTAATAGTTCTGAGCCATAAGATCTCAAATAACAAAACAAAAAATTTTAGATTTGAATACCCTACTAAAAAAAATTATATGACTTTTGATATTATGTATAATTATATCCGAAAAATGAGAATATGCAATTGTATCAAATTAGATCTTATTATGATCATATTAGATCTAATTTGACACAATTAGATCTAATTTGATGGAATAAGATATGGTTTGATACAATTTTATACGTATTTTGTCCTCATCCAAATGTATCAAATATAATATAATCATATCCAACTAGATATAATGGTATATAGTTCGATACAATTATACATAATTATATTAGACATATGTAACTACATAAAGGGTTATATATAATTAGATAATGTAATATGTTGCACTATATATTGTGCAATATATAACAAGATACAGTTATATATTTAGGATATAATTTCGTAAAATTTTATATAATTCTATCTTGGTATATATCTTCCAATATATAATTATACAAAATTTTATATGATAATATATGACTATATCAAAACTTTTTTACTTGGGTATTGAAAATTATTTTAATAATTATTTTAAATAAATTATTAAGTTTTTAAAATAAATTTTTTTCAAATACACTTAAAGACAATACAAATTATTATAATTTTTACAACATTTCACTTGTTTTAATAACAATTGGAATTCTTTTAAATTACAAATGATGTTTTTGAAATGGGGATTTTTTAATTACATTTGCTATTTTTTGAAAAATAAAATTTGAAAATACTCATTATTTAATTATAATCATTTCTTAAGTCCTTTAAATTTCCTTCTTTTGAATGTTGTTGTCTATAATTTTGTACAACCTAAAAAATTAAAACATACATAAAACCAAGTTAAAAATTTCGAATGAAATATTAATAACATTTTGTATTACTTTAAATAAATATTGCATCTGCTCTTCATCTTTTGTAATTTTTTCGTGGTAATCTTGAACTAGTTTTATTCCTCTCTCGGCGCAGTCATTTACAATTTTTAAGTTTTGAATAATTTTCTTTCCTTTTCTATACTCTTCCAATTCATTCCAAGTACTTGGGTCGAAGCCCACACATTCTTCATTTAAATAATATAAGTGATTGATAAATTTAGATATAGCCTTTTCTGCTATATTTATATTAATAGTTTTGTAGCTTTCTAATTTTCTTAAAAATTCTAAATTATTTACAGGCGCTTGTTATGCTTTGTCTGCATTGAACCAGAATCTGGAGTAACACTTAATAATAAACCCAGCAATTTCAAGTAAACCATTTATTTCTGATTGGGTTATTTCAGGGAATTGATCCCGAAAAATTAAAATTTTTAAAGAGTAAATAACTTTGGCCATCCACCTAGCATGGTGCATAGCTCGTGGCTTTGAAAATTAGTCCACGGGGAGGAACTCCACCCAAAAAGATTATAATTAACTCAAGAAACTCTTGGTAATCACTCTGTGGAAAGTCATTTGCATTGCGAAGCTTAAAATCTCATCACTTTCATCACCTAAAATAGTTTTAAAACGTGGATATGTAAATCCCGTCGAAATTTTGTTTTGATATATTTTGGGCCAATGCTTTTTAAATTTTTTGAATATAGTGATTTCAGGGCCATTTCTTTCTCGAATACACCTGCTAACACAATTTCCAAAATGTGATGTCTGCAGCCAAGGAATAAAATGTATTTTTCTAAAATACTGCAGGCTCCTCTAAATTTGCCTGTGTTTGACGCTGTTGTATCAAATACAAAGGCCTCGGTTTTGTCTAAAATATTGTGGTCTTCAAGAGTGTCGTAGACTGCAGATGCAATTTCTAGGCCAGTTCCTCTTTGGAGCAGTTGCTATTATTGAGAGACGGTCTTCGGATTTTCCTGTTACGCTAGGCAAAAGTTTTGTATCCCAGTGAATTGTTAAAGGTTGGGAGTTTTGTTTAAACGTTGATACAATGATTGTGCTCTTTGCTTTGCGCAACGCATCCCTTTGCTGACGAATCGAATTACGGTTTATAATAAATTCGGATGAGCTGAGCCCAACTGCATCCAGAACAGCAACTAGTAAATGAACTGTATCTCTGGAACTTATCTTTAATTTATCTAAAACAGCTGCTAGTCTTGGTGTCAAAATTTCTTTGCGACGTCTTTTTTTTTGGTTTTGTGACATTATCCGCTATTTGTGCATTTAAACCAAAATTATTATTCTCGTTTTGAATGGATTCTTCGTTGTCTGACTCATCCAAACATAAAGAATCGTAGGCAATACAATCTGTTAAAATCAGGTTGGTTAAAAAAAATAATCAAAGCCTCTGTACCCATTTTTAACCCATAACACTTTTGTTTTAACACACTCTTATAACAAATTTGGCTGCCGCAACCGATTTTCAATGGTTACCGCAACCTTGTAAATTCGGTTTTCACAACCGAATTTTCGGTGAGATGAAATCTTTCGATTTTTATATGGATGCAGTTTGGTTAAAATGGGTATACTTTTAAATATATATTTACCTTTTGAGGTTGATGGAGCTTCCAGAAGCTGTTGTCTTCTAAGTTCAAATGCTTGTTGACGTTTTTCACGGTTTTCTTCCCTTTTTTTAAGTTTGCATCAATACCTATCATGCACCCTGGGCGGCCTTTTAATCTCTGCTGGATCAAAAACTGCTTGTCTTCCTCGATCTTTATTAGATTGAGTGCGTCCACATGAGCCATATTAAATAAATCATCAAGTGAGTCTTTCCAAGATTCTCTCTTTTGTTTTAAACTATCAGAATCTCTTAACTTACGTCTCGATAACTGCTTCCACTTATTATACAGGGTCACTAATTTTTGTTCTGCGTTTGATCTTGAAATGACAGGAATACGGGCCCTTTCCCAAAACATTGAGCATTCCCTTATAACTATGCGAGCACTTTTAGCAACATTTAACTTTTTAGTTCTTAAATTATAAAATAAAACTCTTAGACAATCTAATTTTGATGGAAGCTTACTACCAGATAATTGTTTTTTTTTTTGGTGGCCAATTAAATAAATTTCACTTCTTAGTACTGGCTTATTTAATTTTAAAGAAATTACGATAAAAAATAACTTAAGACACACTTTACACGAATGTTAATCACTTTCAATCAATTAAAAAAAGTGGGTTTGACTAGTTTTTCTTTATTTGTTTTTTAATAGGGGAAAACCCGTATTAAATGCTCTAAAATTACTCTTTGAAATAATATAAAACGGGAAATCACAGAGTTGAAATTTGAATGTGAAATTTGATAGGTTTGTATAATTTTGGGTCAGTTCATGGCTAAAGGTCAAAGTGGTAGTTGTTCATTCTTAAATCCGTTAAATTTAAACTAACAACTGGTTTATGTCCTTACTAATTGGGTTTTGGTTATATTTATCAGTAAATGGTTCATAAACAAATTGTTTGATTCTGAGTAGGGATGCCGAACGGGACTGGTTTTTACAAATCCCGGGATTTTTCGGGGTTTCGGGATTTTCTTGTTTCGTCATATTTTTAATTTTAAAAGTAAATAGCTGAAATAAACCCTAAAAATTTAAATAATTCATTATAAATCTACTTATTATTTCTTGTAGTATGAAGAAATAAACAAATTAAGCCGGATTCACAATGCTGGAGTACTCCACGCTGCAGAGTTGAGGGTGTAAAATAGAGATAGCATGATACAAAAAATATATAAGTGCAAAAAAGAAAGGAACAAAATCCACTCAGAGTGGAGTACTACAGCATTGTGAATCTGACTTTAAACAGAAACTACACTTATAGAAATAGAAAGTATGTAAAAATTGCAGAAAAAGCTACCAAAAATTAGCAAAAAAGATTCCGCATTTAAAACTACTGAAATCAACGGAACTTGTTTACTAAATAATTGTTAAATTTCCGAAATATAAGAAATATACTAATGACTTAAATTTAAGCAAATTGCAGTTTACCTCTGAAGAAACTTTTTAACCAAAAGTAGCTAAAACACTGCTATATCTACAAATTGTTAGTTATATTTGGCTAAAATTAATTGAATACAAATACAAACTACTCTCCTGAAATCATCAGAAATATTTAGTGACTATTAGTTTTTTTAAATCAACTAACAAAAAATATTAAGCACATACCTCTGATGATTTCCGAAAGGCAGATTGTTAGATTTTTTAATTTAACAAAAATTTGCTGTTTTCAGTCGACAAAATTATTTTGCATGAAGTTATGATTTTAGCAAATCATCAATAAAATAAATAAAAACATGTCCGTTAAAAGCTAAATTACGATTCTCAAAAGTTTCACAACGGAATAAAAGTTTTTAAATTATTATAAGGTTTTTATTCTGATTTATTTAATCTCTAATTTATTTTAATTTTATTTATGAATGGGAAAAATTAGTTCTTTAATAGCAATTAATAAGATATTAGATTTATGTGATTTAGGTCGAATATAACAATGAAAACAAATAAAAAAAGAGATAAAATATGCCAAATAATGAAATCGGAAATCCCGGGATTTTTTCAAGACCAATCCTGGTATTTCGGGATTTCTAAATCCCGGGATTTTCGGGATCGGGATCGGTATCCCTAATTCTGAGTGCATTAAAAAACTTCGGCAAAATGCACCCTTACACCCAATCTTGTAATATAAGATAAAAAGTGGTTAATTTCGAACTCCAAGACTAAAGGGATCAATCTTTTCAAGCAAATGTTTAGACTATAATTAAAAATAGTTGCTTATTAATCGTATTTGGACAGGAAGGGTTTTAAATCGTGTTTAAAACTGGGTAATTTTGACCCGGGTGATACAAAAGGGTTAATTTTTTTATGAATTAAAAAAAAAATTTCAGACTATAATTAAAAATAGTTGCTTAGTAATCGTATTTGGACAACAAGGGTTTCAAATCGTGTTTAAAAAATGAGACATTTTGACCCCGGTGGCACAAAAGGGTTAATTTGTTCATAAATTATTATAAAAAAAATGTCAGACTATAATAAAAAATAGTTGCTATTTAATCGTATTTGGACAATAAGGGTTTTAAATCGTGTTTAAAAAATGGGTTATTTTGACCCCGGTATCACCAAAGGGTTAATTTTTTCATAAAAAAATTCATATTGTAATTTAGAATATTAATTACAATAATTTTACAACTCCATACATTTCAATGCCACCCTAATATACATATATAAAAATAAAAACGACAACTGTCTCTGATTTGGTACTAGTTAACAGCACCAAGACAACTTTTAAATTGAATTTATAATTTGCTCTAAACAAATCACATTACCTCCAAAATAACTCCTAAACCCGAAGATTTAAACAATCTCTCAAAAAATCATACACGACATATAACATAATATCCACAACAGTATAAATGAACAACAAGCTATAGTATATCTTTAGGATACTGACATTATAAATTAAAAAAATTATTATCCCCCATAACACAGGCGTCAGTTACAGGCTCGAAGCCGTCGATGTTGCCTGCAATATGGAACGAGTTCGCAAAACAATTCCAAACACAGCCTGTGTCTTAACGTGTGGCCTCGACCCACAACTCATGCTCATTCAGCTAGCCGGGCTGATCAATTCGTACACTCATAATAACCTTGCTACCATTGCCCGTTCTATTCCTTTCCTTCCTGACAACAATTTCAATGCGCAGAACAATTAAAGAATATTTTCCCTACAGTAGTTTTCGCTGAAATGCGTTGCTAACAGTAGGGGTGTTTGTTTACTTTCTGGGTAACGTTCGGTAAAATGAGAGTAAGCCCAAAATCCTCTCACAAAATGACAAAATTACCCAATTGTACGGGAACGCAAACAAAGAACACTTTTCTAGCCCAAACATTTATTTCAAAGCATAATGTGAAAAAGTGATGGGACTTGAAAAATATTGTTTTGTGCCAAGTTATGCCTAACTGTGCCAAATGGGCCTTTATTGTGCCAAAACCAAATTTTCACTCAGTACTCGTGTTTTCAACTTTAATTTCATTTCGTAATAGCATCCTTATGGAATTAATTCTATTTTGAATGAATTCTAACCGAATGAATTAAAATTTCCCTGAATTCATTCAATTAAAAGGTTAATGATAAATGAAGTTCATTCGATTCTTATTAAAGATTTGCGAATGCATCCAATGAATGAATTCTTTAGGAATGGTTGCAAGGCATGGTATTCATATAAACATTTTCAAAAACTGAATTAAATTTTTCATGAATTAAACTTAAATTAATTCCTTCGAAACTCTGAGCTAAATTTAAAGCATTTGAATTTTTTTAAATTCTATGGGTTATTCGGTGATACTTTCGATGACATTTTTCTAGTTTTGCTTTGTTCGAAAAGGTATTTTAATAGCAATATATGCTTAGAAACTAAAAATTAAAGAATTTAAAATTTTTTTTTTTAATTTATATCCTATTAAATTTTGTAGATAACCAAAAAATGTGCCAAAATAGTATCGGTTTTGCCATTGTACCAATCAATATTAGATTATGCTAAAAAGGGCACAATTGTGCCAAATTGTTCAAAATATCCAAATTTAATCAATTAATGAATTACAAGAAATTTGTGTTCCCTGTTATAATTATTAGTGCAGATCCTAACTCCAAGGTAATCAAAATGGTGGATTATATCATATTTTCCCGTTTCCGTCGAAAATATTTTTTCCATAGATGTAATAAGGTTTAATATTAGTCGGACGCAGACAAATAATTTCCAAGGAAAAATAAAACTTTCGTACTCCGAAAAAAATTCATCAGTAGCTCAGTTAGAGAAAATCTCAGCAAAAATGAAAATAATTTAAAATAACTGAAATAATTACCAACTTTTGCTTCAGTTGAAAAAAAGTTTAATTTGTTAGTTGATTTACTAATAACTAAAAAATTGTAGTGGAAAAATGTAAAACAATAAAACAAATTCAAGTGCAATTTATTTATAAATATCAAAATGAAAAAAAAAATAATTCATAAATAAAAACTTTTAACAGTTAATGGCAAAATTGAAATGCGTTAGCGGCTTACAACTGGGAGATTACAAAATATTTGTTATACGAAGTGGCAACTTGGAATAAGAATCAAAAACAAAATAGTATATTCCAATTATGTTTTATTTTTAATAAAACAATAATTCTTAATAATTCTGTCCTGAATATATTGTGAAATTAATTATGAAAAATGCAATGTTTTATCTATTTGCAGCCAAATTAAAATATATGAAATTATTTGAAACTATTACATCGGTTATTAGCTACTAATTCAAAGTGTTGTTTTTGTTTAACTGTAAGCTCCGTTAACAGAAAATTAAATTCAATCAAATTAATCAACTGAAGCTTAGTAAGGGGTACTTCACCTGCGGCTCAGTTCAAAATTAAGTAGCCAGTAACTGCGAAATTTTTTCCGGGGTAATTTATTGAAAATTTGAATGGGGGACGGCAAGAAATAGAAGTTCAATAGGAAACAACAGAATAATGTTTTTTTCTATATTTTTAAGGCTGTAGAAGAATATTTTGTAGTTTGTTTTGAATTTATCGATTTTTAAATTTTTTTATAAAATATAAAGTTTATTTTATATTCAATAAAAAAATAAGATAAAAAAGCAATATCAATTGTCTGTATAAACCATGTTCAATTTGGATATAGTTGATACACAATAGACTCAATGTTTATTTAACATATAGTTGAAAGTAGCTAAATTCATAGTTAACTTGCCAATATTTAAAAACTTAGTTGACACCAACTCAATAAATTTAACTATATATTAGTTCGGGGTATTTCACCTATACGATAGCTGAAATTCTCATCAAAATCAACTACGAAATATTTTGGGTGTACAGATATGTATTTAATTACAAAAATCTTAAAGGAGAAAATTATGACTTAAATGCACGTGACAAACTCTATGCAGCAAACATGTCTTTTGCGTGATAAACCCCTAACCTTTTACCAGCCAAATTCCCAAGTTCGTATAACGAATTCCCAATAACCTTGACTACAACACATCTTATATTCTGAGGAGCTAACTTTTTATTGTAGCTTTCACTAAGACTACTTTGCTTAAAATTTTTACGATATACAATTTGACCCTCTCTAAATCTAACATCCTTGCTTCTAGTATTGTACACCTTTTCATTCCTAAGATGAGCATTTTGCAAATCTTTGAAAATCTTATCGCGTATTAGTTGATTTTTATCTGAAGGCAACACTACTGAAAAATCCGCGTCCCGAAGAGCACACAACTTCCGTCGTACCTCGTATGAGCCACCATGCTGTGCCATATGCATCCCAAATACTGCATAATATGGTGACAAACCTATCGCACTGTGGACCACGCTCCTTAAAGCTGCGTCACTAATGTGCAAATCTCAGCCCTTTTGATTCTCACCTATATACGATCGTATGATCTCCAAAATGGACCTGTTCACGCGCTCAGACGCATTGGCCTGAGGCGAATAAAAGGCAGTTTTTTTATGTTCTACTCCATATCTTATCAAAAATTCTTTAAATAACGTAGATACAAATTGCTTGCCGTTGTCAGAATGGACAAACTCAGGCACTCCAAAAACATGAAACAATTCACGCCCTAAACACTTGCCAACTTCACATGCGGTTGTCTTTCTCAACGGTTTAAGATACACAAATTTAGAGAAATGGTCTAGGCAAACAAATATACAAGTATTTCCATCTTTGGTCCGGGGATAAGTACCCATAAAATCAATGTAAAGGCGCTGAAACGGCCGTTCCTTAAGAACGTGAGAACCCATTGGAGGTCTCTTCATATTATTAGATATTTTGCAACTCTTACACACCTCACAATCCTTCACTAACTCTTGAACATTTGTCGCCATACCAGGCCAATAATACTTTGTCCGCAGCTTCGCTAAAGTTTTGTGGATTCCCCCATACCCTGAAGATGGCGAATAGTGTGTCCTCTCTAGCAAACTCAGACGCAATTCTGAAGGAACCCACAACTTCCATGCGCGGTCCTCTTGCAACGCATCTCCTGTTCGAACTTCAGTCCGTTTATACACAAAACCGTCCGACACACATAGGTCCGGCAGTTGCCCTTTATTGTTCATAATTGTCCGTTTTAGCTCCTCATACTCGTCTGAAGAAAAGAACTCTGAAGTCAAATCCACATCTAAAATCCTATCATCAGTTCTCAACTCCTCAATATCAACACGTGACAATGCATCTGGAACTACGTTTTGCGAGCCTTTGCGGTGCTCAATAGTAAAATCGTAGGCTTGAAGCTTGAGGCTCCAACGCGCTAACCTTCCAGACAATTCCTTTTGTTGCATGAGCCACTTTAAGCTTGAATGATCCGTAATAATAGTGAAAGGCAAACCTTCTATATACGGCCTAAATTTTTTCACGCTCAAAACCGCTGCATAACATTCTTGCTCAGTAACACTGTAGTTTTTCTGGACTTTGTTGAGCTTTGAAGATAAGTAAGCGATAGGCTTCTCATTCCTATCGTCATCCATTTGAAAAAGTACTCCTTTAACTCCCTCAGATGACGCGTCAAACTGTATATAAAAATGCTTCTTAAAGTCTGGTGTGGATAAGACTGGAGCGGTCACAAGACTACTTTTTAGTTTTATAAAGGCCTGACGCCCCTCATCCGACAAAGAGCTGTTTCGAGTTTTGGGTTCAGGAAACTCTTCCATTGCTGAAACCTTGTCCCTATCAGTCCTAAGACAACCATCTCCTACAACATACCCGAAATACTTTACTTCTCTATAACAAAATTTACTTTTACCAACATTTATTGTAAGTTTTGCCTTCTTCAAACAATATGCCACAACCTTAAATAGTTCTAAATGGGTCTCAAAATTGGGGGAACAAACCAAAAGATCGTCCAGGTAAACAAAGACAAATTCTCGTACACTAAAAAGTTTTAAACTAAAACAATAAATATATTGGGTTTTCATTTTTATTCAAAAAAAATAAAAATCGCAGTGCACTATTGCCACCACTTTCTAAAGAAAACTGAAGAAGGGGACTTGGAAAATCCCCGAAACGATCGTCTTTTCATTCCTGAAAGTGTTAGAGGTTTTTGAAAGCAAAAACTCTGTGAAGTATTTGTTAGGAGAATATCCTGATGAAGAAAAATAGCAGTTTTTGAAAAAAGTACTTATTATGTTAATTCATAATAAGGAAATTGGCCTCTAAACAATAAATATATATTTTTTTTTTGTTGTTACTTTTTTTCTCTTTTACACGAAAAGTAAAGTTTGATCTGGCTACAAACATTATTCTCTTCCCTTTGCTAATTCTTTTCTCTAATTCTTTAACTAAATGTTTTTTTATTTTCCTTTTTTTTGTTCTTTTGATATAAAATATTTAGAAATTTCAAAATTTGTAGATGAACAACAAGAATTTTAAGTATATTATTTTTTCTTTATATGAAACTTGTTTAAAGAAATTAAAAGAACAAACGCCAAATATTTATGATGCCTATATGAAAAATCTAATACAACCAACAGGCCTTTTTTTATTTTATATGTTTTTTCTTTTTGTTTTGTACCAATAGAATCTACAACAAAATATATGTTTTTCTTTATTATGTAAAGGTGACGTCAAAATCTCTTTATTACCCGTTTTGCTTTGTTTTCATAATTCATTTTGCTAAATGTTATTATTTCTATTGTTTTGCATTGACACTATGAATATAAAAAATTAAATGTCAAATATAACTTCACTCACCGAAACGTGGATAGTGGCGCCAGCATCGACGATCGTGTGGGATGGAGCAGGAACGATATAGTACACTATACAAATTTTTTTGTTCTTTGTAAAAAAATTAAAACTTTTTGTTATATACATTTTTTTTATATTCACTTGATCCATGTCTGCACAATTCTGTGCTGTTCGGTTCGGTTTTGTTTTGCTCCGACATATAAACCTTTTTTTAAACAATACAAAAAATAAATAAATATTGATTGAATTATCTGCGAAAGGACGCTGAATTTCATTAAGTGTATTTAATGTTAATTCAAAAGAAAAATCAAAATATACTTAAACGAACAATAATAATAATAAATTATATACATACAAAAATAAATATAAAACAACAGAGAGCCCATAATTAAAAATGCAAAGCGGGGACCCTCCCGCCCCTATTACCACCGTAAGTAATCCACCGACAAATGTGGCACTCTCTCCCGCGCAAGTCGCAACAACATACGTGAGTGTAAATGATCCATCCTTGTCAAACTTTCTCCCTGCACATGCGCAATCATCACCCATATTATTGGGTTCTCAATGCAATAGATCAAATTTGCCAACGAACTCAACTTATTTACCAACTCTTTCCCTTCCTCTTACAACATACCCATTAACCAACTCAGCAACTACAACAACATGCTATACTGTCAGTACACAGGCATCTACAACTACTACTGTAACATCCTTAACCACGTCTTTGATTATGCCTATCATGTCAACAACAAATGTTCAAACATTATTTACCCCCGCTAAACAAGTTCTCTTAGGGGGTTATTTTGTAATACGCAACGCCTTGCGTTGCGTTGTTTTCCATACAAATTGTTTTTGTAACAATAACAATTTACACATAAATCAACGCAACGCAAGGTGTTGCGTTTTACAAAATAACCCACTTAAACTCTTCTAATCAAGTTCATTTAAACTCTTCTAATGCACAGAAGAGCGTAAACATTAAAAACTCTCTTAGTAAAGTTGAAATCCAAAGAATTACTCAAATACAATCGTCGCCTAATACAATCGCTCCAATACTACAACAGCCGGCATTGGTCGCATCAAAAGGCTCCAAATAAAACAGCTTATCGGCAATTTAATTCTAATGGCTTCCCAAATCTCCAAGAGAATAAGGGTATTCCATCACAAAATAGGTTTTCCGAACGAAGTAATAATTTCAGTGGCTCTAATAGTCTATCTAACCCCCAACATCTTTCGAATAATAACATTTCGTACGCCCAAGCTGCAAAAGAATCCCAAGTTATCCCAGAAAAATTAGAAGCTTCTATAGCGGCGCTAATCCAAACTATGAATACTTTCATTTCTAATATGCAAGGCCTTATGCAAGAACTGCTAAGAAACCAGGGTATGCTACTCCAAGCTTTCACCAATAATCGATGAACAAGTTAAGAATATGTTTCTGGAACGCTAACGGCCTAAGCCAACACAAAATAGAAGTTGAAAATTTCTTGAATTCTCAAGAGATTGATATAATGCTCATTTCTGAAACTCACTTCACATTAAAAAATTGCTTTAAAATTAATGGTTATTACATTTATGACACAAAGCACCCGAGCGGAAAGGCGTGTGGTGGTTCGGCAATAATTATAAGCGACAAACTTAGCCATTTTCCTACAAACGAATATAGGACAGAACATATACAAGCCACATCTATCAGTCTCGTGTCAGAAAGACTCACTATTTCTTCCATATATTGTCCTCCTAAGCACAATATATCAGAATCCCAATTCACACAGTATTTCAGAACTCTTGGCAATAAATTTATAGCAGCAGATGACTTCAACGCGAAACATACCCAATGGGGTTCGCGCCTTAAAACCACTAAAGGAAGGCAACTTTTAAAATCCATATTATCCTGTAATCTAGATGTCATCTCGGGTGGTCAGCCAACTCACTGGCCATCAGACACTAATAAAATTCCTGATATTATCGACTTTGTTGTCATCAGGAATATAAATCGCGATCATATATCTGTAGTCACATCTCCAGATCTCTCTTCAGATCATTCCCCCTCGATTTTGACATTGTTCCAGAAGCAACCAATTCCAGAATCTAATTGTTTTCCAAATAGGTTCACAAATTGGCTAAAATATAAAAAATATATAAGTTCCCACTTAAGATTAAATACTTCTCTAAAAACTGAAGTAGAAGTAGAATCGGCAATAAACTTATTTACGGAAACAATCACGAATGCAGCGAATGTATCGACGCCCACCATCATTCAAAACAATAAAAAAACTAATTTTCCCAAAAATATTCAAGACCTGGTAAAGGAGAAGAGAAATGTTAGACGTTTATGGCAATTGCACCGCTCTCCGGCATTGAAACTTCAATTAAGACAATGTCAAAGAGATATTCATAGCGCAATTAAGAATAACAACGAATCGTCTCTCAAGAAATACCTACAAAATCTTGACCCAACAGAAAAGTCTGACTATAGCCTGTGGAAAGCCACCAAAAAACTGAAAAGACCTATAGTTTATGAATCACCTATTCGACTTAGTGATGGTAATTGGGCCAGGAGCCCCTCCGATAAAGCAAATGCTTTCGCCGATCATTTGCAAAACGTATTCACTCCCAATATTACCAACTCCTATGTTACTATTCCACAAATAAACGATTTAGTAGTATCTCCAATGAAACTTCGGTTTGTTAACATAGAAAAAGCAGTTAAAAATCTCAACACAAAAAAATCCCCTGGGAAGGATAAAATTACATCAAGAATGATATGTGAACTGCCCATTACTGCTCTAAGGCTCTTACTATTTATATTTAATGCTATCCTGCGTATTGGTTTTTATCCGTCCTCTTGGAAAATATCCGAGATTATAATGATCCCCAAGCCTGGTAAGGATGTTAGTCAGGTCTCTTCGTACAAACCAATAAGTCTTCTCTCGATATTATCAAAAATGTTCGAAAAATTAATTTTGCACTCTCTTACGCCATACCTAAATGCACATCAAATTATTCCCGCTCATCAGTTTGGATTTCGCAAGGATCATAGTACTATAGAACAAGTACATCGCATCGTGACTCTTATCAGAAAGGCTTTTGAAGAGAAACTCTATTGCTCTTCATTGTTTATCGATATTTCTCAAGCATTTGATAAAGTATGGCTTGAAGGTTTGTTATATAAAATTGTATTACTGTTACCTCAAAACTCCCACAAACTACTCAGGAGTTATTTAACGCACAGAACTTTTGCGGTTAAGTATAAAGACTTCATCACTAGTACCAGAAGCATTTCTGCCGGAGTTCCACAAGGTAGTATACTTGGTCCTCTTATGTATATTCTATACACTGCTGATATGCACAAACCCCCTTATTCAAACGTCAACCTTTGCAGACGATACAGCGTTCGTAAGCATTCACAAAAATCCGAAAATACATAGCTTCTCAAAACTTACAAACACATATACATGATGTGGAAAAATAGCTCAACAAATGGAAAATAAAGGTAAACCCATCAAAATGTGCCCACGTAACATTTTCTTTGAGAAGGGGGAACTGTCCTAAACTTACAATTAACGACACTCATGTCCCTGAACAGTCTCATATTAAATACCTTGGAATACACCTCGACAGACGCCTCACTTGGACACAACACATCGAAGCAAAATCAAACCAGGTGAAACTTAAAACTGTTCAACTACTCTGGCTCCTCAACTCTCATTCCACCCTCAAGCCAATATGGACATATGGAATCCAACTCTGGGGAACAGCATCTTCATCTAATATAAATAAATTACAAAGAAGACAATCTAAAATACTGCGCCTGATAACTGGTGACCCGTGGTTCATCCGCAACAGCAACATCCACAGAGATCTCAGTATTCCAACAGTTGCCGACGAAATCAAGAAATTCTGCTCTAAATATGTACGGAGATTAACAACTCATCCAAATTCCCTAGCTCAGGATCTACTCTCATATAGAGGCCACAGGCGTCGAAAAAGGGTAGATACCTTGGCTATTGATCAAATCTAATAAGCCTGCTCCTCACGATGGTTACTATTGCACTGGCAATAGGACTATAATTGTATATTTAGTTTTTTAAGATTTTAATACTTATTGTTATTTTCTATAATGAAGAAAGATTCAATAAATAAACAAATGAGTTAAAAAAAAAAAAAAAAAAAACTTGATCCTCTTTTCTTTGGCTAATTTTACCTTTTCTAGATTTTTCTATATTCAAATATCTTTACTACCTTTTTCTTCACATGAGAATTATGTTTCCTTTTCTTTTTTTTCGTTTTTTTCTTGTATTCAAAAAAAAATTCCACAGAACCGAATTAGCAAAAAAAAGTTTATGTTATTTTTTCCTTTTTTTTTTTTTTTTTTGGTAAAATTCAAAGGTATTCAAATGATTTTAATTTTCCTTTTTCTCTTATTATTGATCACTTTACTTTTCGATCACACAAATTACTATTATTAATACTATTCTTTTCTTTTTAAATGCAAATTCACTTTTTTTTATATATTGGTGAAATCAAAAAATGTGATAAATTTTTGGGCCAAATTTGTGAGAAGCAAAAAGTGTTAATATTTCGGTTTTTTCTTAATGGAATCAGTAGATTTAGTCATTATAAACCTTATTGCAAAAAATCTCTTCTACAAGTTGTCGCAATAACTTTTTTTTGCACAATTTTAAATTTTTTTTTGTTGTAACGGAGTTTACATTTCTGCAAGCAAAAGATATAACAAAAAAAATTGCGTACGAAATTTCTTCAATTTATTAATTTTTCGTATTTGGGTTTTCAACTAGCTTTCCAATGATATATAATTTTTGTTTATCAAATTGGCGGTTTCGCGAATAAAAATACAATTCATTCCGCGAAAAAAAATTTATTTTATTTTTTAATTTTGTATTTTTTGTCCTTTTAAATGCTTTTCAAAAATATAAAATTTTTTAAAATCCAAACAGCGGTTGCGCAGTTACAAAATAATATATTAAAAACATAACATTTCGCGATCAAAAAATTCTTAAATTGTGTGAAACAAATTTAACTTGTCAAACTAATGTCAGTAATGACATGAAATATCGATTCAAAACCAATGAAATGCAAAATCAATCTTTTTTCGCTCCAGCAGCTTAGGGTAAAAAACTGATCAATTTTTTTGATTTGACACCAAATTATTAGTTGAATCGTCTTTTGACGCATAAATATTAGTTGAATCACCTCCGTTTATGGTTATTTTAAAATATTTTAAACATTTATCTACATTTATTTGAATGAAATCTGATGCAAACAATTGTGGTTACGGAGTTTACATTTGGTTACTTTTTCCGTCTTCTTTCAGAAACGCTTTGTCAGAATTTGTTTTACGAAACAAAATCGCATGATGCCTACAAGGTGAATACAAATATGATATTGTTTTTCTTATTCGTTAAATAGTTTGGTGTAAAAATTAGGAACGGAGTTTATAACATTTTTTCAAATCTTATTAAAGACATCCTTTTTCATCTCGAGAATGTTACATGCTGCAGAAAAGTTTCAAGTCTGTTATACTGGATGATTACTTACAGTCCAATGATCATTTGAGTTAAATAACATTATACTTTTCGGAATTTAAATAATAGATAACTCCAAAATTCTGGTTATGCATTTTTATCAAAAATTATGACTTAAAATCGTTACAAAGTTGAAGTCGTGATAGCTAAGATATACGAAAAAGTTTGTAAAATGTATTAATTTTTATTAAAAGCGGCACTTTTCCTCTTCATAAAAATTCTTACAGTTAGTGTTTAGCTTTATTGGTTATTAAAATATAAGCTATTAAAGTTAAAAAACCTTATGAGTTACTTGTTACGGAGTTTACATTTGGCCTATAAAATTGCTCACAAATTTTATGTATTAACCACAAATTGGTCAGCTTGTTATAAATTTTGTAAAACAGGTGACAATGCGCTGATATATATCGAAATATGTAACTCAAATGTAATCCATGCATTAGAAATTAGGTGGTTACACGGTTTTTATCACATTTTTTGATATCACCCATATAAGTTCTATGAACCTGCTACATCAATTACTGCTACTAAACTGGATTTTTCCAAAAAAAATTTGCAATTTCTTTCCCTTTTTAAAGTCTCTCAGTTGAGTAGCGCTCTGATTATCAGAATTAAAACTGTCTTCCCTCTTCTCCTCAGCTCTCTATCAAACAAAAATTACAGCAATAGCAAAGCAAAATAATTAAATCAATATTTAATTTGAGGCCCTCTTTGGAATTATCCCCAATAGCATAAGAGACCTGGAAAAAGAACGTTAAACAACACCATGTGTAGAAATTACACACTTGCATACTACTCGTATTATGACCTCTTACCTCAAACAAGTATAATTTTTTTTTTTTTTTCTAAATCAAGAAAAATTATGCAGCAAACTTATTTCGACTCAAAAATAAAGAACTTTGTAAGAACAAATGTCCGAAACTTGAACAACGCTTAGAGTAATTTAGTTTTGTATTCTTGTAGAAAACACATAAAAGATTACCAGAAAAGTTTTGTCCCGTAGGGTCAAGTTTTGAAAAATCCCACTTTGACCCATTTATAGTGCCCCAATCGAGTCCAAATGTATGACCGACCCCCACTAACTTTGGAGGGCCGATCCACCCATGCCAGTGGCACACCCCCTGGAACTCCCCTGGGGGGTTCCCCATACAAACATTTTAAAAAATCACCATTTTTGGCACTTTATTTTATTATTTTTTATTTATTTTATTTATTTTTATTATTTTATTTATTTTTTCTCTTTAGAAATTTATTTAGTCAGAACATATGTAAATGAAAAAATTAATTTAACCTAGTAATAGAAAAGAAAATAAAAAAAAATTACTGTTTGAAGTCTTTTTTGCTTTCAAGTCTGGGCAATTTCGAACGGCTCTCTAATGTCGTCACCATAACAGCCTCTACATTTTCCGGTATAACTCGTTTGGAAACGCTAGCTAGCAATTGAACGTGTCGTAAAATAGGTTGTGTGGGTTTTTTAAGCCACCACAAGACACAGCTGCATGTCGTAAACTTACTTAAGCTAAATCGGTTACAGGTAGAATTGAGCATAAAATTATCATAAAGGATTTTCCAGAAGTAATAAAAGGCGCACTTGCTTAACAGAATTTGTGGTCAGATTAGTGTTTAATTTACATGTAAGTACTTTATGGGCAGTTTTGACAACAAAATCGGTTACAGGTAGAATTGAGCATAAAATTATCATAAAGGATTTTCCAGAAGTAATAAAAGGCGCACTTGCTTAACAGAATTTGTAGTCAGATTAACGTTTAATTTACATGTAAGTACTTTATGGGCAGTTTTGACAACAAAATCGGTTACAGGTAGAATTGAAATTACCATTTCATTCTTATTACCTTGTCTCCTAGACCATATATAACGCAACAGTTTTTGTGAATGCATTAAGTCGTTGTGAAGAACTCGAAGTGTGAAGTGCTAATTTGAGATAAAAAAATATTTAAAAAAAAATCATTCCAAATCAAGAAGTTTAAAATGAATCCACCATCCTCTACACCGCAAGATGAAGCAATAACAACATCAACAACTATCGAAAACCCAATGAGTCATATACCCAGGCATGATGTTACTGTTTTTGGTGTGTCTACTGATTTGACTGATCTTAATTTACCAACCCATCTGGATATCTTGAGATATTATTTTTACTTGAGCGAACAAAAAAAGTTGTCCTATAAAGCATTCACTATTCAAGTACAAGATAAGTTGATTGGAATTTGGGAAAAACTTGGTATGGACATAATGCTGAAAAAAAGTGTATGTAATAAATTGAATAGATTGCTTGACAAATATCAAGAGCAAATCAAGAGAAGAAACAAACCCCAACAATTTACAGAGTATGTAAAATCTCTGGAAACAATTTTTTTCATTGGAACATGTAAATGCGATTTGAAGGCAGCTCCATGTGCATGCGGTTTGGTTCCCGAACGCCTCAAAGAGTTTATGCACGATCAACATAATCAGAGAAGTCTAACAATGGATGGATTTGCGATGGAAATTGAAGAGCAAGGAGCAACGTCTATGTCATCAATGCCAACATACCAAGATCCCGATGATTCAACATACGCACCGCCACCGGTTCAAGAAGATTTGGATATAAGCACAAGTTCACAATACACACAGAGATACGATTGTTTTAACTTTGCCTTGGTATGTGACAGATTTGGCGTGCCTGATAGAGTAGCATCAGCAATGGGAACAGCTCGTTTCCAAGATTTTAAAATGAAAGATATCCATGGCAAACCTCTCATCATGGATAAATCGAAAGTTCGCCGAGAAAAAGAGAAATGCAGACAAGAAGTGCTTCGCAAACGGTTAGATGATACCAATTTGTTAGCATTTTCATTCGATGGCAGAAAAGATGATACTTTAACGAGAGATACAATTGATGAGAAGTATCATACTAGAATGGTAAAAGAACCTCATCTTGTTATTTTGAGAGAACCGAATTCTGAATTGATTGGTTACGTAAGACTGGAACATGAAACCGCTGAATACAAAACAACCAAATTAAATGATTTTTTCAACGATAAAAATATATCACTGGATGCATTAATTGGCATATGCACTGACGGTGAGCCAACAAACACTGGCCCAAACGGTGGAATTATACGACGATTCGAATTGCTGTTAAAAAGACCATTGCATTGGTTCGTTTGCCTTCTACACTTCAACGAACTTCCGTTTCGGCATTTGTTTGAAGCTTTGGATAAATCAACCAGCACTGGACCAAGATTGGCAACCGGAAAATTGAGCCGTCAAATCGAAACTTGTGAAACTCTTCCGGTAAGTTATTGCTATCACTCATTTATTATAATTGTCAACCGTTTTTAATTGTTTTATTTTTATATATTTTCAGGTGGTGGACGGCTTTCAGAAAATTGAGTTGAAAAATATGCCCCCTGCTCCAGAAAAAATTGAATTTTCCACCGATTCCAAGTACTTATACGACATGGCCCATGCAATTTCTAGCGGCGTGGTTTCAGTGGATCTGGCAAACATCAAACCAGGGAAAATTGTACATTCTCGGTGGCTCACCAAGGCCGCTAGACTATTACGATTATATGTGACAACGGAAAATCCAGATGCAAATTTAAGAATACTGGTTGAATTTATAATTACATGTTATGTGCCAATGTACTTCAATATCAAGTATTACAGCTCTGTCGTGTACGGTAGTAGATTATTTTTCAAATTCATTAGTTGGTCAAGATTTCTAGAACCTCGTTTACGCAAAATTGTCAATAAAGTAATTACAGATAATTCATATTATGCGCATTCGGAAAATATCTTGTTATCAATGTTGTTTGATGATAGCAAAGAAAAGCGCGACTGTGCTATCAAGATAATTCTACGCTATCGAACCGATGTTGACGACCCAACGGGACTTAGAGCTTATAAAAAACCAGATATAAACTTTTATTGCACAAGTTACACGGAAATGATCAATATGAATGACATAAATGACGTATTTGAACCACCATTCACGCGAAGCATTCCATACGATACTTTGAAAGAATATTTAAATCAAGATGATCCACCGTTTAATGATCCAAAAATTCCATCACACATACAAGAAACAGAACGACACGTTCAATTGCTAGCTAGCGTTTCCAAACGAGTTATACCGGAAAATGTAGAGGCTGTTATGGCGACGACATTAGAGAGCCGTGCGAAATTGCCCAGATTTGAAAGCAAAAAAGACTTCAAACAGTAATTTTTTATTTTTTCTTTTCTATTACTAAGTTAAATTAATTTTTTCATTTACATATGTTCTGACTAAATAAATTTCTAAGGAGAAAAAATAAATAAAATAATAAAAATAAATAAAAAATAATAAAATAAAGTGCCAAAAATGGTGATTTTTTAAAATGTTTGTATGGGGAACCCCCCAGGGGAGTTCCAGGGGGTGTGCCACTGGCATGGGTGGATCGGTCCTCCAAAGTTAGTGGGGATCGGTCATACATTTGGACTCGATTGGGGCACTCTAAATGGGTCAAAGTGTGATT
The DNA here is from genome assembly GCA_949987735.1 of Leucophora obtusa. NCBI lineage: Eukaryota > Metazoa > Arthropoda > Insecta > Diptera > Anthomyiidae > Leucophora > Leucophora obtusa. The sequence continues at coordinate 176,079,363 of OX465295.1, read as the reverse complement.
TTTCAAAACTTGACCCTACGGGACAAAAGTCAACAGTTCGGCAAAGTTTCTTATTTTGATCCCTAGAATACGATTTTCCCTGAGCCATGGGCGATTTTTTTGCCTCCCCACAAATCGACCCGGCCTAATATACATATATAAAAATAAAAACGACAACTGCCTCTGATTTGGTACTAGTTAACTGCACCAAGACAACTTTTAAATTGAATTTATAATTTGCTCTAACCAAATCACATTACCTCCAAAACAACTCCTAAACCCGAAGATTTAAACAATCTCTCAAAAAATCATACACGACATATAACATAATATCCACAACAGTATAAATGAAGAACAACCCGAGTAAAAAAAATTGATCTCGCGCAATATCTAATTATATCCAATTTGATATTGTTTAAGATCTGCTGTAATATCTAGCTGATCCAATTAGATCTCAAAATTGGGTGTATCCAATCATATCGTATTAGATCGCATTGTATATATGGGGATAAACTAAGATCAAGTTATATCTCAAAATTGGGAGGTCCAGTGATATCTTTGAGGATAAACCTAGATCTATTTTGATCCGAAAATTGGCGGATCCAGCTATATATTTGCGGATATTTTTAGATCTAATTTGATCCGAAAAATGGTGGATCCAATTAGATCCAGCTATATATTTGGGGATAAACTTAGATCTAATTTGATCTCAGTTTTGGCAGATCAAATTAGATCCCGCAATATATTTGTGGATAAACGTATATCTAATTTGATCCGAAAAATGGAAGATCGAATTAGATCCAGCAATATATTTGGGGATTTAGTAAGATCTAAATTTATCTAAAAAATTAGAGATAAAATTAGATCCAGTAATATACTTCGGGATTGCGTAAGATCTTAACTTTTCCGATAAATTGCAGATCCAGTGATATATTTGGGGATTTGGTAGGATCTTAATTTATCCCATAAATTGCAGATCGAATTAGAAACAGCAATATATTTTGAGATTGACATCTAAAACTATCCAGAAAAATTACAGCTAAAATTAGATCCCGCATTATATTTGGGTACTACGTAAGATCTCCATTTATTTGGGATTAAATAAGATCCCAGACAGATATTGACAATAGTTCAAAAAATAATACACTGGAAGAGCACTGATTTTATAAAAATTACAATATTTTGTTAAAATAAGGTTTAAACTCAGAAGGTCTCGAGTTCGATACCTTTCACGGCTATGCATTTTCTTTTTATAAAAATGCGCATTCTCCTTGCTGGTCTTATCGAAATTTTTTCAATAATTTTTATTCTTTGTAATTTACTTGTAAAAATTGTATCATCTTTCTTTGATTTGAAAATAATTTAAACAGAAAGTGATATTAATTTATGATCTTGAGTGAAACTAAAATAACATTCATTTACTTAAAAATAACAGATCAACTAAAAACATTTCCCCCATTCAAAAGAAGTTCTTTTTATAAAATTATAATTTTATTTTCTATAAATGTTTTTATAAAATTATATTTTTTTTATTAAATTGAATTTTTTTTAAAAAATTATTTTATTTACATATTTTTAACGCTCTACACCATTTCCAATTGTATCAATTGTTTTTAAGATTTATCAATTGTATTTCAGAAATAATCAATTGAATTTCAGTTTTATCAATTGTATTTCAGAACTTATCAATTATTTTTCAGATTTATGAATTGTATTTCAGAACTAGTCAATTGAATTTCAGTTTTATCAATTTTATTTCAGAAATTATTAATTGTATTTCTGAAATTTACAACTGTATTTCAGAAATTCTCAAACTGTATTTCAGAAATTATCAATTGTATTTCAGAAATTATGAAATGTAATTTATAAATTTTTCTCTATTAACTATAATAAACCATCAACAAGTTCTGAAATAGATTTGATTATTTCTGAAATACAATTAATAAATTTCTGAAATACATTCCATAATTTCTAAAATACATTTAAAATTTCTGAAATACAATTAATAGCTTCTAAAATACAGTTAATATTGTAGTTGCTGATGAGTTACCTTATATGATGGCACCATATATGACAATATATTGTTTAAATGGCACCAATATGGAGCTTTATATGGTAATATATAACTTAGATTCATCCATATACCATTTGATCCGAAAAATGGCCCGATAAAATTGTATCAGTTCTTATTTGTATCAGTTGTTATCTAATTACATCAGTTTAGATCTGACCTGATTAAAATATGTGTTAATCAGATGAAATTGTATCAGATTTTTGACCTGATACAATTTTATTGGTTTATATTACATGGTATCAGTTTAGGTCCAAATAGATATATTTGCATACAAAATTATATAGTTATATCCCAATTTTGACCTGATATCAGTTTAAAACTTTGATACAGTTGTATAAGGTAAATGTCGGATACAATTATATTTTATTTATATAAAATTGAACCAATTACGATCAAACCGATAAAATTGTATCAGCCCGAGTAAAAAAAATTATATATAATCATATGTGGCATATATTACAATATATAATTAGACATGTGGTTATGTATATCCATATATAATTATATATGAGGTTTTTTCCGAAAAATTTTCCTTATATTATGCCATATATAATTTCATCTAATTAGATATCGGCCTTCATAATATTAGATATGGCATATATAATTATATATTACATAACATGGTTGATCTTATTGCATATATAGTTATATATAGAACTATATCTTAATATATATGGTGGCATTTTAGCAATATATAATTATATATGGTATCATTTAAACAATATATAATTATATATGGTGACAGTTAAACTAGATATTATCATATATGGTGCCATTTAAAAAATATATGGTCATATATGGTACCTCATAAACCAAATCTTTAATTCAGTTCCAGATATGATAATATATGGTACTATATATAGTGCGATATATATTTATATATGGTGTTATTTAAGCTATATATTATCATATATGGTGCCATTCAAACCATATATTATCATATATGGTGCCATTCAAACCATATATTATCATATATGGTACCATTTAAACCATATATTATCATATATGGTGCAATTTCAACAATATATGCCCATATATGGTACCTCATGAACAATATTTTTAATACAGTTCCACATATGATAATATATGCTACCATATATAGTGCCATATATATTTATATATGGTGTTATTTAAGCATTATATTACCATATATGGTGCCATTTAAACCATATATTGTCATATATGGTGCCATTTCAACAATATATGCTCATATATGGTACCTGATCAACGACAGTTTTAATACAGATGCAGATATGATAATATATGCTACCATATATAGTCCCATATATATTGATATATGGTGTCATTTAAACAATATTAATATATAGACATATATGGTATCATTTAAACAATATATTGTCATATATGGCACAATTTAAACAATATATGGTCAAATTTGCTACCACATCAACATTTTGAATACAATTCCATATATGGTTTAATTTGAATAATGTAAAACTGTATGGCGCTATAAAAAATATTATCAGATATGTTACTTCATTAACAATATTTATAATACAGTGTCATATATTGTAATATATGTATATCATTCAATATATATTGATGTATGGTAATGGTACAATAATTCCAATATCAGTTGAGATACACTTTGTGGGTCCATATCAACAATTTGTTCACGTACATTTAACATATATATTTGTACATTTAAGTTATAATTTATAAACACTTTATAAAGTTAAATAGTTCCATAAACCTCGTCTAACTGTATAGAATGTTTATGAATATACGATTTAATATATAATAATTACAACTACAAATTGGTGCCATTATCTAAAATTTAATTTAATGTTAACTTATAATAAAATAAAAATGTAATATCCTAAAAATAAAAATATGGTGTTAATTAATGTTAATATACAATAGGTTTAAGTCTAACATCCCAGACAGAAAAATATAATCGGCACAATGCTGGCAAACCGTTGGCGATGGTCGGTTATGCGTTGGCAGAACGTTGCATTAACTATCTTGGCAAAAAAATAGATTTCAAAAAACATTTTTCAAAAAATTGAGAAAACTTTTTTAATATTTACTTTTAAAAACATGAAATTTAACCCAGTCCACCAGATTGTCAGCCAAGACCTCTACACTCTAATCTAACGAGACTTGTTATAGATGTGTGATAGCTACAAATTAAATGAATGATAAAAGCATTTCGAGCTAACTTATAAGCATCGAAAAAAGGTATTCCAGAAATTATTAAATGTATTTTAGAAAATTTTAATTGTATATCACAAAATATTATTTGCACTTCAGAAACTACAATATTACGCAAATTTAATTATTTATTTATTTAGTTGTGTCCAGAAATAATGAAATCTATTTCAGAATTTCATAGCTAATAGAGAAAAATTTCTCAAATACATTTCATAATTTCGGAAATACGATTGATAATTTCTGAAATACAGTTTGATAATTTCTGAAATACAGTTGTGAATTTCGGAAATACAATTAATAATTTCTGAAACACAATTGATAAAACTGAACTTTAATTGACTAGTTCTGAAATACAATTCATAAATGTGAAAAATAATTGATGAGTTCTGAAACACAATTGATAAAACTGAAATTCAATTGATTATTTGTGAAATACAATTGATAAATCTTAAAACAATTAATACAATTGGAAATGGTGTAGAGCGTCAAAAAGATGTAAATAAAATTATTTTATTCAAAGATTTCAATTTAATAAAAAAATAAATATATAATTTTATAAAAAAATTTATAGAAAAAAAATTTTAATTTTATAAAAAGAAATTCATTTTGTAAAAGAAATGCATATTTAACTCGTTACCTTCTGAGTTTAAACCTTATTTTAACAAAATATTGTAATTTTTATACAATCAGTGCTCTGCCAGTCTATTATTTTTTGAACAGTTGGCAATATATGTCTGGGATCTTATTTAATCCCAAATAAATGGAGATTTTACGTAGTACCCAAATATAATGCGGCATCTAATTTTATCTGTCATTTTTATGGATACTTTTAGATGTCAATCCCCAAATATATTGCTGTTTCTAATTCGATCTGCCATTTTAATACCGAAATAAATTGCTGGATCTAATTCGATCTGCAATTTTTCTGATAAATTTAGATCCAAGTTTATCCCCAAATATATTGCTGGATCTAATTTGATCTGCCATTTTTCAGATCAATTTATATCTAAGTTTATCCACAAATATATTGCTGGATCTAATTCGATGTGCCATTTTTCGGAACAAATTAGATCTAAGTTTATCCCCAAATATATAGCTAGATCTAATTCGATCTGCCACTTTTTCGGATCAAATTAGATATACGTTTATCCACAAATATATTGCCGGATCTAATTTGATCTGCCAAAATTGAGATCAAATTAGATCTAAGTTTATCCCCAAATATATAGCTGGATCTAATTGGATCCGCCATTTTTCGGATCAAATTAGATCTAAAAATATCCGCAAATATATAGCTGGATCCGCCAATTTTCGGATCAAAATAGATCTAGGTTTATCCCCAAAGATATCACTGGACCTCCCAATTTTGAGATATAACTTGATCTTAGTTTATCCCCATATATACAATGGGATCTAATACGATATGATTGGATACACCCAATTTTGAGATCTAATTGGATCAGCTAGATATTACAGCAGATCTTAAACAATATCAAATTGGATATAATTAGATATTGCGCGAGATCAATTTTTTTTACTCGGGTTGCTAAAATGCCACCATATATATTAAGATATAGTTCTATATATAACTATATATGCAATAAGATAAACCATGTTATGCAATATATAATTATATATGCCATATCTAATATTATGAAGGCCGATATCTAATTAGATGAAATTATATATGGCATAATATAAGGAAAATTTTTCGGAAAAAACGTCATATATAAATATATATGGATATACATAAACACATGTCTAATTATATATTGTAATATATGCCACATATGATTATATATAATTTTTTTTACTCGGGATGTTTCTTAAATAACAGCATATATAAACATATATGGCACTATATAGTAGCATATATTATCATATCTGGAACTGTATTAAAAATGCTGTTCATGAGGTACCATATATGAGCATATATTGTTGAAATGTCACCATATAAGATAATATATGGTTTAAATGGCACCATATATGGTAATATATTGCTTAAATAACACCATATATAAATATATATGGCACTATATATGGTAGCATATATTATCATATGTGGAACTGTATTAAAAATATTGTTCATGAGGTACCATATATGGGCATATATTGTTGAAATTGCACCATATATGATAATATATGGTTTAAATGGTACCATATATGATAATATATGGTTTGAATGGCACCATATATGATAATATATGGTTTGAATGGCACCATATATGATACTATATAGCTTAAATAACACCATATATATATATATATATCGCACTATATATAGTACCATATATTATCATATATGGAACTGAATTAAAGATTTTGTTTATGAGGTACCATATATGATCATATATTGTTTAAATGGCACCATATATGATAATATCTAGTTTAACTGTCACCATATATAATTATATATTGTTTAAATGATACCATATATAATTATATATTGCTAAAATGCCACCATATATATTAAGATATAGTTCTATATATAACTATATATGCAACAAGATCAACCATGTTATGTAATATATAGTTATATATGACATATCTAATATTATGAAGGAATCGATATCTAATTAGATGAAATTATATATGGCATAATATAAGGAAAATTTTTAGGAAAAAACGTCATATATAATTATATATGGATATACATAACCACATGTCTAATTATATATTGTAATATATGCCACATATGATTATATATAATTTTTTTTACTCGGGAAGCTATAGTATATCTTTAGGATACTGACATTATAAATTAAAAAAAATTATTATCCCCCAAAATACAGGCGTCCGTTACATAAAACTCCTAACAATTCATATCAAAATTATATTTGACTCTAAAAATAACAGAAATAATTTCTGGATTCAATTTATTTCTTTTTGGCTTTGATTAAAGAAGATATACCTTCTATGTCAGCATTATGTGGTGGTAAGAAAAAATAAAACTCAACAAGTTTTTTCATATCATAGATACACCCTAAAAAATACCTAGTTGATGATCACTATTTTTTTAACTACGTCATAGGTGAAATAACCCTCACTATCACATAGTTAATACGACGTAGTGAAAGTCAACTAGGTTTACTCCAAATCGGCAAAACAACTATGGAAAAAGTTATTGGTAACGGTTTTCTAGTAGAAATCAGAGAAATTTTAAAAATAGTAGATATTAACGATTTCATTCATACATTGAACAATTTGAATTAATTTGTAAATAATTGCGAGTATTTTTGCTGAACATATGAACTCATAATATTTGCAAATACAGGGTGTTTTGATGCATTTTTAAATAAAAATGTATTTTGGGCCATCTAGCGGCAATAATTTGTACTAACTATATTCAGCAATTAGAAGGGTAATTTCAATAGGTTAGGTTAGGTTGAATGGGAGGCCGCCAGAACGGCTAGTTCACTCGGAGGCCATAGGGCCCATTGTGATTCCCTTAGTTTTCCCCACATGGAAAGAAATACCACGACCCGAGAAATCTAGAACCATCCCGATCCCCTTAAAAAGTTCGCAAGACCAGACAGAGAAACATCGCGTAGACTGTCCAGGTCGTCGAAGAACCTGCACCCCAGATATCTGAGTCGCCGTTCCTTCAGTCCCGGACATTCACAAAGCAGATGATGCACTGTCTCCTCCTCCTCCTCCTCGTCCCCACAGCCCCTGCAGTAGTCCGCCTGGGCGTAACCTCAACGCGCAGCCATTCGGCATATCGCGCAGTGTCCCGTTAGAACCCCTACAAGCATCCCGACCGTCCGCTTGCCAAATCCAAGAAGAATCTTTGTCCTCCCCGGATCTGGCAGTGGCCATAGGGTCCGAGATATCCTACAATTGGTCAAGGTTGTCCACCTTGCCCTCGTCTCCCTATCCGATATATCCCCTATCACACCGAATAGCTCCACCAGAGGAACCAGGACCTCCGTCTGTATAGGGTCCTCAACCGACTCGGAGCCATTCCTCGCACACTCGTCAGCCAGCTCGTTCCCCGCAATCCCAGCGTGTCCAGGGACCCACGCCAGCCTTACCGAGTGCCGACGAATACGGTCGAGGGATTCAATACAGTGCCGCACACACCCCGATCTGACAGTATCGGATTCCAGGGCTTTTAAAGCAGCAAGACTGTCCGCAAAGATGCTAATGGACGATGGATCCAAATCCCGTTCCATTATCATCCGTGCGGCCACGTCAATTGCATACACTTCCGCCTGGAACACGCTGCAATCGCCCGAGAGTCGTATGGAGATTCGAAGGTCCAGTTCGCCGGAGTAAACTCCCGACCCTGTCCCCATGTCCGTCTTCGAACCGTCCGTGAACACTGAGATATCACCACTCCTAATAACGGAGTCGGCTGCCCAGTCTTCCCTGGTCGGTACAATCACCTCAAAAGTCCTCTGGAAATTCGTGACCGGTACAATAGAGTCCGTTTTACGATCCAGTAGTGCACCACCAATCTCATGCAGAATGGTACTGTGCCCCCAAGTGCGTTGCCTCAGCTCCTGCATCTCCCTGAGTCTGAGAGCTGCCTTTGCCGCCGTGCCCCTGATATAAATATCCAGTGGTGGGATGCCAAGCATCACCTCCAAACTTGCCTGGGGTGTAGAACGAGCCGCCCCCGTAATACCCAGACAAGCCAGTCGTTGCACCTTTGCGAGAGTGGAGAGATATGAACCCGTGTCCACAGCCCTCCACCACACCAGTGCCCCGTAGGTCAAGATTGGTCTGATAATCGCCGCATACATCCAGTGAACGATATACGGCTGTAGACCCCATCTCTTCCCAAAGGTCCTTCTACAGGTGTAAAAAGCACACAAGGCTTTTCTCATTCTCTCCTCGGTATTCCTCTTCCAGGAAAGTTTAGAGTCAAGAATGACACCCAGATACTTTGCCTCCCCCGAGAGTTAAAGAGTGACTCCGTCCAATCTAGGGAGATCAAATCTCTCCGGTTTGTACTTCCTTGTGAACAAAACAAGTTCGGTTTTAGATGGATTGACTCCCAGACCGTTCTCCCTTGCCCACCTGGATAGCATCGCAAGCGCCGACTCCATGAGATCACTGACCGTCTGGAGAAATTTCCCCCTGATCAGTAGCACAACGTCATCGGCGTATGCCACAACCTTCGTCCCCGTTCTCCCCAATGAGTCAAGGATTCCATTGATCACAAGATTCCACAGAAGAGGAGAAATAACCCCCCCTTGTGGAGTACCCCTTGTGACCACCTTCCGCGCCCCATCACCGCCTATGTCCGAGTTTATAGCCCTACTCCTGAGCATATTGCCCGTCCACAGGGTTATCTGCGGGTCAGTGCCAATACCCTCCAAGGCACTAGTGATCGATGATATACTCACGTTGATGAAAGCCCCTTCTACATCCAGGAAGGACGCCAACACATACTCACGGTCGTGAAGAGCATCCTCAATTGTGCCGACAACCTCAGTCAGAGCCGTTTCCACCGACCTTCCCTTGACGTATGCGTGTTGGGCTCTGCTGAAATTGTCTGCAGAGAGGATGCTCCTCACATGAACGTCCACCAGTCTCTCCAGCGTTTTCAATAAAAACGACGAGAGACTAATCGGCCTGTAGTCCCTGGCGGTGCTATGGTTTATCCTCCCCGCTTTCGGGATGAAGACCACCCTGACCTCTCTCCACCCAGAGGGTATATACCCCGATGCCAGGCTGCCAGTAAAAATACGCAGCAGCCATGGCATGATAATGTCCAGGGACTCCCGCAAAAGTGCCGGGAAAATACCATCCGGCCCTGCTGATTTGTAGGGCTTAAAAGACCGTATCGCCCAAGCAATTTTGCGTTCGTCTACCATTGACCAGATGTGCTCTCTGCAGTCGATGAGAGTCCAACCGGACATTGGACATCACATCCTCTCTGCAACCCGGAAAGTGAGTCTCCATCAGGAGCTCAATGGTTTCCCTATTACCCTCCGTGAAAGTACAATCAGGCCTCATAAGGGATCCTGGTGCACTGGGTGCCTTAGAAAGAACCTTACGAAGCCTCGCTGCCTCCGTAGTGCCCTCCACTTCCCCACAGAACTCAGACCACGATTCCCTTTTCGCCCTTCGAGTCGCCTTCTTAAAGGCATTAAAACTGAGACGGTACCGCTCCCAGTCCTCAGGTCTGTTCTCCTTCTTCGCCTTATTGAAAAGTTTTCTGCTCTCCGTCCTAAGTTTCTTAAGCTCCGGAGTCCACCATGGTTGGTGAATTTTCCTCGGTGGCAAGCGCTCAGGACACGAGTTCAGAAATGCTTCCCTAAGATTATCCGTCAATAGACGAACTGAACCTTCCACGTCTCGCACACTGACCGGGGTGTCCCGTTCTGGGCCCGGTATCGTCTGAACAAGACTACGAAATTTGGCCCAGTTTGTCTTCCTAGGATTCCTATATGGAATCATTTCCCTGACAGAAAGATCAACGCTGAAGAGAATCCTGTAATGATCAGAGAATTAACATTCTTGTGAAACTCTCCAGTCTTGGACTTCAACAGAGTCGGTATTCGATACCATGGTTATATCAATAACCTCTTCCCTAATCCTATTATAGAATGTTGGCCTATTGCCCCTACTACATATAATCAAATTAGTGGACATTAGGTAATGAAACAGTGACTCACCTCGGTCATTGATGTCAGTGCTGCCCCATAAAGAGTGATGAGCATTGGCATCACCCCCCATCACCAGATCATGGCCCTTGGTTATGCCCACCTCGACCAGATTACGGACCGCCTGTGATGGAGGGTTGTCTTCCTCATACGGGAGATACATCGAGGCAAGGAGCAGAGTGGGCATGCCCCTGCGCTCAAGTGCCGCCACCGTTAGGTCCCCATTGCTGTAATGAGACATAAGAAAAAGATTAATGCCCTTCCTATACAATATACAGTGTGGTGAGTTATAACCGATCACGCTACTCACATCACTAAGAACATATGTTCATAAAACATATGTTATATTTAACGAAAGAACCCTTTTTCATTTGTAAACAAATAACAGCTGTTGAATTTAACTTAACGAAAATAAAGATGTAAATAAAATCCTAGACTATAAGTACCGTTAGTTTAGTTTATAAGAAGGACAAAATTGTAAATAAAGTTAAGTTTTAAATCAGAACTCAGCCGAGCAGTTGGCTATTAGTTTTCAATTTAGCACTTAATTGTGCTTTGCCTTGGCGCTCTTTAGTGCCGGCAATCTAAGCCAGTGGCGTTTGAAACGCCGGCTAAAAACCCTAGGTAGGGAAATAAATTTAAAACACAACATTACATGGCGATCCTGCCAAATTTGGTCTATATGTCCACTAAAAATAAACCAGCTACAGAGAAGCCCAAACGAAGAAGAACGGGAAAAATAGTTAAGCTGAGGAAGAAATTAGCTGATCTGAAAAGGCGAGTGACAGCCGAGATTCCACCATCTTGGGAACAGGCGTGTGAATTATGGCAACAGATTGATGCCATAACTGAGCAGTTGAAGACCAAAAAGAAAAAAAACAATTAATATATAAAAAAAAAATATATATATGAAATGTAAAAATTAAAATCTATTACGAATTAAACACATGGATTACAAAAAACTATAATTAAAAACACACACACTTATTACAAAAAAAAATTAAATTTTCTTTTGAATTATTGTATCACTAGATACAAAATATAATTATTAATTTAAAGAAAAACAAAAAAAAAAACTTGAAAAAGAAAAAGATTTGAAGAAAAAAAAATGACAACACAAAAATAATCAGCTGTTATATGAATGTAAAATATAATAGTGTTATATTTTTTTGAGTAATCGGTACCCATATAGTGAAAATTGACACAGGGTGCACACAAAATATTAAAACTAAACGAAATATTGTAGAGTTGTATTTTTTCCAATAATCGGTACCCATATGGTACAAATTAAGTACAAGGTACACACAAAATATTGTAATAAACAAAAATAAGTTATATTTTTGGAATATTTTTTACATACATATTTATTAAATATATTTTTTTTTAAGAATTAAAGTAAATGGAATCAATAAATGAATGTATTGACGAGTTAAAACAGCTTAAATCAAATATAAAGAAAAGTAAAAATAGAGTTTACGAAGAGTCTTACAATGTAAAAAAAAAAACTTGAAAGATTAACAATTTTAGAGCAAACTGTATAGAACTTTTGTGAGGATAGCGACAACGACGATACAAAAAAAATAGAAATAGAATTTGGAGATTTACATAAAGAATTAAAAGAGACAATAGAAAATTTAAACGTAAAGACGGAAAAGATTGAACAAGTTTGGCAAAGATATAGTTTTCCAAAGATGGCTAGTTTCGATATTTCTATGGTGGGTAAAAACCTACATATTTTTAAAGGTTCAATCAAAGATTTGGAAGATTTTATTGCACAGGCAGAATTACTACATGACCTGTTAAAAGAAGAAGATAAATCGATATTTATTAAATACGTTTATAATTTCAAGCTAACGGCGCAAGTGCGTAGCATTTTAGGTCGTTCCAATCGGCCAACAACATTAATCGAAAACAGCATTAGAAAAAGCTTTTCCAAATCAAAGAACACTACAACAGGTTCTGACAGAGTTGGGAACTACGGTACAGAGTAATAGTACTATATCTGATTTTAGGAAAAAAATTGCCGAATTGGAGGTTTAACAAACCCCACTCCGGATACTAAAGATGCCATATACAAAATGGGTGACAGTGTTGCACTCAATATTTTTATGAAAGGTGTCAATATTGAATACCAACCACTTCTTTTGGCAAATATGCCAGCAAGTTTTAATGAAAGGTAGAAAGGTGCATGACGGCAGAGAAAAATTTAGGTTTTGATAAAAAGAATTTATTTCACGTAGATAGCCGACACGGGAGAAATAATAACCAGAAATATGGAAAAACAATTAGAAAATATAAATAATCCTGACATTACCAATACAAAGTGCACGTCCGAGCAAAAGCCTGATCAACTTTTTGTCTGGGACTGTACATCATTATCGGATTTAAAAAAAATAAGAAAACTTAAGTTTGAAATAAATAAAAATTTTAAAAATATTTTAATTGATACATCAAATTATGAAATTATAGCAATATGCAGTGATAATCCATCGAGCACAAAGTTGACTTTGGAGAAACTCATATCAAAAATGCATAATATAGGAATAAACGGGCTAGCTCTCAGCAAAAATAATGAAATATTTAATACTATGGCCATAGAAGAATTTAAAAAATTATATAACAATTTACAATTAAAAGCAAAAACTAATTTAAAAATACTGCTATACAATGAAACAAAAAGAATAATTTGCAAAGAAACACAGATAAAACTGATTGAAGAATATCACAATTCATTACACGGAGGGCACTTAGGTGTCAGAAAAACAGCTATGAAACTAAAACAACGCTACATATGGAAGAATATGAGCAAAATGATAAAACAATATGTATCAAATTGCAAACAATGCAAGATAAACAAACTAACTAAACATACGAAAGAAAAATTTACTTTAACAGACACTCCAAATACCAGCTTTGAAGTAGTATCCATCGATACGGTAGGTCCTTTGCGGTTGTCAAACTATAACCGATACATACTGACAATTCAATGTGAATTGACAAAATACGTAGTGGCATATCCTATGGAGACCAAAGAGGCGAAAACAGTGGCAAAAACATTGGTAGAACAGTTTATTTTAAAATACGGTAACTTTAAAATTTTAAAGTCAGATAAAGGTACTGAATTTAAAAACCAATTAATGTCAGAAATTTGTAGACTTTTGGATATTAAACAAATTTTTAGCGCACCTTACCATCATGAGACTTTGGGCTCGATAGAGAGAAATCATAGAGTACTTAATGAATTTTTGTTAAATTTTTGTAAAGATAATGAATGGGACTATTGGATCCCTTATTTCACGTTTGCATACAATACAACACCACATGTAGATACAAACTACACACCATACGAATTAGTATTTGGAAAACTACCATATCTGCCAAACGATGAGGTTAGACGAGACGAACAATTTTATAACACGGAAAATTACGCAAACGAACTTAAACAACGGCTTAAATTTTCACTACAAAAAACAAAAGAATACCTAAAAATAGCTAAAGACGGTAGAGTACGAAACGATACGAACATAAACCCACTTACCATTGAGACAGGAAATCTTGTACTAGTGAGGACAGTTAATAGAAAGAAAAATCAGGCACCATATCATGGGCCATATGAAATAATAGAGAGACAAGGAGTAAATTCTATTTTGGATATAGGCGGTAAGCTAAGAAAATTTCATAACAATATGTTAAAAAGATACAACTAAAAAAAAAAAAAAAAAAAAAAAAAACATGATATGTCTTAAAAATGTAAAAATAATTTAATACTTTAAAAAATTTTTTTATAAATTTTATTTGGAATGTAAAAATAATTTAAGTTATTAAAAATAATTTTTTTATATAAATATACAAAAATCATTTTTTCAATAGAGGGTGAGGGTGTGGTGAGTTATAACCGATCACGCTACTCACATCACTAAGAACATATGTTCATAAAACATATGTTATATTTAACGAAAGAACCCTTTTTCATTTGTAAACAAATAACAGCTGTTGAATTTAACTTAACGAAAATAAAGATGTAAATAAAATCCTAGACTATAAGTACCGTTAGTTTAGTTTATAAGAAGGACAAAATTGTAAATAAAGTTAAGTTTTAAATCAGAACTCAGCCGAGCAGTTGGCTATTAGTTTTCAATTTAGCACTTAATTGTGCTTTGCCTTGGCGCTCTTTAGTGCCGGCAATCTAAGCCAGTGGCGTTTGAAACGCCGGCTAAAAACCCTAGGTAGGGAAATAAATTTAAAACACAACATTACAACAGCTTCTGATCTTACCTTCGCATAGCGGAGAGAGAAGCATGATCCAAGTCCCCGAACCCTGTTGCTAGAAAGCCAAGGTTCTTGGATCAGGGCCACGTCCATCCACTCCGTCTCCATGAAACGCAGCAATTCATCGGTCGCTGCCACGCAGTGATGCAGGTTTATCTGCACCACCTTGATGCATCTAGGACGCATTGCTGGTATCCTCCTTGGGTAGAATCATCTTAAGATGGTTCAACCCAAACTTCACCGATCCGTTGGAGAGGCGCAGGAGGCGCAAAGACTCCGAGCCGACTTTTAGCCAGAGGTCCTTTCCGTCTCCTTTGTCCCTCGCTCGTCCCCTGATGATTCTCCAATCATCTGAACCAAGTCCCTTGTTCTGACGTTTCAGTAGTGTCAGAATGGCTTCATCCTCTATTACTGGAGGAGGAACCCACACCTTCACGGTCGTCTGAAAAGGGACCTGATCAATGGGAACGATATCGACATTCATACCCGGCCAAAGCTCGTCAAGATCCTGGATTGTGCTTTTGAGAAAGTTCAACGCTTTCTCATTGCCACAACCCACTATCTTGACACCTTTCTGCCACTTGGCGCCATCGAACGCAGTGAAGGAATCATCTTCACTGTGTGCGAGTGCGTCAACTAGTGCCCTCAGTATTCGTTCCTCCAACACCAGCCATCAGTCCGTTGCCATCCTACCATCAGGATGACTCCGGTCCACAATGGCTACCTGTAGCTCAGGTGCAGATGGAAAGCTAGCCGATGGTTTCAACCGCTTACCCTCTGACACCTGCGTCTCACCTGACCTCTGTCGCTTTCCACCGGGCCTGCAGGCTTTGTCCTTGGAGATAGCCGTACTTCCTTTTGATGAGGACGGTACTGCCCGCACCTCGGATTTTCCGCCGTCAGGTCCGGCTTTGTCGCCAGGATCACCGCCAAACTTCGTACCCCCAACATTGCCACGTGATGTGGACGGTCGCGTTGAGAGTGCTTCGGTTTGGTTGGTCGAACGCTTCCCGGACTCCGCAGGAACCTTGGAGTCCGTTCACCGCGCCTCAGAGTGGCCATGGGATCCGGTTTTATGCGGTTTTCCCATGGCTTTGCTCTGATCTTGCGCCTTTGTGTGTGGCCTGGATTCCACTACGGAAGTATTCTTCGCCATGGATTCATACTTCCGCACATGGAATTCATGTTTCCGCCTCAATTAATTTCAATACTTTTTCAACAAAAAAAATTTTGAAAATCGGTTGAAAAAGAACCGAATGAGAAAGAAAAGAGATATAAGATAATGAAGTAGCATTGTTACATATTGTATAGCGTCGTTGCGCCTAAGAAAATAGCTGTTTGTTTTTTCCCAACTTTTCAGGAGAGCAAAAAACTGTTTAATTTTGTAATTTCGCGATATTTTTTTAATTTATATTTTTTATTTATTCCTTTACCACTTTCCCATAATTATACCACAAAAAAAAATCAGCTTTTTAAGGCGCATAGGCGCTATTAAAGATTTTTCCCAAAAACTACACATAGCTATTTTTAAATTGGCATTTGATGTACCTTAATTTTGCTTTTTATACATATAGCTTAGGGTGTGTCGATTTAGCAATCGATATTGTGCCATCGATTTTTCGATAGCTTTTGGCATGAGAAAAAAAAAGTTCCACTACGACATATCAAAAAAATCATTTTCGAGGCGCCCAAATTTCAATTTTATGCAATTTTCTAATAAATGCTAGATTTGCGCCATCTTGCGGTGGCTTTTTGAAACAAGTAGGAATGTAATCTTCAAACACCACCGCAGAATTTTAGATATTATAGTCATCAACAACTATGTTGACTTTCAAGGCATAATATTCAGCCCAATTTGTGCCGTACAAAAAACATTAAAGCCTATTTTCGGCAAATTTTATTCATTCATTTAAAAAATAGAGTTAATATTTTAGAAAACGGGAATTTATGCTACTGAAATGAATTATACATTAGTAATTAAGACCATAGACACTGTTTTTACTTTGGGGAACAAAATTTCTTTCCATGGGTTAAGTAAATATACAACTTTTCTTCTGCGACTTTTTCATAATTCCGTTATTTACAAAATTATCGTTTTTTTAGGTTATTGAAGAAAATCAAAATTTTGACCTCTAAATTTCCAGAATTCGATCAAATGATGTTTGGCAAATTTGTACAAAATCCTTTGGCGAGTATTTTTGCTGAACATATGAACTCATAATATTTGCAAATACAGGGTGTTTTGATGCATTTTTAAATAAAAATGAATTTTGCGCCATCTAGCGGCAATAATTTGTACTAACTATATTCAGCAATTAGAAGGGTAATTTCAATACTTTTTCAATAAAAAAATTTTCAAAATCGGTTGAAAAAGAACCGAATGAGAAAGAAAAGAGCTATAAGATAATGAAATAGCATTGTTACATATTGTATAGCATCGTTGCGCCTAAGAAAATAGCTGTTTGTTTTTTCCCAACTTTTCAGGAGAGCAAAAAAACTGTTTAACCCATTTCGCTCCGAGATCCAATTTTTATTTTTTTTTTGGAAAAAAGTACTTTTTTAGGGTAATTAAGACCCGCTGATGTCAAAAATCTGGTCAAAAAAAATTTCCGATTTTCCGTTTTCCCAGAAAAGCCTGTTCGAAATTTCGAACACTGGCGCTTATCCTATAGATCAACTTTGTATGCAAGTGAAACATTTGGATTTATTTGCTGTTTTATTAATTTATTTCAATATTTTCGAATCAAATGGTACAAAAATGATTAAAGTTGGAACAAAATGTTATTAAATTAAATATATATTGTTATTATTTGAAATAAAACGGAAAATGAAAAGAAAAAATGCTATTTTTCATGTTTTTGCTTGAAACAATTTGTGTGAAGATGCACATTGCATTTCTCGCACATATAAATTGTGGGCTTACCACATCCCTTCAATTGACAACGACGATGTTTACCCTCGGGATTTCTGATTATAACGTGTTTTCCCTCAACTTTTGGAAGATTTGGTGGTCGATATTCCTCATCGTCGACATCATCATCGGTAGTTTCTTTCCTCTCGGTCAAAAGAAGAGCTTCCGTCACAAAGATTTTGAATTCTTTTTGACTCATCGGTTTCTCAACTTTGTATTTTGCAATCAAACAATGCAATTTCCAAGCATTTACAACTGCCGAATTCAAAGTAGTGCACCACAAAGGCCAATACCATTTCTTTCCACGTATATTGATTCGGTAGTTCTGGATTGCATTGTCGTGCAAATCCACACCCCCCATGCCCTTGTTATAATTGTGTAACATGGCTGGCTGACCATACATAACGTATTTACCAGCTTCGGGGTTCCTTTTTGATGTTGATGCTTTTTTCCAACGTTGGACATTGTGCAAAGGCAAAACTTGATCGAAATTTGTTGCCATAGTGACCTCTTTGTTGTCCTGCCATCTGCATAGCAATATTTTTTGTGTGGCGTCAAATGTATAATCATAATCACCTCTTGGTAATTTTTTACCGGTTTTCAATTCAGCGGATCCACCAGCCAGTCGATTGGAACGAACGGTTCCAGAAGCACAAAACCCTTTATCAGTCAACAAACAAAGCAAGTGGTATGATGTGAAGAAGTTGTCAAAATAAACTTTATGTCGCATTGGATATTCAACATTCGAAAGTAAACGCATAACAACATCAGCTCCCAATCCAACAACATTGTTATATTGGTCAGCAGATCCACAGTACGGTATAAAAGAATACAGATAGCCTGTGAATAAAGAAAAGAAAATATTTATCAAAATCAGATTATTACCAGAAGATGAAAGATTTATTACCTGAAGAAGAGCATAGACACCATAATTTATAACCAAATCGAATTGGTTTGCCTCTAACGAACATCTTACAGCTGTGTCTCCCAAAGTATGGAACCATTTG
Organism: Leucophora obtusa; assembly: GCA_949987735.1. Taxonomy (NCBI): domain Eukaryota; kingdom Metazoa; phylum Arthropoda; class Insecta; order Diptera; family Anthomyiidae; genus Leucophora; species Leucophora obtusa. Next base: position 176,060,331 of record OX465295.1, on the reverse strand, counting down.
TTCATCTATGGATAACATTTCGTCCCAAACACCAAATTGAAGAAATTTTCGATTTAGAATATCGAATAAAGGACGAAGCTAAAGAACAATACAAATATAAATATGTATAATGAATAATATATTGATTTACATATAATATGTTTTTGTATGTTTCTATATTTGTTTTTGTTATATACCTTAGCCATTTTATCAGCTGTGTCTAAATCATTATTATTGGCAAAATGTATAAATGATTTTATATGCAAAAATGTTGACCGAGTCATGGTCTGTTTTACAATTGGGATCCCCAATGATGGCTTTGAAGACCAATAATCTGGCACAGATGGCAGAGTGTGATATCCCGATAATAATAATATACCAATGAACCGTTTTAGCATCACCTCATCCAAATGAAACTCGGTATTATTTTGTCCCGCATATATATTTGTTTCTTGAATAATATGGTCAAAGACTTCGTCATCGTAAAATAATTGAAACAATTGCAAAGGAGAATGGTTGATCAATCTTGAACAAATATTTTCTTTCAGTTCAGTCAATGGTGCTGGATTTGGAACAATGTCAAAATGATATTCCTTTCGGTTTCCTTTTGACCATTTCGGTTTTCCAAAAGAACTGAGAGGCTTGTGTTCAAATCGAGGCTTCTTCGATGCTGAAGGTCCCGCCTCTTCTTCAAATTCAGGATAGCCACTGTCCTCAACTTCATTTCTTTCAGTTTCAATTTCAATGAAACCGGCAACTTCGTTCAACGGATTTGGATCTACATTCAAGGCTATTTCATCATCATTGATTGTTTCTTCATCTGAACATTCATCGACTCGATCAGGAGGAAGTATATTCACACAATTAATATCCTCGTCATCATCACTCCAATTGGCTATTATTTCATCCAACTCCTTCATAGAGATAACTTTCTTACGTGTACTCATATTTACTTATGCAAAGCACAAATCAATAAAAAAAAAAAACATATAAAACCCACAAAAAACTCGAAACTCACAATTATTTTGTATATTAGATATGAAATATTTACCTTTTCTTGCAAAAAATTGATTTTAAAATGTAAAAACACTCGATATTACAAGAATATAACAAAGAAGCGTCTTTTCACTTCTAACGCGTGCCAAATATAACACAAAGTATATTCAGTTCAGTCAGTAACTATAGGAAAAGCGCCAGCGTTCGAAATTTCGAACAGTCAAGTTTACACATATGTGGGGTCACGCATATGTATGTAACACATGTGTTTTATGTTTTATAAAACAGTTACATATATTGGCAATAATTCCTCATGATTATTCTTTTAATTTTTTTTTTATTATTATTCTTAAAAATTAATTCAAAAAGTGCCTAAAAATAAGGTTTGCAGAAATGTACTCCTAGTATCGAGGGAGAGGGGGGTGGTCAAGAGGGGATATTTTTTTTCATTTGCTAAAAGATGAGACTTAACAGTCATACCAAAATTTATCTGAAATTCCACCGTTTTCATACATAAATATTTTTTTGAAAAAAGGTGATTTTTACTGTTCGAAAAATCGAACAGTGGAGCGAAATGGGTTAATTTTGTAATTTCGCGATATTTTTTTAATGTAATATTTTTTATTTATTCCTTTACCACTTTCCCATAACACAGTACAACAGCCAATCTGGGGGGTGAGAAATTCCAAGTCAGGGTGATGGTACTAGGTCAGTATAGTAAAACCCTCAAAGGGTTTGGCGTTCGTATGTGTAATTTTTTTTTATGACCTTTTAAATTTTTTCCTTATCTTGATGTTTTTTCGCTTAGTTGTAACTCGAGAACCACTTGTCCGATTTTGATGAAACAAATTTAGAAAAATTTAGAATTACAATTTCTTTAATCCGTTCATATAACATTTTTCTTTATAGTCAACAGTTTTGCCGGTAAAAATAAATTTGTGGAGAAAAAAAAATATTTTTTTGCCTAAAAATTAAATTTTTTTTTTTTAAATTCATAAAAAATTTTAATTTTTAGGCAAAAAAATATTTTTTTTTCTCCAAACCCTTTGAGGGTTTTACTATACTGACCTAGTACCATCACCCTGACTTAGAATTTCTCACCCCCCAGACAATAATCCCAAAAATGTTCCATAGTGTAATTATACCACAAAAAAAATACAGCTTTTTAAGGCGCATAGGCGCTATTAAAGATTTTTCCCAAAAACTACACATAGCTATTTTTAAATTGGCATTTGATGTACCTTAATTTTGCTTTTTATACATATAGCTTAGGGTGGATCGATTTAGCAATCGATATTGTGCAATCGATTTTTCGATAGCTTTTGGCATGAGAAGTAAACAGTTCCACTACGACATATCAAAAAAATAATTTTCGAGCCGCCCAAATTTCAATTTTATGCAATTTTCTAATAAATGCTAGATTTGCGCCATCTTGCGGTGGCTGTTTGAAACAACTAATGAAGGTGTAAACAATATAACATTACAACCTTTCCATAAAGGTATTACTTATGAAAATCGGATATAAAATGTGGCAACTAGAGGAAAATTATTTTGAGATCGTGGTGATGTATTAACCCTCTAACTATCTTTTTTCTATTTGCGATAATATTTAAACTATATATTTGGCATTGAAAACCTTCCATGGAACAATTATTAAAATTTTAATTTATCGCATTATTTAGGCGATATAGCACAAAAAAGCTGAAGAAGAATCAAAAAATTCAATACACTGCACCAAAAGTCGTAAGTGAAATCAACATAAAAACTTTTTTACTTTTTGATGAAACGAATTGTTAAAACAATAGCTTTTTTATTCAAACTGATGTGTGTTTTTTTGAATTCAACAATTTTTTTTTTAATGTACATACTTATTGTCATCAAAAATCCTCTAGGAACTAATTGTTGTTTTGATGAATTTTTGTTAATTTATTAACAAAATTTAATTTGTTAACTCTAAAAAATTTTGTTAAAAAGGCAGTTATGTTAATTTGATATAATTTTTCATCAGTTTGAATACTTTTTATTAAATCTGTAGAAAAGGTTTAGTGTGGTTAGTTTTGTCGCGTCATCCCTAGTGCTAGCATGTGACAGCCATTTGTGATAGTTAGAAATATTAATTAAAGACATTAAGTGTTTATTTTTTTTTTTTTAAGTATTAATAATTAACAAATTCAGTGGCTTGTTAAGTGAATATTTATTAATTTTAATTTAAATAAATTTATGTAATTTTAAACGTTTTCAACTTCAATTTCTGTCATTAATTTTTATATTATTTATGTTAAGTATATAAAATGTATTTGAATTATTAATTTAAATAAATTAATTTATATGTTTTTATCCATAAAATATTTCATGTGTTTTAAATAAAGAGTGTTGAGGATGTGTTATATTATAATTTAAATTTTATTCTCGTATTTCATTATTTTTTTATATTTTATGGACTTCATTATAACAAAGACATATATTTATATGTGCTAATTCATAAAAAAAAAATTATTTGGTATTTGAAGCTTGCTATAGTTAAAGTACATATTTCGCTTAATAAAGAGTTATTAGAAATCTTGATTCATAATCGTATTTGAATTATAAATTAATTTTTCGATTTGATACTGGCAACACTATTGTTTATTTTCTCTCTTCTCCCAAATAAGTCGTAAGTGATTTACAAATTTAGTAAACGATTGACTCGGTAATCGGAAGTGAAAATGTATTTCCTTAAATTAGAGAACTAATGATGAGCTAAGATAAATTTAAAAGCCATTAAAAATATTTTTTTTATTTATAAAGCAAATCAATGGAAATGTGTGTAAAAAAGTAAATTTTTAGAACATATTATTCAAAGCATACAAAAGTAATCGAATTTCGAATAATGTTTTGACAGTATGTACATCACTATTGTTTTGTTTTTCTTTTTAATTTTATTTTTACATTTTTTTTTGAAATTTTTTCGAAAATGGTCATTGGCTACGCAATTGTTGTAGTTTTTTTCAGTTTGATGGGTGCAAGTTGTTGGAAGCCACACATTTTAGGGAAGGGATGACTTTAATAAATCATTTCATGCCTGAAAATTAAATAATTAACAATTCAATGGTGGCTTCCTCACTCCAAACTTTATAAAAGGTTTAAAGTTAGTGAGTACCAACTATAAACTTTTATTATTTTTTTCATTATTAAGCAAATATGAATACTGTTTTTCACAAATTAGCTTAAAATCCTGCAATAAGAGTGTTGTAAAAGTTTATGAATTAGACCAATAATTTGAAATTGGTAAAATATAAAAAATAATGAAATGTAAGTCATAAAATTAATAATGAATCCATAAAATATTAATTAATTAAATAATATGCATTGTTGAATTGAATAAACTGCATTGGTAAAACAGCAAAATAATTATTCTATTTGATTAAATATAATTGTTAACATAACTAATTTTTGCTAATACGTTTGACGATATTTTGTCAAGCTAACATCACATAAAATAGTTAAACGTCAAAATAGAAATGTACTAAATAATGTGTTAAATTGACGGACAGGTTTTGTTAGTTGTATAGTTATCACCCATTCATCAATTTAATGTGGATTTTAGTTGATTTCACCGATGTTTTTGGTTCAGTGTAGTCAAACAATTTCTGGTTTTGCTATAAATAATACTATTATATATTATGTCCTATGGTTCCATTAGGAACAAAGGGCAAATAATACTATTAGTAAAATAAAATTACATACCGGAAACTGTTGATCTAGTATTGTTATTTTAAAAGTTATGGCGATTTTCGATTTTTTGACGAATTTAGCAATAAACATCAATAAATTTTGATGAAATTAGTTTTACTTACTACTAACTCTAAGCGTATAATAATTAATTTCAGAAAAATCTGCCTACTAGTTTTTTAGTTAGAGAGATATTGATAAGACGTATCCTGACGTTATCCTTTGAGCCGTGGAGCAAAACTCCTTTTACAAGTAGAGAATCTACACTAGCTTCGTGATTACCGGTAATATATGCCAAATCCGAAATGTATTTTTGGCAAATTTTCAAATATTTTTTTTTCTGTCTTAAGAAGTTATTTTTTTTCAAATTTAAAAAATTTTCACTTCAAGTTCATCCTTCTCGCTTTAAAATCATTTCTTGTCCAAAAAAATCCTAATGCAGAAAAGTAGCTAATTGTGTTTTATATCCATACAATATTACTCGTTTAATAAAAATTTTTTTATTTAGCCAAAAACTATTTAAAATCTGAAGACCGCTTTATGGCGGCCTTGGGCATTAGAGGGTTAAAGATATAAAAATAAGTGGATTTTTAGTTAACCCTTTAATGACCCAATTTTTGAAGTTGTAAATGCAACGTAATATGTGCACTAGAGTGGTCCAAAAAAAAAAAAGTTGGAATTTTCACGCTCCACAACCGTACAAATATGCCACTTTGAAAAAAAATGTGGTCTGATCAAAAAAATCACCAAAAAAGTTTCGTTTATAGGTAGCACATCGCAATTGAAGTTTCGAGGTTGTACTTGTTCTATTATTTTTAATTACCCGAGTAAAAAAAATTGAGATCGAGCAATATCTAATCATATCCAATTTGATATTGTTTAAGATCTGCTGTAATATCTAGGTGATCCAATTAGATCTCAAAATTGGGTGTATCCAATCATATCGTATTAGATCCCATTGTATATATAGGGATAAACTGAGATCAAGTTATATCTCAAAATTGGGAGGTCCAATGATATCTTTGGGGATAAATGTAGATCTAATTTGATCCGAAAATTGGCGGATCCAGCTATATATTTGCGGATAAACTTAGATCTAATTTGATCCGAAAAATGGCGGATCGAATTAGATCTAGCTATATATTTGTGGATAAACTTAAATCTAATTTGATCTCAATTTTGGCAGATCGAATTAGATCCATCAATATATTTTTGGATAAACTTAGATATAATTTGATCCGAAAAAGTGGCAGATCGAATTAGATCCAGCAATATATTTGGGGATAAAATTGGATCTAATTTGATCCGAAAAATGGCACATCGAATTAGATCCAGCAATATATTTGTGGATAAAGTTAGATCTAATTTAATCCGAAAAATGGCAGATCGCATTAGATCCAGCAATATATTTGGGGATAAACTTAGATCTAATTTGATCAGAAAAATGGCAGATCGAAAAAATGGGTTAATCTAATAATATAAAATTAGATTTAATACAAAAAGTTACATTTTATTTGATACCATTAGACAAAAATAATTCATTCAGATATCGCTCAGATTGCATTAAATTGTCCATTCTATTAAAATTACTTCTTGATTATCATTATGTCACATCCAATTTTATATAATTAGATAAACTCGTTTTTCGGATCGTATTTCATCATATTAGATCCAAGATGGATCTAAGTTACTGCAGTACGATCCACAATTTTTCGGATAAAATTTTATTTTTTTGCAATATGAATTTCTTTTTATAAAATTATAATTTTTTTTCTATACATTTTTTTATAAAATTATATTTTTTTTATTAAATTTAATTTTTTTAATAAAATAATTTTATTTACATCTTTTTGACGCTCTACTCCATTTCCAATTGTATCAAGATTTATCAATTGTGTCTCAGAAATAATCAATTGTATTTCAGAACTTATCAATTATTTTTCAGATTTATGAATTGCTTTTCAGAACTAGTCAATTGAATTTCAGTTTTATCAATTGTATTTCAGAAATTATTAATTGTATTTCTGAAATTCACAACTGTATTTAAGAAATTATCAAACTGTATTTCAGAAATTATCAATTGTATTTCAGAAATTATGAAATGTATTTCAGAAATTTTTCTCTATTAACTATGAAATACAATCAACAAGTTCTGAAATAGATTTGATTATTTCTGAAATGCAATTAATAATTTCTAAAATACATTCGATAATTTCTGAAATGCAATTATAATTTCTGAAATACAATTAATAGCTTCTGAAATATTGTAGTTGCTGATGAGTTATCATATATGACAGTACATTGCTTAAATGGTACCATATATGAAAATATATTGTTTAAATGGTACCATACATGGTATGTTGTTTAAGTGATACGATATATGAAAGTATATGGTACTATACAATATATAGTAGCATATATTATCATATCTGGAACTGTATAAAAAATGTTGTCCATGAGGTACCATATATGACCATATATTGTTGAAATGGCAACATATATCATAATATATGGTTTAAATGGCACCATATATGGTAATATATTGCTTAAATAACACCACCCGAGTAAAAAAAATTCATCTCGCGCAATATCTAATTATATCCAATTTGATATTGTTTAAGATCTGCTGTAATATCTAGCTGATCCAATTAGATCTCAAAATTGGGTGTATCCAATCATATCGTATTAGATCCCATTGTATATATGGGGATAAACTAAGATCAAGTTATATCTCAAAATTGGGAGGTCCAGTGATATCTTTGGGGATAAACCTAGATCTATTTTGATCCGAAAATTGGCGGATCCAGCTATATATTTTCGGATATTTTTAGATCTAATTTGATCCGAAAAATGGCGGATCCAATTAGATCCAGCTATATATTTGGGGATAAACTTAGATCTAATTTGATCTCAATTTTGGCAGATCAAATTAGATCCCGCAATATATTTGTGGATAAACGTATATCTAATTTGATCCGAAAAAGTGGCAGATCGAATTAGATGTAGCTATATATTTGGGGATAAACTTAGATCTAATTTGATCCAAAAAATGGCACATCGAATTAGATCCAGCAATATATTTGTGGATAAACTTAGATATAAATTGATCTGAAAAATGGGAGATCAAATAAGATCCAGCAATATATTTGTGGATTAACTTAGATCTAAATTTATCTGAAAAATGGCAGATCGAATTAGATCCAGCAATATATTTGTGGATAAACTTGGATATAAATTGAATAGAAAATTGGCAGATCAAATTAGATCCAGCAATATATTTGGGGATTAAGTAAGATCTAAATTTATCCAAAAAATTACAGATAAAATTAGATCCAGTAATATACTTCGGGATTGCGTAAGATCTTAACTTTTCCGATAAATTGCAGATCGAATTAAATCCAGTGATATATTTGGGGATTTGGTAGGATCTTAATTTATCCCATAAATTGCAGATCGAATTAGAAACAGCAATATATTTGGAGATTGACATCTAAAACTATCCAGAAAAATGACAGCTAAAATTAGATCCCGCATTATATTTGGGTACTACGTAAGATCTCCATTTATTTGGGATTAAATAAGATCCCAGACAGATATTGACAATAGTTCAAAAAATAATACACTGGAAGAGCACTGATTTTATAAAAATTACAATATTTTGTTAAAATAAGGTTTAAACTCAGAAGGTCTCGCGTTCGATACCTTTCACGGCTGTGCATTTTTTTTTATAAAAATGCGCATTCTCCTTGCTGGTCTTATCGAAATTTTTTCAATAATTTTTATTCTTTGTAATTTACTTGTAAAAATTGTATCATCTTTCTTTGATTTGAAAATAATTTAAACAGAAAATGATATTAATTTATGATCTTGAGTCAAACTAAAATAACATTTATTTACTTAAAAATAACAGATCAACTAAAAACATTTTCCCCATTCAAAAGAATTTCTTTTTATAAAATTATAATTTTATTTTCTATAAATGTTTTTATAAAATTATATTTTTTTTATTAAATTGAATTTTTTTTAAAAAATACTTTTATTTACATATTTTTAACGCTCTACACCATTTCCAATTGTATCAATTGTTTATAAGATTTATCAATTGTATTTCAGAAATAATCAATTGAATTTCAGTTTTATCAATTGTATTTCAGAACTTATCAATTATTTTTCAGATTTATGAATTGTATTTCAGAACTAGTCAATTGAATTTCAGTTTTATCAATTGTATTTCAGAAATTATTAATTGTATTTCCGAAATTCACAACTGTATTTCAGAAATTATCAAACTATATTTCAGAAATTATCAATTGTATTTCAGAAATTATGAAATGCAATTTAGAAATTTTTCTCTATTAACTATGATAAACCATCAACAAGTTCTGAAATAGATTTGATTATTTCTGAAATACAATTAATAAATTTCTGAAATACATTCCATAATTTCTAAAACACATTTAAAATTTCTGAAATACAATTAATAGCTTCTGAAATACAGTTAATATTGTAGTTGCTGATCAGTTACCATATATGATGGCACCATATATGACAATATATTGTTTAAATGGCACCAATATGGAGCTTTATATGGTAATATATAACTTAGATTATTTGATTTGATCCGAAAAATGGCCCGATAAAATTGTATCAGTTCTTATTTGTATCAGTTGTTATCTAATTGCATCAGTTTAGATCTGACGTGATTAAATTATGTGTTAATCAGATGAAATTGTATCAGATTTTTGACCTGATACAATTTTATTGGTTTATATTACATGGTATCAGTTTAGGTCCAAATAGATATATTTGTATACAAAATTATACAGTTATATCCCAATTTTGACCTGATATCAGTTTAAAACTTTGATACAATTGTATAAGGTAAATGTCGGATACAATTATATTTTATTTATATAAAATTGAACCAATTACGATCAAACCAATAAAATTGTATCATATCAAATATCTGATACAATTTCATCTGATTAACACATAATTCAATCAGGTCAGATCTAAACTGATACATTTAGATAAACAATTGATAAAAATATATCGGGCCATTCTTCGGATGAAACTGTATATTTATACAGATATAACTTAATCACATATATGACTATATGTAACTATTTTTCCTCGGGTTGTTTAAATGATACGATATATAAAAGTATATGGTACAATATATGGTAGCATATATTATCATATCTGCATCTGTATTAAAAATGTCGTTCATCAGGTACCATATATGAGCATATATTGTTGAAATGGCACCATATATGACAATATATGGTTTAAATGGCTCCAAATATGTTAATATATTTCTTAAATAACAGCATATATAAACATATATGGCACTATATAGTAGCATATATTATCATATCTGGAACTGTATTAAAAATGTTGTTCATGAGGTTCCATATATGAGCATATATTGTTGAAATGGCACCATATATGATAATATATGGTTTAAATGGCACCATATATAGTAATATATTGCTTAAATAACACCATATATAAATATATATGGTAGTATATATTATCATATGTGGAACTGTACTAAAAATATTGTTCATGAGGTACCATATATGGGCATATATTGTTGAAATTGCACCATATATGATAATATATGGTTTAAATGGTACCATATATGATAATATATGGTTTGAATGGCACCATATATGATAATATATAGCTTAAATAACACCATATATAAATATATATCGCACTATATATAGTACCATATATTATCATATCTGGAACTGAATTAAAGATTTTGTTTATGAGGTACCATATATGACCATGTATTGTTTAAATGGCACCATATATGATAATATCTAGTTTAACTGTCACCATATATAATTATATATTGTTTAAATGATACCATATATAATTATATATTGCTAAAATGCCACCATATATATTAAGATATAGTTCTATATATAACTATATATGCAATAAGATCAACCATGTTATGTAATATATAATTATATATGCCATATCTAATATTATGAAGGCCGATATCTAATTAGATGAAATTATATATGGCATAATATAAGGAAAATTTTTCGGAAAAAACGTCATATATAATTATATATGGATATACATAACCACATGTCTAATTATATATTGTAATATATGCCACATATGATTATATATAATTTTTTTTACTCGGGCATACATAAATATATATGGCACTATACATATTTTCTTATATTATCATATCTGGAACTGTATTAAAAATTTTGATCATGAGGTACCATATATGACCATACATTGTTTAAATTGCAACATTTATAATAATATATGGTATAAATGGCACCACATATGCTAATATATTGCTTAAATAACACCATATATAAATATATATGGCACTATATATAGTAGCATATATTATCATGTCTGCAACTGTATTAAAAATTTTGTTCATGAGGTACCATATATGCCCATATATGATAATATCTAGTTTAACTGGCACCATATATAGTTATATATTGTTTAAATGATACCATATATAATTATATATTGCTAAAATGCCACCATATATATTAAGATATAGCTCTATATAAAACTATATATGCAATAAGATCAGCCATGCTATGTAATATATAATCATATATACCATATCTAATATTATAAAGGCCGATATCTAATTAGATGAAATTATATATGGCATAATATAAGGAAAAATTTTGGAAAAAGACGTCATATATAATTATATATGAAAAATTAAATATAATTATTATGATCGCGGCATATCAAATCTAATATATTTTTAGGTGTACATTACGAATATGAAATTAAAATTGAAATCGGAGTCGCGGATTTCGCGAAATTTGAAAATTATATACAAAAAATTATCGACTTCGATCAGGATGTTTTCTTATATTTACCAATATGAAAATTTCGTTTTTGCATTAATATATATCTGTGGAATGTCCTATTATGTGAGATAGGGTTTTTGGTAGCAATAAAATTATAGCAAGCTAAATAATAGCGAAATGTTAAAAAATGTCAAATTTTAAGTTAATTTGCAAGGATATCTGTTATCCTTTTTAAAATTAAAATCAATGTTATATATAATGAAGGTCCTTGGTAAGTAAATTGCAAAAGTATAACAAATTGCATTTTTCGATAACACCATTTACAGGTAATTAGGAAAATATCTCAAAAAAACTTGAGTTTTTTTGAATTTTCAAAAACCGCGAATAATTCATAAACCACAAATTTTTTTTAAGTTTCGATTGCTGATTCATAATCTTCGTTAAAATAAAGATCAGATTTGAGAAATCTGCGAATACAAGGCAAAAACAAGTTGAATTTTTAATTACATCTTTTCGGAAAATTTCGAAAATTTGACTAAAATATGTATTTTTTTGTATAAATTTAAAAAAAACCGCGAATTACTTAAAAGTTACTTAATTTTTTTAAGTTTTGATTTCAAATTCCTTATATTCACATTAATTAAGACCAGATTTAAAAAAATTGTTAAATAATAGCGTACAGGTTAAGAAATATTTAAATTTAAAGTCAGCCCTACTTTTTGTATAAATTACTCTAGAGGTAAATTACTAATTCTTAATAGACAAATTTTTGTGCTACCTCTAAATAACAGCGGATTTAGCTGAAACTTGGCACAGAGAGTTTTTAGACATTAAGGGAACCATTTTCATCAATAAAAAAGTTCTTTTTCGCAAAAAGTCGATTTTGGCATATTGCTAATCATAGCAAACATCATTTTTAATAAAAAAAAAAATCGCACCAAAATTATCAGTCATGTTAATTGAATTTAAGTTTTTTACATAATTTTTCAGGATAAGGAATTCATTAAATAAATTTTCATCATTAAAAGCAATCCCGAGTAAAAAAAATTATATATAATCATATGTGGCATATATTACAATATATAATTAGACATGTCGTTATGTATATCCATATATAATTATATATGACGTCTTTTTCCAAAATTTTTCTTTATATTATGCCATATATAATTTCATATAATTAGATATCGGCCTTTATAATATTGGGTATGGTATATATGATTATATATTGCATAGCATGGCTGATCTTATTGCATATATAGTTATATATAGAGCTATATCTTAATATATATGGCGGCATTTTAGGAATATATAATTATATATGGTATCATTTAAACAATATATAACTATATATGGTGCCAGTTAAACTATATATTATCATATGTGGTGGCATTTAAACAATATGTGGTCATATATGGTACCTCATGAACAAAATCTTTAATACAGTTGCAGATATGATAATATATGATTCAATATATAGTGCCATATATATTTTTATATGGTGTTATTTAAGTAAGTAATATCCCTACGGGGAAAAGGACCGGTCCCAGATGACACGCAGGATAGGTCCCAAGGGGCGGAGACCGGTCGTTGATCGGTCTTTTTGTTTGAAAGAGACATATCACTTTAACATGGCGTTGTCATTGGAAATGACCAATTGCCCCAGTTTAGACACATTGTGGCAGTAAGGTGGTGTGTCTAAAAATAGCTTTTCAAATAATCTAATAAAAAATTAAGAATTAAAAATAATCTACTTGGCGTCGAAGTAGGGCTCGATAACACAACCTCCTGCTTGTAAGGCAAACGCTCTACCGTCTGAGCTAATGTGGCTTATGCGTGATGGCTGGCTGATGGTAAAGTTATATATTTTTCGTTTCTGTTCAAATAAAAAAGAAAAAGAAACAATAAACACTACAAGCAAATAAAAAAAAATGGAAAAGAAAAATATAGAAAAGAAAACAGCACTAAAGGCTCCATTAGTCTTTGCGTTCCGTGACGGTTCTGTAATGTGCCGTGCCGGATGGCTCTTTTGTGTAGTTAATCTTTTCCGTAACAACGTATCAGATGTTTAATGTTGTTTTTCTTAGCAGAGATCTACGCCAGCTAGATTAATCGGTTGCGGTGTCTAAATAAAAAAATTGCAGCGGCGGTTTAAAGCTGGCTGTGAGCCAAAAGCTGATCGGCTAGCCAACTTTAAGTTGACACATACAAAACACCGGCTTAACGGTAAAAAAAGAAAATTAAAAAAAAATATATACTATTTTTAGATTTTTATCGTGTAAAAAAAATTATTGATGGCGGCGGTAACAAAAATTAGACGGCGGCTCGGCTTAGCCGGTTTAAGCCATTCATCGCAGATCTCAAAATAGCTGCTGTCAACTCACTGTCACTTAACGGATAACAAAAATTCTGTTTTCAACAGGTTCATCCGGCACGGAACGTTACATTACAGACAAACTAACGACTCAAATGCTTTTTCATAGAGCAAAAACTAATCAGCTGATTCGTCACGGCACGTTACGTACAAACTAATTATACCTTAACACACACACAAATATAGTGGAAGTGCCTTCAGTATGCCCCCGATTGACCAGTCACGGGATAGGTCCTTTAATGGCAGTTGACTCGTTTTTTGCGTTGGCCATAATTAAGTTAAAAAATCAATTAAAAATTAGAAAATTACGTCAAAAACTCTGATAATATAAATAAAAATTTTAAAAATTGCCCTTAAGTTAAAAAGAAAATTAAATGAAATACCAATTGTTAAAACTAAAACAGCTTTAACATTAAAAAACGTTAAAAATACAAAACTTAAAATTTTTTAGCAAAAAATTATAAAAATTTAAAATAAGAGCTAAAATAAGCAAATCGTAAAAAAATAAAGTTCAAAATAAATAAAAGAGTAAAATAAATAAAAAAATATTTTAAAAAATATGCCGCGAATTTTATTTTTTATTTCGGTATTGGTCAAGTTTTTTAAAAGCAACAGTGAAAGTAACGAATCAGAAAATACTTAGAAAATTAATTCATTCTCTTTGGTTCATATTTGTACTAATTTAGTAATATGCCTTCGGTTGACCGCTCACGGGATAGGTCCTTGGAGGGCAATTGACTCCTCATTCCCCGTAGGGATATTAATATATATGGTGTTATCATATGTTGTGCCATTTCAACAATATATGCTAATATATGGGACCTCATGAACAGCATTTTTAATATAGTTCCAGATATAATAATATATGCTACTATATATAGTGCAATATATATTGATATATGGTATCATATGTATTGACATTTAAACCATACATTATGATATATGGTGCCATTTCAACAATATATGGTCATATATGGTACCTTATGAACAACATTTTTAATACAGTTCCAGATATGATAATATATGCTACCAATAAAATTGTATCAGGTCAAAAATCTGATACAATTTCATCTGATTAACACATAATTTAATCAGGTCAGATCTAAACTGATGCAATTAGATAAAAACTGATAAACAACTGATACAATTTTATCGGGCCATTTTTCGGATCAAATGGTACATGGATGACTCTAAGTTATATATTACCATATAAAGATCAATATTGTTTTTTTTTTAATAGGGAACATACCATATATGGTGCCATTTAAACAATATATTGTCATATATGTATGGTGACATTTAAACAATATATGGTCGTATATGGTAACTCATCAGCAACTACAATATTAACTGTATTTCAGAAGCTATTAATTGTATTTCAGAAATTTTAAATGTACTTCAGAAATTATGGAGTGTATTTTATAAATTTTTTAATTGTATTTCAGAAATAATCAAATCTATTTCAGAACTTGTTGATTGTTTATCATAGTTAATAGAGAAAAATTTCTAAATTACATTTCATAATTTCTGAAATACAATTGATAAGTTCTGAAATACAGTTGTGAATTTCGAAAATACAATTAATAATTTCTGAAATACAATTCATAGAACTGAAATTCAATTGACTAGTTCTAAAATGCAATTGATAAATCTGAAAAATAATTGATAAGTTCTGAAATACAATTGATAAAACTGAAATTCATTTGATTATTTCTGAAATACAATTGATAAATCTTAAAAACATATGATACAATTGGAAATGGTGTAGAGCATTAAAAAGATGTAAATAAAATTATTTTTTTTTTTAAACTCAATTTAATAAAAAAAAAATATAATTTTATAAAAACATTTATAGAAAATAAAATTATAATTTTATAAAAAGAAATTCTTTTTATAAAAAAATGCATAGCCGTAAACGGTATCGAACTCGAGACCTTCTGAGTTTAAACCTTATTTTAACAAAATATTGTAATTTTATAAAATCAGTGTGGCAGAGCACTGTATTATTTTTTGAACTGTTGTCAATATCTGTCTGGGATCTTATTTAATCCCAAATAAATGGAGATCTTACGTAGTACCCAAATATAATGCGGGATCTAATTTTATCTGTCATTTTTCTGGATAGTTTTAGATGTGAATCCCCAAATATATTGCTGTTTCTAATTCGATCTGCCATTTTAATACCGAAATGAATTGCTGGATCTAATTCGATCTGCAATTTATGGGATAAATTAAGATCTTACCTAAATATATCACTGGATTTAATTCGATCTGCAATTTATCGGAAAAGTTAAGATCTTACGCAATCCCGAAATATATTACTGGATCTAATTTGGTCTGTCATTTTTTGGATAAATTTAGATCTTACTTAATCCCCAAATATATTGCTGGATCTAATTCGATCTGCCATTTTTCGGATCAAATTGGATCTAAGTTTATCCACAAATATATTGCTGGATCTAATTTGATCTGCCATTTTTCGGATCAATTTAGATCTAAGTTTATCCCCAAATATATTGCTGGATCTAATTCGATCTGCCACTTTTTCGGATCAAGATAGATCTAAGTTTATCCACAAATATATTGCTCGATCTAATTCGATCTGCCAAAATTGAGATCAAATTAGATCTCAGTTTACCCACAAATATATAGCTCTATCTAATTCGATCCGCCATTTTTCGGATCAAATTAGATCTAAGTTTATCCACAAATATATAACTAGATCTAATACGATCCGCCATTTTTCGGATCAAATTATATCTAGGTTTATCCCCAAAGATATCATTGGACCTCCCTATTTTGATATATAACTTGATCTTAGTTTATCCCCATATATACAATCGGATCTAATACTATATCATTGGATACACCCAATTTTGAGATCTAAGTGGATCAGCTATATATTACAGCAGATCTTAAACAATATCAAATTGGATATGATTAGATATTGCGCGAGATCAATTTTTTTTACTCGGGATGTTAATTTTTTTTAAATATTCAATAGTTGGCTCACTGCTGATAAGCTTCAAATTTGGGAATTAAAGTAAGTGATGCTAAGTCAATAGAAATAACAGCGACAAAACAGCGATGCCAACAATTAAAAAAAAAAGTTATGGAGAAAAGTTCAAAAAGTAGGACAACCCCGGACACTTATTCGTCTCATATTTGTTGATATGCTGTAAAGCATTAAAAACCATTTTTTTGGAACACTTTAGCTGCTTTACTATTTCTCTATAAGACTTTCCAGACTTCTAAAGTTCAATAATTGGGCTCCGTTCTTCAGGAGTGCAGCTATTGCCTTTTCCCATGATAAATCTTAAAAATTATAATTTCTTATTTGCTAAAAAACATTAAATTGGAAACAAATAACCGTAAAATAAAATTTTTTTTTATCAAAATAGCTCTTAGCAAAGAAGACTTTAATAAACAATTATGCGTTTGTCGCACTTTCTTAGAATTTTACTAAACAATATGTAAACTATTTTCAGAAATTATAAAAGCTTTTAAAATAAATAGCAACAAAAATGAGTGTAAATGATAATAAAAAGAGTAATAAATATAATACAATTGTTTTAAATGAAAAACGTAACGGTAAATTTACGAAAATATCAATAGCTGTATTTTCGTTCATACGTATCAACGTTAAGTAGTTATAGAAAATCTACGTTAAACTGATTGGAGTATCAAATTTTTTTAAATAGTGAGTGTTTATGATAGTTCCGGTATAATCGAACGTACGTCAGTAAAACTTTTCAGATAGTAACGCGAAGAAGTTACGCTAGGTGTGAAACTGTATAAACGTTGAGTTTTCAACGTTGATAATTATCCACGTTGTAAGTTAACGTGCATACGAAAAGTAATATGTTAGTTTTCGTCTAAAAAATGTTTTTATGCACTTTATGCTTTTTAAAAGTTAACGGATATAGTTAAGTCGAAAATACAGCTAATAATGATCATCAAGCTCTAGGGTAAAAAATGCGTTTCTATTTAATTAGTTGTCAACAGCTGTATGTTTTTTCCAGTAGAATTATTCTCTAATGTGTATTTAATAAACTCCTATGCGTTGACCACATTTTCTTTATATTTTGTTGAACAAAATTTAAAAAAACTCAAAACTAGAGATTTGCAAATTTATAAAAAAAAATCCCATCTTTGGCCATACCTGGGACTATTTGTGGATCTTAGAAATGAAACTAGAGTACAACATTGTTAATTTGTTGAAAAGATATTTTATTTTCTACGATTTTCATAATTTATCTCATTTTAACCCTACAATGGTCTGAGGAAATTGCAATTACTAAAATATTTTCCAACTGATTTTGAAATTTTATACATTACAAGAAAGGTAATTCAGTTCAGATTACGATTCTATTTACATTTTCTAAAAATACGGTTACTAAAGAGCCAGTATTTTGAAAGCAAATCAAAAAAGTGATTTTTTCGCCTTGTAAATCGTATTTCAAACTTCAGGGCTGATGCGGCACGTGTTCGCGTTATCCCGTCACCTTAATTTTTTGCATGGTTTATTTTTAAAACCCAATGGCACATTTCTAGGGGGAGACGGCCTTAAATCGCAAGTTGAAAAATAAGGTCCACCCTAAGGTACATACACTAGGGCAACAAATGATACTTAGGGACATGGTTTTGGCTATAACTCAGAGACGAATCGAGATACCACCTTAAATTTTTCACACAAATGTATAAGAATTTTAAAAAATGCGCATTTCGAGCAATGGGAATTTGAACTCAAGACCCCAAGAAATGACCTTTGACCCTTCCATGAAAAAAATCGATATGCATACCATTCTCACCTAATAAATAATACCAAAACGAATTTTATACCTTGAATAGTTTTTAAGCTTTGTCGATTTTGTAATCATACTTTAGTCAAATTCTGCAGTTTTTTTCCAATTTCCTGGCGTCATATTTCGGAAACCGAAATTTATGCATCGTTGATTTCTTCTAGTGTACCACAATTATGGCGAATTTCATTAAAATCGGAGATGGTAAATCCGAATGGTGTTTTGAGTTGATGTGATTTCACCCATATTCCTTTTTTTCTCCTTTAGCCGATTCGTTAATTTTAACAAAACTTATGTTAAATTTAGCGAATTAAAATTTAAGTAAAAAATTTGTCAAACTGCAGTTTTATTTGTACTTTTACAAACTGATTAAATTTATTCAGGCTAGTGTTTCCAAACCAGTTAACCGATAAACACGTTTTTCTCAAAAAGTAGGTTTTTCCTTTCGGTTAACCGGTTTTTTATTTTATTAATTTCCCAGCAAAAACAATAATTAAGCGAGTAGGTAGCATGCAAAAGGTTTCACTGATTACCAGACTTTACCTCGGAAAATTTTATATTTAAATAGTTCAAAACAAATCAATAAATAAAAAATTGATATAAAAAAGGCTAAATCGGTACTTGTTTATTCAATTACCAGTAAGTGATTACTTTGCAAGATTATATAAGTGCTATAAGTGTATTTTAAAGAATGGCGAAAGATGTTTTTTTTTTTAATTAAAATAAAATATTCATATGTATTAATAGTAATTTTTTCTTCCACAAACTAACGCTACCCATGTGAAAATCGAAATATATATGAGCATACATGATCATACATTGGCTCGAATGTGACCATGCATGGGCATACATAGTCATATACGTACATGCATAGTTCAATATATGACCATACATGATCTCATATATTTCCATATACCTTTGGATCCGAAATTTGAGGGTATATGGAGGTATATGACCATATATGATCATATATGAATCATATGTGAGCATATATGGTCATATATGAACATGTACGGTCATATACCCTAAAATTTCGGATCCAAAGATATATGGAAATATATGAGATCATATATGGTCATACATTGAACTATGCATGTACGTATATGACAATGTATGCCCATGCATGATCAATGTATGATCATGTGTGTTCATATATATTTCGATTTTCACATGGGTACTTAATTACCGAAATTTATTTACAATTTTTAAATTTTTGTTGTGTTAATATATTAATTTAATGTTTGTGGATTATAAATTCTATAAATAGAATAACACATTCCGCAAAATTTGTTTAAAAATTCAAATTTTTTATGTCGCTAACTGGGATAGAACCGGCAACCTTGCTTTTGTCAGCCCATTGCTTTTCCTCTAAGCTAAGCTTTATTTAAATTTTTTAGTCAAATTTCAAATTTGAATTTCTTCAGGTGTGAATATTTTATCTATAAATAAAATTATATCAACAACAGAAAATCAATTGTGTCTTTTAATTTGAATAAAAAAATAAAATTTATGTCGCGAACCGGGATAGAACCAGAGACCTTCCGTTTGTCAGCCCATTTGTTTTCCTCTAGGCTAAACTCGATATAAATTTTTTTTTGGCAAATTTCGAATTTGAATTTTTTCAGCTTGAAAATTTGAATATTTTGATTTTGAATAAATTTACATTAACAACAGAAAATCAATTGTGCTTTTAATTTGGATCAATAAAAAATTATTAAAAAAAAAAATATAATGCCTTGGTTAAGTTTCGAACTCAGATCTGTAAGGCTATAAGGCTGTCTCTCTACCACCTGCGCCACAGATACTTACATTTAGTTGTTGTCTAACTTCGAAATTAATGGGGTCATTTTGTAAATCGAAACTTTGCTTTCGTTTGAACGTTTTTTTATTTTTAATTTTTTAAAATTTTGTAAAACTCAAAAAAAATATGTATATATTCTTTTTTTTCAATCTGGCAATATTATAATCGAAGACAAACTCCTTAATAAAACGGTATTTTATAAGAAGTAAGTAAACGTTTGCAAACGAATATTATGCCATATTCAAACGAACAGAAATAGTTGTCGTTTCCTATTAAAAAGTTAAAGTTTTTGCATAAAAAGTTAGGTAATTGCAATTTTTGGAATAAAAATTGTATAAATATGGATTTAAAAATATGAAGTAGTTAAATGTAATACTCCTATATTTTTTATTCTCAATAAAAAATAATTCTTTTAGGGTCATATGCATAATCACTTTTTAAATTTATAAACGGCTTATAAATCAAATTTTTTACACCAAAATTGTTAAAAAAATCAAATTATGCATAAGCACTTAAATTTATATGCAAATTAGTGAAAATTTGGACAATTTTAAAAATATCTGATTTTAGATGCGCTAAGACACGTTTTAAAAAAATTTTTCTTTATATATAAACTTCTACGTTTGAGACCAAATGAAACAAACTGAGGGGTTTTAAAACTAAAAACTGACAATTCGAAACCTAAGGGCCATCTTAACAAACCATACCTTGTACTCCTTTGCTATCCGCTAATGGAAGGTTCTTCTTATTTAGGTTGATTTTCTGTACAATATAAAATTTTTCTTAAATATATTTGTTTCATATTATTAGGAAAAAATGTCCAAAAATATATCATAAAAACAGAAAAACTACTAATAAAAAAAATTGCCCCACACAGGATTCGATACCTGGACCCTAAAAATATTAGAACTAAAAATAACAACCCATTTACCAATCAGGCTAAACAGACTTGGAAAACTCTATGAACAAATTTTTATTTAAGTAATTTGTAATTTCAAGTCACATATATTATTTTTTTTGTCTGGCAATAAGAACTCGCAAATGGCAACAAACGCAAACTACTACCCGTTTTATAAAATACCAAATATTTTCGTTTACGTTTCAAACGAAAACGAAAAAACGTTTTTCATTCGAGTTACAAAATGACCCCATAAATATGCATATGTATGAAACGAAAAAATATGATGCATTCCAAAGATTATTTTATGATAAATAAAATTTCCTACACTCAATAA
This sequence comes from Leucophora obtusa, assembly GCA_949987735.1. Taxonomy (NCBI): domain Eukaryota; kingdom Metazoa; phylum Arthropoda; class Insecta; order Diptera; family Anthomyiidae; genus Leucophora; species Leucophora obtusa. The sequence goes on along the minus strand of OX465295.1, from coordinate 176,038,615 downwards.
TTATTAATACGTCTGTTGGCTGGACAGAAAAATTTGTTACTTTAACAAAATTTATTCCTATTTTTTGGCTTAAAATAAAATTTGTTGATTTTAACAAATTCTTTTGTTAAATTTAACAAATCTAAATTTAAGTAAAAAATTTTGTAAAACTACAGTTTTATCTGTAGTTATACTGAGTCGTAGAATTTAACCAAATTTATGGGCTTGTGACTATCCCCGGGCCTAGTCCATATCATGTGAGGGCATATAAGGGCACTCGAGATATGGGCCATTTTATGAAGTGGAAAATTTTTATTAAAAATTTCCGAGGGTCCAAGGCCCCGCCAAGGTCCATTTTTGGATAGAGATACCCCCTTTACGCGGTTAGGGGTAGTCGAAGTTTTCATCAATTTTGCTCTATCTCTCTTATGGGGTCATTTTGTAAAACGAAACTTTGCTTTCGTTTGAACATTTTTTTATTTTAAATTTTTTTAAATTTTGTAAAACTCAAAAAAAATATGTATATTTTCTTTTTTTTTTTAATCTGGCAATATTATAATCGAAGACACACGCCTTAATAAAACGGTATTTTATAAGAAGTAAGTAAACGTTTGCAAACGGATATTATGCCATATTCAAAAGAACAGAAATAGTTGTCGTTTCCTATTAAAAAGTTAAAGTTTTTGCATAAAAAGTTAGGTAATTGCAAATTTTGGAATAAAAATTGTATAAATATGGGTTTAAAAATATGAAGTAGTTAAATGTGACACTTCTATATTTTTTATTCTCAATAAAAAATAATTCTTTTAGGGTCATATGCATAATCACTTTTTAAATTTATAAACGGCTTATAAAACAAATTTTTCACACAAAAATCGTTATAAAAACTCAAATTATTATGCATAAGCATTTAAATTTATATGCAAATTAGTGAAAATTTGGATGCGCTAAGACACGATTAGATGCGTTAAGACACGATTTAAAAAAAATTTTCTTTATATATAAACTTCTACGTTTGAGACCAAATGAAACAAACTGAGGGGGTTTAATGGGGTCATTTTGTAACTCGAATGATAAACGTTTTTTCGTTTTCGTTTGAAACGTAAACGAAAATATTTGGTATTTTATAAAACGGGTAGTAGTTTGCGTTTGTTGCCATTTGCGAGTTATTATTGCCAGACAAAAAAAATAATATTTGTGACATGGAATTACAAATTATTTAAATAAAAATTTGTTCATAGAGTTTTCCAAGTCTGTTTAGGCTGATTGGTAAATGAGTTGTTGTTTTTAGTTCTAATATTTTTAGAGTACAGGTATCGAATCCTGTGTGGGGCAATTTTTTTTATTAGTAGTTTTTTTTATGATATATTTTTTGAAATTTTTTTCTAATAATATGAAACAAATATATTTAAGAAAAATTTTAAATTGGACAGAAAATCAAGCTAAATAAGAACCTTACATTAGCGGATAGCGAAGGAGTACAAAGTATGGTTTGTTAAGATGGCCTTTAAGTTTCGAATTGTCAGTTTTTAGATTTAAAACCGCTCAGTTTGTTTCATTTGGTCTCAAACGTAGAAGTTTATATATAAAGAAAAAATTTTTTGAACGTAAATCGGGTCTTAGCGTAATTAAAATCAGATATTTTTAAAATTTCCCAAATTTTCACTAATTTGCATATAAATTTTAAGTGCTTATGCATAATAATTTGATTTTTTATAACGATTTTTGTGTGAAAGTTTTGTTTTATAAGCCGTTTATAAATTTTAAAAATAGATTGTGCATATGACCCTAAAAGGATTATTTTTTATTGAGAATAAAAAATATAGGAGTATCATATTTAACTACTTCATATTTTTAAACCCATATTTATACAATTTTTATTCCAAAAATTGCAATTATCTAACTTTTTATGCAAAAACTTTAACTTTTTAATAAGAAACGACAACTATTTCTGTTCGTTTGAATATGGCATAATATTCGTTTGCAAACGTTTACTTACTTCTTATAAAATACCGTTTTATTAAGGAGTTTGTCTTCGATTATAATATTGCCAGATTGAAAAAAAAGAAAATATACATATTTTTTTTGAGTTTTACAAAATTTAAAAAAATTAAAAATAGAAAAACGTTCAAACGAAAGCAAAGTTTCGTTTTACAAAATGACCCCATAAAACTAAAAACTGGCAATTCGAAACTTAAGGGCTATCTTAACAAACCAAACTTTGTACTCCTTTGCTATCCGCTAATGGAAGGTTCTTCTTATTTAGGTTGATTTTCTGTACAATATAAAATTTTTCTTAAATATATTTGTTTCATATTATTAGGAAAAAATGTCCAAAAATATATCATAAAAAAAAACTACTAATAAAATAAAATTGCCCTACACTGGATATGATACCTGGACCCTAAAAATATTAGAACTAAAAATAACAACTCATTTACCAATCAGGCTAAACGGACTTGGAAAACTCTATGAACAAATTTTTATTTAAATAATTTGTAATTCCATGTCACAAATATTATTTTTTTTGTCTGGCAATAATAACTCGCAAATGGCAACAAACGCAAACTACTACCCGTTTTATAAAATACCAAATATTTTCGTTTACGTTTCAAACGAAAACGAAAAAAACGTTTTTCATTCGAGTTACAAAATGACCCCATTAGTTTTCGAGATATGGGACATTTTAAAAAATCAGGAGCGAACGAAATAGCGCCATCTTTAAAACTTCAGATACATTGGTGGCGCCATCTACCGGGTAATAACAGTAACATGAAAATATTATATTTTAACTATAAATTTTGCAAAATTTAACGAATGGGTTCTTAAAAATTATGGGGTCATTTTGTAACTCGAATGAAAAACGTTTTTTCATTTTCGTTTGAAACGTAAACGAAAATATTTGGTATTTTATAAAACGGGTAGTAGTTTGCGTTTGTTGCCATTTGCGAGTTATTATTGCCAGACAAAAAAAATAATATTTGTGACATGGAATTACAAATTATTTAAATAAAAATTTGTTCATAGAGTTTTCCAAGTCTCTTTAGCCTGATTGGTAAATGAGTTGTTATTTTTAGTTCTAATATTTTTGGGTCCAGGTATCGAATCCTGTGTGGGGCAATTTTTTTTTATTAGTAGTTTTTTTATGATATATTTTTGGACATTTTTTCCTAATAATATGAAACAATTATATTTAAGAAAAATTTTATATTGTACAGAAAATCAACCTAAATAAGAAGAACCTTCCATTAGCGGATAGCAAAGGTTTCGAATTGTCAGTTTTTAGTTTTAAAACCCCTCAGTTTGTTTCATTTGGTCTCAAACGTAGAAGTTTATATATAAAGAAAATTTTTTTAAACGTAAATCGTGTCTTAGCGCATCTAAAATAAGATATTTTTAAAATTGCCAAAATTTTCACTAATTTGCATATAAATTTAAGTGCTTATGCATAATAATTTGATTTTTTTATAACGATTTTTGTGTGAAAATTTTGTTTTATAAGCCGTTTATAAATTTAAAAAGTGATTATGCATATGACCCTAAAAGAATATTTTTTATTGAGAATAAAAAATAGAGGACTAACACATTTAACTACTTCATATTTTTAAACCCATATTTACACAATTTTTAATCCAAAAATTGCAACTACCTAACTTTTTATGCAAAAACTTTAACTTTTTAATAGGAAACGACAACTATTTCTGTTCGTTTGAATATGGCATAATATTCGTTTGCAAACGTTTACTTACTTCTTATAAAATACAGTTTTATTAAGGAGTTTGTCTTCGATTATAATATTGCCAGATTGAAAAAAAAAGATTTTGATTTTGAGTTTTACAAAATTTAAAAAAATTTAAAACAAAAAAATGTTCAAACGAAAGCAAAGTTTCGTTTTACAAAATGACCCCATTAGTTTCAAATAATTTTGAAAATTAACACTCAAAGTTAGTTAAAGTACTGAGGATATTTAGTACTATGTTAAATGAAGATAACTAAAATCTTTGCTTAAATCAGTGTTTCAACTAAAAATTTGTTAAGAATTATGGGGTCATTTTGTAAAACGAAACTTTGCTTTCGTTTGAACGTTTTTTTATTTTTAATTTTTTTAAATTTTGTAAAACTCAAAAAAAAATATGTATATTTTCTTTTTTTTCAATCTGGCAATGTTGTAATCGAAGACAAACTCCTTAATAAATCGGTATTTTATAAGAAGTAAGTAAACGTTTGCAAACGAATATTATGCCATATTCAAACGAACATAAATAGTTGTCGTTTCCTATTAAAAAGTTAAAGTTTTTGCATAAAAAGTTAGGTAATTGCAATTTTTGGAATAAAAATTGTATAAGTATGGGTTTAAAAATATGATGTAGTTAAATGTGATACTCCTATATTTTTTATTCTCAATAAAAAATAATTCTTTTAGGGTCATATGCATAATCACTTTTAAAATTTTTTTTTAAACGGCTTATAAAACAAATTTTTCACACCAAAATCGTTATAAAAAATCAAATTATTATGCATAGGCATTTAAATTTATATGCAAATTAGTGAAAATTTGGCAATTTTAAAAATATCTGATTTTAGATGCGCTAAGACACGATTTAAAAAAATTTTTCTTTATATATAAACTTCTACGTTTGAGACCAAATGAAACAAACTGAGGGGTTTTAAAACTAAAAACTAGCAATTCGGAACTTAAGGGCCATCTTAACAAACCATTCTTTGTACTCTTTGCTATCCGCTAATGGAAGGTTCTTCTTATTTAGGTTGATATTCTGTACAATATAAAATTTTTATTAAATATATTTGTTTCATATTATTAGGAAAAAATGTCCAAAAATATATCATAAAAACAAAAAAACTACTAATAAAAAAAATTGCCCCACACAGGATTCGATACCTGGACCCTAAAAATATTAGAACTAAAAATAACAACTCATTTACCAATCAGGCTAAACAGACTTGGAAAACTCTATGAACAAATTTTTATTTAAGTAATTTGTAATTTCATGTCACATATATTATTTTTTTTGTCTGGCAATAAGAACTCGCAAATGGCAACAAACGCAAACTACTACCCGTTTTATAAAATACCAAATATTTTCGTTTACGTTTCAAACGAAAACGAAAAAACGTTTTTCATTCGAGTTACAAAATGACCCCATTAGTCGAATCGATTTGAAACCGAATTGACAGATTTTTCTACTGACGTATTATTTAAAGTGTAGTCTCAATATATTATCATAATTACCAAAATAATGAAATTAATGGTTAAATGTGTTTTTTCGTTTTCGTTTGAAACGTTTTCGTTTGAAACGTAAACGAAAATATTTGGTATTTTATAAAACGGGTAGTAGTTTGCGTTTGTTGCCATTTGCGAGTTATTATTGCCAGACAAAAAAAATAATATATGTGACATGAAATTACAAATTACTTAAATAAAAATTTGTTCATAGAGTTTTCCAAGTCTGTTTAGCCTGATTGGTAAATGAGTTGTTATTTTTAGTTCTAATATTTTTAGGGTCGAGGTATCGAATCCTGTGTGGGGCAATTTTTTTATTAGTAGTTTTTTTGTTTTTATGATATATTTTTGGACATTTTTTCCTAATAATATGAAACAAATATATTTAATAAAAATTTTATATTGTACAGAAAATCAACCTAAATAAGAAGAACCTTCCATTAGTGGATAGCAAAGAGTACAAAGTATGGTTTGTTAAAATGGCCCTTAAGTTCCGAATTTCTAGTTTTTAGTTTTAAAACCCCTCAGTTTGTTTCATTTGGTCTCAAACGTAGAAGTTTATATATAAAGAAAAATTTTTTTAAATCCTGTCTTAGCGCATCTAAAATCAAATATTTTTAAAATTGCCCAAATTTTCACTAATTTGCATATAAATTTAAATGCTTATGCATAATAATTTGATTTTTTATAACGATTTTGGTGTGAAAAATTTGTTTTATAAGCCGTTTAAAAAAAAATTTAAAAAATGATTATGCATGACCCTAAAAGAATTATTTTTTATTGAGAATAAAAAATATAGGAGTATCACATTTAACTACATCATATTTTTAAACCCATACTTATACAATTTTTATTCCAAAAATTGCAATTACCTAAAGCTACGGTCACATTAGGCAAATATTTGCCGCAAATATGTTTGCACATATTTGCTCAAAATTTTGTCAAATCAATAAAGAATTTATTTTGTGGTCACACTACACACATTTATTTGACTCTTTTTGTTTGTTCAAACAACTTTCAAATAGTCGAAAACATAAATGAGGGAAAACATGTTTGCCCTATGGTCACACTTGAACAAATATTTGATAATAAAATTTGTTTGATCAAACTGGCATAAAACATAAATTTATTTTCCAAAAAATTAAAAGCTATAAAAAATTTGTAAATTAAAATAATGATGGAGGACGACGAAAGTTTTTTTATTGTGCTGTGGAGCAGCATCTGCGGTACGTTTGGAAGAGGAAGTAGAGATATCTAGAGCTAGAAGGGAATATATAGAAGAGTTTTTATTATAATAATTAATTTAGGGTGCAGTTTAAGGACATAGCTCCCATTTTTTAATATTTTTTCTTAATGTAATACTTTTTGTGTAGATTTTTCTTATTGGCCACATCCCACTCACAAAAAAATTGTAAAGCTATGAGACAAATTTTAGAATGATCGGATTAATGCCCGTACACTGAAGTTTAGCTCTTAATTTGTATTCATGCAATTATGGTAAACTCACAATTACTGTCTGATTCAATTTCAAAATCAATATTGGAAGTAGTTGGTTTTATTTGCTGATCAGCTCGTTCTACGAAACCCATGGCATTAAAATATTTCCACTTTGGAGCTTCCACAGCTCCCTGACCTGATTTTGTTTTGACTCTGCCAGCGTAGCTCTGAAATTGGATTCGAAGATTGGTCCATTTTGCATTAAGGCCAGCTGTGGCATATTTTGACCCACAATTTTCGCTAATGTCCTGCCAGGCGCTTTCACGTAATATTTTATTGTGGTATCCTTCATCGCTTGCATTACACAAATACGGCCAGTCTTCTACAAACAAAATTAATCTGAACACATCTTCATCATCCCCATCATTTGCTACTTAAGTTTAGTTCTTGCTTTTTTAAAACCTGGAACTAAAAAATCATCTATAACAATAAAATATACACATTATTTTCGGTTTATGTTAATACAATAATTTTACTTACTTGTTTTTATTTAATATTATTTAAAATTATTATTTTATTTTATATTTTTTGTGCGTCAAGTGACGAAACAGCTGTTTATTTGTTGATATTATTAAGGTATAGACAACTGCGTGTTATTTTTAACGACAAACGCGCAAACATTTTACTTTTAACGATTTATTTTGAAAGGTAAATCATATTGCTTAATTCTTTCCTACATTGCAAAATCGTGTAATATTATATGTCTAAAATTATTGTACACATAAAAACTCTTTACCTAGTACTAGGAAGTATATCAACCGTAGAAGTTTTCTTACACTAATAGAAAAAATTCTGTAAAAAATTTAGTTAAAACGGCTCAAGTCGAGTTTAGGGGCACCTCACCGATTGGCCCCAAATTTTTACCACTGATTGAACTCTTTTTTGAGATTCCTACGATATATTTTCTTTTTTTACGCGGAAACGCCTATCTCGGGAGTTATTTCGGTGCAAAGTTTGAAAATGTACTTGGCTATATCTTAGTCGTTTATGGTCGGATTGGGACAATATATATACCCTTGGAAAGGTAATAGAAATGTCTTTCGACGACATTTTTTTTTATTATTATTAACCCATTACGACCCTTCGAAGAAATTTTATTTTGCTTTTTTAAGAAACGTTTTTATTTCATAAAAAAGCCTATATAAGAATAAAATTTGAACTTATATATATATATTGTTAAGACTTAAAGCTTTCATTTGAGATACATATCAAGTTTTTATCACTTCAAATACCAAAGATATTTGGGGCCAAACTTAACTCTTTTATATGTTACGTGAAAAACAGCCTGACTTATAAGTAGGGAATCCCGCCCTTTTTCGGATCCCGCAATCCCGGGAATTTTGTGCGGGATTTCCTAGGATTTTTTATATTCTTTTACAGAAGTTTTAGCTAGTATTAATGCAATTTTGGAAGCTTTATTTAAATTTAAAGCATTGGTTTTTTTTAACTAATTTAAACAAAAAATATTCAAAATTAAAAAAATACGATTTAAAATTTAATAATCTGAATTAGGCCAAATTGTTTTCGGATGTCAGTTGAATTTAGTTAAACCGAAAAATTTTTTTTATCAGCTATTACCAAGTTTACCACCAAAAATACTTTTACATATTTCGGAAAAACTTTTTTCTTTAAAATGATGATCTTTGTTCAAATAAAGCAATATTTGTATAGGCTGATTTACACTATAAGATTTTCGGAAAGATTTTGCAACCTTGCCTATAGGTTTTGCATGTATACTGAATTAAAATCGTACCCAAAATCGTACAGTGTTAACCAGCCTTATACAACATCCCAACATCATTATTTCAGTTCCAAATACCTCCAAAAAACTAGGAATCCAAATTAAAAAATTGGTAATATTTTCGTATTTTCAATTGATATAAGTATTTTGAGTTTCTTTAACTTAAACTAATTTCATTTAAAGTTCAATTGCTATTCCATTATTTCAATTGTATTTTTAAATATTATTTGTTTTCAAAATAATCCATCAGATGCTTTTTCAAATTATTTTGGATTTTTTTTATATGTTAATTTAAAATGCCACTCAATATGAAAATTCTATAATTTCTTTTTAAGTAGCTGTGGCATAAAAAATGTCTATTCAAGAAAACCAATTAAAGTTAAGAAACTATTTAATGTTTTACGGCGGGTCTCATACTGTAGGTTTAACTTTAACTTAACTATAAACAAAAGAAAATGTCAAAAAATTTTACACAAAACAACAACAAATTTTTGGGTTAACTATTAACTAAAGTTTAAACCTGCAGTATGAGACCCACCGTTAATGTCTATTTTTATAAAACGATTTAGGCGAATTTGCCTAAAAATTTGTGTTTAAAATACTCACTTTCAAACTATTTTATAAAAATAATTCTAGACGGATACTTTTGAAAATCTGAGTAGAAAGAAACAAAATATTTAGAAACAGAAATTTTTGGATTTCATATTTGAGAAATATTTAAGCAAGAAATCGATCTTAGTTCTGACTATAAAACTGGTCGGACACAAGTTTGCACCCATTAACTATTCCAATATATCCTGAAAAAATTGATGAAAATAAAATACCCGTGTCTTTCACTTTTTCTATATCAATTCTTTTAACCGTATAAACCGCCAATTAATATTTAGTTAATATATTTCTAAGAGTTTTTTTAAAATTAAGACGGTCTTCCATATAAATATATTACCTAAATATTAACTCACGATTTAAATTGTTAAACGAATTGATCTAGAAAAAGTGGAAGACATGCATGCGCGGTTCCAGCAATTAAAAAAAAATCATACGCCCCCTTATATTAATTGCTGGAACCGCGCATGAAGACATGGATACTTTATATTTAGCCACCCTTTTAGAATATATTAAATAAGTACATTTTCTCATGGGTACAACCAAAAGATGAACTTTGTCGGTCGGTGTTTTAACAGAAATCGAGTTTTTAAAGTACAACATATGTCCAATTTATATATTTTCCACCGAGCGGGAATTCCTGGGATCTCGGAAAATTCTGAAAAAAATCCCGCTGCCCCGGGAAATGTAAAAGTCCGGGAAAAGAAAAACCCTACTTATAAGCCATTATACTGAAGAATTAACCCCTTGAAAATGAAGTTAAACATTTTTTTTTTGAAAATTTTTTAAGCTATCATCGGTATTGAGATTTTTTCATTTATTTAAAATTTTCGAAGTATTTTTTACGATTTTTTTAATGCAAATAAAAATCAAACATTTGGAAAACAGCAGTTTACAATTTTTTTTAGCAAATATTTCTGTTGATTTTAGCAGGATAGATTGCTATTTGCATTCAACTAAATTTTGCATAAAAATAGCAAAAATGTTTTAACAGTTTGTTTTTGCTATTTTTAGTCTACTAGTAGATTTTAAATCAAAATATTTTTTTTTTTTTAGTTTAGATAAATTTTAAAAAATTTAATGAGTTTCAAACAAATAAAATCATTAAATTTCAATGATTTTATATATTTAGCGATTTTTTTTAGATTTTAATCATTTAAGTGTTAATAGCTGACAACACTTCTTGAGACAGCTGTTATTTGCCATTGTTTGCTCTTACAAAAATTTTGTAAGATCAAATAATTGTTTGCCTAAAAAGAAGGAAAATATTTGGCCTTTAGTGGTCACATTATGTTCACATTAGGCAAATTTTTGTTTGTAGGCAAATAATTTTATTTTCCCAAAATCAGCTGTTTTGTTGTTTGCCTCTCAAAAATATTTTGTGGTCAGACTACGGCAAAGAAATATTTGACGTTTTACGTCAAATATTTGCCTAATGTGACCGTACCTTAACTTTTTATGCAAAAACTTTAACTTTTTAATAGGAAACGACAACTATTTCTGTTCGTTTGAATATGGTATAATATTCGTTTGCAAACGTTTACTTACTTCTTATAAAATACCGATTTATTAAGGAGTTTGTCTTCGATTATAACATTGCCAGATTGAAAAAAAAAGAAAATATACATATTTTTTTTGAGTTTTACAAAATTTAAAAAAATTAAAAATAAAAAAACGTTCAAACGAAAGCAAAGTTTCGTTTTACAAAATGACCCCATAAATTTATTGGAAAAACTAATGGGGTCATTTTGTAAAAAGAAACTTTGCTTTCGTTTGAACGTTTTTTTGTTTTAAATTTTTTTAAATTTTGTAAAACTCAAAATCAAAATCTTTTTTTTTCAATCTGGCAATATGATAATCGAAGACAAACTCCTTAATAAAACAGTATTTTATAAGAAGTAAGTAAACGTTTACAAACAAATATTATGCCATATTCAAACGAATAGAAATAGTTGTCGTTTCCTATTAAAAAGTTAAAGTTTTTGCATAAAAAGTTAGGTAATTGCAATTTTTGGAACAAAAATTGTATAAATATGGATTTAAAAATATGAAGTAGTTAAATGTGATACTCCTATATTTTTTCTTCTCAATAAAAAATAATTCTTTTAGGGTCATACGCATAATCACTTTTTCAATTTTAAACGGCTTATAAAACAAATTTTTCATACAAAAATTGTTATAAAAAATCAAATTATTATACATAAACACTTAAATTTATATGCAATTTAGTGAAAATTTGGGCAATTTTAAAAATATCTGATATTAGATGCGCTAAGACACGATTTACGTTTAAAAAATTTTTTATTAATGTATAAATGAAACAAACTGAGGGGTTTTAAAACTAAAAACTCACAATTCGAAACTTAAGGGCCATCTTAACAAACCATACTTTGTACTCCTTCGCTATCCGCTAATATTTAGGTTGGTTTTCTGTACAATTTAAAATTTTTCTTAAATATATTTGTTTCATATTATTAGGAAAAATGTCCAAAAATATATCATAAAAAAAAACTACTAATAAAAAAAATTGCTCCACACAGGATTCGATACCTGGACCTTAAAAATATTAGAACTAAAAATAACAACTCATTTACCAATCAGGCTAAACGGACTTGGAAAACTCTATGAACAAATTTTTATTTAAATAATTTGTAATTCCATGTCACAAATATTATTTTTTTTTGTCTGGCAATAATAACTCGCAAATGGCAACAAACGCAAACTACTACCCGTTTTATAAAATACCAAATATTTTCGTTTACGTTTCAAACGAAAACGAAAAAACGTTTTTCATTCGAGTTACAAAATGACCCCATAATACTTTGGATAGAATTAGAGCCCCCCATTACCGGGTTTTACGGTCGACCGGTCTACCCGGTCAGACCGGGTTTAAAACCGGTCGACCGGTCTTTACGGTCTACCCGGTCTTTACGGACTAGACTGGTCGACCGGACGACCGGTCGACCGGGTAGACCGGTCTACCCGGTCAGACCGGGTTTTAATACTATTTACAAAAGGCAGGTTTTTGGTACTTTTTAGCATAATATACTACAAAATAAAAAATTGCTAAAATTATGTAAATTATATATAAAAAAATCGAAACTTTTTAAAAATTTTAAATTTTTTTTAAAAAATTTTATGAAAAATCGATGTTTTATAAAAATTTATAAAAATCAATAAATTTTTAAAAAAATTGATAAATTTTTGAAAAATTGATAAATTTTTGAAAAATCGATAAATTTTTGAAAAATCAGCAAAATTTTGAAAAATCGATAATATTTTGAAAAATCGATAAAATTTTGAAAAATCGATAAAATTTTTAAAAATCGATAAAATTTTAAAAAATCGATAAATTTCCTGGGTCTCCATAGGCTAAACTTTTGGGAAAATAATCTACACGTAATTCTGACTTAGAGCTGTAAACTTTTTTTCAACGTGTGGAACAAAAATATTCAGAAACAGGCTCTTGAATTCAGAAAGTCTTGCAGTTTTCATACATTTATATGAAACTGCGACGGTCTTTTTCGGTCCCATGTACGACGTTTTTTTGTTCGGGGTCCTTATGGGCTAAAATTTTTCAGAAATAATCCAGACGTAATTCCGACTTAGAACTGTAAACTTTTTTTCAATGTATGGAGCAAAAATATTCCGAAACTGGTTCTTGAATTCAGAAAGTCATGCACTTTGCATACATTTATATGAAAATGCCACGGTCTTTTTCGGTCCCATGTACGGCGTTTTTTTGTTCGGGGTCGTTATAGGCTAAAATTTTGCAGAAACAATCTAGACGTAATTCTGACTTAGAACTGTAAATTTTTATTCAATGTGTGGAGCAAAAATATTCCGAAACTGGTTCTTGAACTCAGAAAGTCCTGTACTTTTCATGCATTTATATGAACATGCCACGGTCTTTTTCGGTCCCATGTACGGCGTGTTTTTGTTCGGGGTCGTTATGAGCTAAAATATTGCAGAAATAATTCAGACGTAATTCTGACTTAGAACTGTAAATTTTTATTCAATGTGTGGAGCAAAAATATTCCGAAACTGGTTCTTGAATTCAGAAAGTCCTGTACTTTTCATGCATTTATATGAACATGCCACGGTCTTTTTCGGTCCCATGTACGGCGTTTTTTTGTTCGGGGTCCTTATGGGCTAAAATTTAGCAGAAATAATCCAGACGTAATTCTGCCTTAGAAATGTAAATTTTTTTTCAATGTGTGGAGCAAAAATATTCCGGAACTGGTTCTTGAATTCAGAAAGTCCTGCACTTTGCATACATTTATATGAAAATGCCACGGTCTTTTTCGGTCCCATGTACGGCGTTTTTTTGTTCGGGGTCGTTATTGGCTAAAATTTTGCAGAAAGAATCTAGACATAATTCTGACTTAGAGCGGTAAACCTATTCCCAATGTGTGGAGCAAAAATATTCCGAAACTGCCTCTTGAATTCAGAAAGTCCTGCACTTTGCATACATTTATAAGAAAATGCCACGGTCTTTTTCGGTCCCATGTACGGCGTTTTTTTGTTCGGGGTCGTTATGAGCTAAAATTTTGCAGAAATAATTCAGACGTAATTCTGACTTAGAACTGTAAACTTTTTTTCAATGTGTGGAGCAAAAATATTCCGAAACTGGTTCTTGAATTTAGAAAGTCCTGTACTTTTCATGCATTTATATGAACATGCCACGGTCTTTTTCGGTCCCATGTACGGCATTTTTTTGTTCGGGGTCCTTATGGGCTAAAATTTTGCAGAAATAATCCAGACGTAATTCTGCCTTACAAATGTAAATTTTTTTTCAATGTGTGGAGCAAAAAATTCCGAAATTGGTTCTTGAATTCAGAAAGTCCTGCACTTTGCATACATTTATATGAAAATGCCACGGTCTTTTTCGGTCCCATGTACGGCGTTTTTTGTTCGGGGTCGATATGAGCTAAAATTTTGCAGAAATAATCCAGACGTAATTCTGACTTAGAACTGTACATTTGTTTTCAATGTGTGGAGAAAAATATTCCGAAACTGGCTCTTGATTTCTGAAAGTCCTGCACTTTTCATACATTTATATGAAAATGCGACGGTCTTTTTCGGTCCCATGTATGGAGTTTTTTTTGTTGTGGGTTAACATTTTGCAAAAATAATCTAGACGTAATTCTGACTTCGTTGCTCCAAAACTGTTATCCATTTTCATTTATCTGATTTTCATTGTCCATGTCTCGAAAACTAAAAGAGCTACTGCAAAAATGTTTGCACCAGAGGTCAAAACCCGCCCATAATACCCCGATACCGAAACTAAATTTCGACTTACATTGCTAGATTTTAAGATCGCGTTTTTCTCGAAAACTAATCCTCCAAGAGAGAAAAGGGCTTTTATTTGGAATATCGCCCGTATCTTGAAAACTAAGTGAGATAAATGAAAACGGACAGCAGTTTTGGAACAAGGAAGTCATGATGAATTATATGTGGAAAAATAAATGCGAAAATCGCTTTAATAAAATTTTGATGGTCCATATCTCGAAAACTAAGAGAGCTAGAGGAAAAATGTTTACACCAGAAGTCAAAACCCGCCCATAATACCCCGATACCGAAACTAAATTTCGACTTACATTGCTAGATTTTAAGATCGCGTTTTTCTCGAAAACTAAGCCTCCTAGAGAGAAAAGGGCTTTTATTTGGAATATCGCCCGTATCTTGAAAAATAAGTGAGATAAATGAAAACGGACTGCAGTTTTGGAACAAGGAAGTCATAATGAATTATATGTGGAAAAATAAATGCGAAAATCGCTTTAATAAAATTTTGATGGTCCATATCTCGAAAACTAAGAGAGCTAGAGAAAAAATGTTTACACCAGAAGTCAAAACCCGCCCATAATACCCCGATACCGAAACTAAATTTCGACTTACATTGCTAGATTTTAAGATCGCGTTTTTCTCGAAAACTAAGCCTCCTAGAGAGAAAAGGGCTTTTATTTGGAATATCGCCCGTATCTTGAAAACTAAGTGAGATAAATGAAAACGGACAGCAGTTTTGGAACAAGGAAGTCATAATGAATTATATGTGGAAAAATAAATGCGAAAATCGCTTTAATAAAATTTTGATGGTCCATATCTCGAAAACTAAGAGAGCTAGAGAAAAAATGTTTACACCAGAAGTCAAAACCCGCCCATAATACCCCGATACCGAAACTAAATTTCGACTTACATTGCTAGATTTTAAGATCACGTTTTTCTCGAAAACTAAGCCTCCTAGAGAGAAAAGGGCTTTTATTTGGAATATCGCCCGTATCTTGAAAACTAAGTGAGATAAATGAAAACGGACAGCAGTTTTGGAACAAGGAAGTCATAATGAATTATATGTGGAAAAATAAATGCGAAAATCGCTTTAATAAAATTTTGATGGTCCATATCTCGAAAACTAAGAGAGCTAGAGGAAAAATGTTTACACCAGAAGTCAAAACCCGCCCATAATACCTCGATACCGAAACTAAATTTCGACTTACATTGCTAGATTTTAAGATCACGTTTTTCTCGAAAACTAAGCCTCCTAGAGAGAAAAGGGCTTTTATTTGGAATATCGCCCGTATCTTGAAAACTAAATCAGATAAATGAAAACGGATAACAGTTTTGGAACAACGAAGTCAGAATTACGTCTAGATTATTTTTGCAAAATGTTAACCCACAACAAAAAAACTCCATACATGGGACCGAAAAAGACCGTCGCATTTTCATATAAATGTATGAAAAGTGCAGGACTTTCAGAATTCAAGAGCCAGTTTCGGAATATTTTTGTTCCATACATTGAAAAAAAGTTTACAGTTCTAAGTCAGAATTAAGTCTAGATTATTTCTGCAAAATTTTAGCCCATAACGACCCCAAAGAAAAAAACGCCGTACATGGGACCGAAAAAGACCGTCGCATTTTCATATAAATGTATGTAAAGTGCAGGACTTTCAGAATTCAAGTGCCAGTTTCGGAATATTTTTGCTCCACACATTGAAAAAAAATGTACAGTTCTAAGTCAGAATTACGTCTGGATTATTTCTGCAAAATTTTAGCTCATAACGACCGCGAACAAAAAAACGCCGTACATGGGACCGAAAAAGACCGTGGCATTTTCATATAAATGTATGCAAAGTGCAGGCCTTTCTGAATTCAAGAACCAGTTTCGGAATATTTTTGCTCCATACATTGAAAAAAAGTTTACAGTTCTAAGTCAGAATTACGTCTAGATTATTTCTGCAAAATTTTAGCCCATAACGACCCCAAACAAAAAAACGCCGTACATGGGACCGAAAAAGACCGTGGCATTTTCATATAAATGTATGCAAAGTGCAGGACTTTCTGAATTCAAGAACCAGTTTCGGAATATTTTTGCTCCACACATTGAAAAAAAGTTTACAGTTCTAAGTCAGAATTACGTCTAGATTATTTCTGCAAAATTTTAGCCTATAACGACCCCGAACAAAAAAACGCCGTACATGGGACCGAAAAAGACCGTGGCATTTTCATATAAATGTATGCAAAGTGCAGGACTTTCTGAATTCAAGAACCAGTTTCGGAATATTTTTGCTCCATACATTGAAAAAAAGTTTACAGTTCTAAGTCAGAATTACGTCTGGATTATTTCTGAAAAATTTTAGCCCATAAGGACCCCGAACAAAAAAAAGCCGTACATGGGACCGAAAAAGACCGTCGCAGTTTCATATAAGTGTATGAAAACTGCAAGACTTTCTGAATTCAAGAGCCTGTTTCTGAATATTTTTGTTCCACACGTTGAAAACAAGTTTACAGCTCAAAGTCAGAATTACGTGTAGATTATTTTCCCAAAAGTTTAGCCTATGGAGACCCAGCAGAAAAAAACGCCGTGCATGGGACCGAAAAAGACCGTGGGTCTCTCATATAAATATAATACGAAATACGCATCAATAAATTTTTAAAAAAAATGGATAAATTTTTAAAAAATTGACTAATTTTTAAAAAATTTATCAATTTTTCAAAAATTTATCAATTTTTCAAAAATTTATCAATTTTTCAAAAATTTGTAAATTTTTTAAAAATTAGTCAATTTTTTAAAAATTTATCCATTTTTTTTAAAAATTTATTGATTTTTATAAATTTTTAAAAATTTTCGATTTTTTTATATAAAATTTACATAATTTTAGCAATTTTTATATTTTGTAGTATATTATGCTAAAAAGTACCAAAAACCTGCCTTTTGTAAATAGTATTAAAACCCGGTCTGACCGGTAGACCGGTCTACCCGGTCGACCGGTCTAGACCGTAAAGACCGGGTAGACCGTAAAGACCGGTCGACCGGTTTTAAAACCCGGTCTACCCGGTCTTTCGGTCTACCCGGTCGACCGGTTCTGACCGTAGCCTCTAGATAGAATGATAGATTTTATTGAAACGTAACTGATACTAGATTTTTGCTGCCGATATTTTATTCAAATGACTAAATCTTCGATAAATTGGTGGTTGTTGGTATTGAATGAAGGTAATGTAGAATTTAGAATTTTTCAATATTGGTTAGAAAGGCCAATATTTTGGATAATGTAACAGTGTTTTGGTTCATCGAATATAGTTTCTGTTCATAAATAAATTTAACTTTCCTGATGATGAATTTTAAATAACTGCAATTAAAATTATTGAATAACGAAAAAATTTCGTTGGTTCCGATAGAATTCCAATCAATTTATTTTCTGTGTGTATGTATGATTTTATTTAACTGCCCTTATAACTTATTTTCACAAAATCTCACACATTAAAATACACTTACTAGAAATTTTCTAATTTCAAGAAAACCATCAAGCATCATCAATCACTTTACACTAGCGCCCCTATCGTTTTCTTTTGAAAACACAAATATTAAAAAAGTTGTCAACAAATTTATCTATATTAGCTGATACATTGACAAAATCGTTTATAAAAAAATAACTAAATATCAATAAGAAAAATTAGTTCAAGTACAGCACAAATATGTTTTTATGGTGAAATTGGATAACTAACAACTTTACCTAAACAACGGATTTAAACGAAAACAACAGGAAAAATTAGTTCACCTGAATTAGAACGCATTTAACAGACTTTTGTACTTACTTTTTTTATGAGGGTAGGTATCGTCAGACCTTATTTAAAAGACATTTATATTACCTTTTCAACAACATGTATATTGTTCTTATCCCAATATTAATTTCTCAAATACAGACTGTTGATATTTAGACTTTTGAGCCATATAAATCGGTGCCTTGGCCCTTCAACAAACATTTGTTTATCTTCTTCACCAAAAAAATTCCGTGAGTGTAAAAAATTTAAGATTTATAATTTTTGTTTTTTGCAAGAATGTTATTAATTAATTTTCTCTAAGTCTATATTTATAAATTTATATAATTATATATAACTCAGTAACACGAAAAATGTTGTATCATATAGACAGTCATTTTGTATAGCAGTGTGTGGCTGAGTTAGTTAAGTGATCGACTACAACGCCAGCAATCTTGGTTCAAATCCTGCCGACGGCATTTTTTTTGTTTAATGAAATAAATATTTTTTAAATAATAAATATTTTTTAAATTTTTTTTGTTATTTTTGAAATTTTATTAAAATTTAAATAATTCCAAATATATCATAGGATAAATTTTGATCTCAAATTATCCAATTCGTTAGTTTATTTAGTTAAGCATACAAGTGAGGAATATGTATGTCATCTACTGTTTGCAATTATTCGACATAGGCGGTTAACCGGTTATTGCATTATTCGAAAAATCACTAAAAATGATTAACTGGTTATTCGGGTCGGTTATTAGAGAAAATTGACATATGAACACGATGTATTTAAAAAAAATTTTCAAATTAAAAAAGCACATCTACACGAGAGAGAAAATGCTAGAGATAAAACTAAAATCATCTCTAATTAGCTCTATTTGGAATGAGTTTAGCTATTTTGTAGTATTTTTTGCTCCATCTCTAGCAGTTTTTTCTCGCATGTTGAAACAGGGATGATAAAATTAGTACTATAGTACTTTTTCTGGTACTATTTGAACCTCAAAAGTACTATGGTACTCCTCTGACTCATTTAGTACTATTTACACATTTTCCGATTTTTATATTTTTTGTGCTTTTTTAATTTTCATAGACATTATTGTGTTTAATTTTTTTAATAAAAAATACTTATGTTGAAAATATTTTAAATATAAGATATTACTATTGAAAACTCAAGTAAACACAAAAACTACCTAGTTTTTGGCCGTTGCTAGTTTTTACTTGTCAAACCGCAAACAAAAACTAGTTTTGTATAAAAACTAGGTAGATTTTGCTCAGTCTAAATTCAGTATAAAACATAGTTCAATACGATTTTCAGGGACTTATAATTTTAAACCCTACACTCACAGAAATAAACCTGTAAAAATAGAAGAAAATGGCAAAAAGCAAAAAAAAAAACAGACTTACAAAAGAAACTTCTGAGATTAACAGATTTTTTTGATAAATACTAGTAAGATAAGAACAGCAAAAACTAAACTTGTAAATTTAGGAAATTTTAGAAAATATTAATATTATTAGACTAAAAATAGCAAAAATAAACTGTTATATCTACAAAATTTTTGTTATTTTAGTTGCATGCAAACAGCAGTCTATCCTGCTAAAATCAACGAAAATGGTTGCTAAAAATAATAAACTGCTCGTTTCAGAAGACTAGATTTTTATTCTTATTAAAAAAAATTTAAAAAAAGCTTTCAAGTTTTTAATTTATTTTTTGATTTTTTAGTCCACTAATTATTATTTTTTCTGATTTTAGCAGGTTAAAAGCAGGTTTCTGTTAACTAAAATTTATTATATAATTAAAATTTTGTATATGTATTTAATAGTTTGGTTTTTGCTGTTCTTATCTTACTAATATTTTACAAAAGTAATCTGATTGCATTTTTTAATGCAAGGTAATTTTTAACTAATTTTTAGTAGTTTTAACTAAAATTTTTATGTTTCTCTATTGCTGTATGAGTTAGATATAACAGAACTCTATTTTTTTTTATCAATTTTTAGTTGTTAATTTAAATTTTTTTGGTACTAGAGGTCGTAAAAGTACTATTTTTTAAGCTGGTTGGTACTATTTTAAAAATCCCATTTATCATCCCTGGGTTGAAAGTTTCGGAGTCTGAGATTATCTAAATTGAAACATTTCTTATACTAATAGAAAAATTTATTTAAAAATATAGCTGAAGCTATTAAAAATTAGTTAAAAAATGCAAAAAAACTGCTGAAACTAGATTTTTTTCTAAAAATTAGTAAGTTAAAAACAGCATAACTCAAGGTAGATTTTCTATTTCTTTACGAATATTTTTTTTAATCTGTAAAACTTTGGATACTGTTCGGACTCGCATGGGATAATTATTGCTCATGCTAAAATCAGCAGTAAACTTTATACAAAGTTCAATATCTTAAATATTGTTCTTTATGCTTAGTCAGTAATTCATTAATTGTGACCTATATTAATTGTTATGTTATTTATTTTATAAAAGGTCTTCTTGTTAGTCATAAACATAACGTTCAAGTGTTTAATTGCATTAACCATCAACTACTTTTCCAGTTCAAGTGCTGGAAGAGAACAAACCTTGTCTCATCTTAGAAAGCTATTCAAGTTCATGTGCTTGGCCAGCAACATTCTAAAGAGACACTCCAGATACAAAATTTATTTGAATGCAAATTTAATCAATGCTATAATAAATATAATATTGCATTTAAAAAAATTATTATCCAAAGTTCTTCCTCCTCCTCTGAAGAAATAAAAAAAATTTAGTTCCATTTGAGTAAAATATTAGTTAATTGAAAATAGAGATGGGCGCGTGACACAAAATGAGCTGTCACGTGAATCGCGCGTGAGCGTGAGTTAAAAAAAATGTTCGTGAGTGAGTCGTGCGTGAATAAATTTTTGTGCGTGAGTTTGCGTAATTATATTAAACCAGATTGCGATACTTTACAATTTTGGAAAAATCCAGAGATCTTCCCCTCCTTCAAATAATGTATATTCATTCCAGTCAGTTCAGGTACTAGCGAACGGGTGTTTTCTACTTCTACCAGAATTTTTATGTAAAGAAAAAATCGGCTTGTACAAAACATTGAAAAAGTTTGTTCCTCCACAAAAATTTGGATTTACAGTAAATTTTTTAAGTTATTTAAAAATTTTATAAAATTAAAGGAATTACATGTGCTAAAATCACAAAACCTAAATAACAAATTATGAAAAATAATCTGTTAAAAGCATGTCCCTATCCAAATTTTATTCTTGAATAAGGTAATCGTCAGGGGGCGATGTATTTAGTATTTCTAGAAATATTTGTTAAGTTAAAGTGCAAACTCAATGAGAATTTCTTGTTCTCGTCTAGGAGCGTTTCTATATTAAAGAAAAAATAAACAAAAAAATACCACAATTGGCTTTGTCATCTTCCAATATACTACTCTGTTGTTTTGACAGATCTAGCAATGTAGTGACATCCATTCAAGTATAATCAACAATAGAAAATAATATGTTCTCTATAGTGTCAGTAATATTTATATTTGCACAAGCACTTGCATATTAGTTAAATTTTTAACAAAATTTTTTTATAGTTAAGCTAATTTTAATTCTAAATAAATAAAACCTATATTCAATAAAGAAAGTTTCCTTAACCCTCTTATGCTCTTTCTTCTGATTGCCATAATATTTAAACTATTGGGGTCATTTTGTAAAACGAAACTTTGCTTTCGTTTGAACGTTTTTTTATTTTTAAATTTTTTAAATTTTGTAAAACTCAAAAAAAAAAAATGTATATTTTCTTTTTTTTCAATCTGGCAATATTATAATCGAAGACAAACTCCTTAATAAAACGGTATTTTATAAGAAGTAAGTAAACTTTTGCAAACGAATATTATGCCATATTCAAACGGACAGAAATAGTTGTCGTTTTCTATTAAAAAGTTAAAGTTTTTGCATAAAAAGTTAGGTAATTGCAATTTTTTGAATAAAAATTGTATAAATATGGGTTTAAAAATATGAAGTAGTTAAATGTGATACTCCTATATTTTTTATTCTCAATAAAAAATAATTCTTTTGGGTCATATGCATAATCACTTTTTAAATTTATAAACGGCTTATAAAACAAATTTTTCACAAAAAAATCGTTATAAAAAATCAAATTATTATGCATAAGCACTTAAATTTATATGCAAATTAGTGAAAATTTGGGCAATTTTAAAAATATCTGATTTTAGATGCACGAGATTTTAGAACACGATTTAAAAAAATTTTTCTTTTTATATAAACTTCTACGTTTGAGACCAAATGAAACAAACTGAGGGGTTTTAAAACTAAAAACTGACAATTCGAAACTTAAGGACCATCTTAACAAACCATACTTTGTACTCCTTTGCTATCCGCTAATGGAAGGTTCTTCTTATTTAGGTTGATTTTCTGTACAATATAAAATTTTTCTTGAATATATTCGTTTCATATTATTAGGAAAAAATTTCAAAAAATATATCATAAAATTAAAAAAAAGAAATTACTAATAAAAAAAAATTGCCCCACACAGGATTCGATACCTGGACCCTAAATATATTAGAACTAAAAATAAGAACTCATTTACCAATCAGGCTAAACAGACTTGGAAAACTCTATGAATAAATTTTTATTTAAATAATTTGTAATTCCATGTCACAAATATTATTTTTTATGTCTGGCAGTAATAACTCGCAAATGGCAAAAAACGCAAACTACTACCCGTTTTATAAAATACCAAATATTTTCGTTTACGTTTCAAACGAAAACGAAAAAACGTTTTTCATTCGAGTTACAAAATGACCCCATATATATTTGGCATTGAAAATCTACTACGGAACAAATATTAAAATTTTTGATTTTGCTGTAACGCCTTTTTTAGGCGATATAGCACAATAAAGTTTGAAGGAATATCTAGAAATCCAGTGGTCAAATAATTTCGGTTTTTGCTATAAATAATACTATCAATAAAATAAAATTACGTACCGATAATTGTTGATCAATTGTTGTTATTTCAGAAGTTATGGCGATTTTCGCTTTTTGATGTGGAAAATTTAGCACTAAACATCAATAGATTTTGACCAAGGTTGGTTACCGAAACGAATAACGGTAAGGGTAACGGTATCAGATTTCGTTTGTTTAGGTAACGGTGAAGGTAACGGTATTTAAGACTGTTTCAGTAAAGGTATACCGTTATCGAAACAGCAATACCGGTACGTACCGGTATTAAAAATAATGATTAAAGTAAAAACATGGCATATTTTTAATTTTAAATACTGAAAATACAGATTTTAAGCTATAAATTCAATACTGGTAGTTTTAATAAGTAAAATTATTATCTATAATTTTTTTGTAAAAAAAAACACTCAAGATTATAAAGTAAAAAATAAAAAAATAGTAATTTTTATATAAAATAATAAATACCGGTAAAATACCGGTAACTACCCATAAAAATAACGGTATCGGTAACGATAACGGTATTTGGAAATTTTTTTAGATGTATCGATAACGGTAACGGTATTCAATTTGAAACGGTATTTTAGCGATAACGGTATTATAACGATAACGGTAACCAACCTTGATTTTGACTTAATAAATACGTCAGATCGTAAATGTATTTTTGACGATTTTTTCAAGTATTTTTTCTTCTTGCTTATCGCTTGAAAACCGTTCCTTATACAAAAAAAAGTTTGAAGGCAAAAAAAGTAGGTAATTAAGTTTTCTATGAATATAATATAACTTGTTTAATAAAATATTGTTATTTAGCCAAAAACTATTTAAAATCTGAAGACCTTCTTTTAGCGGCCTTTGGCATTAGAGGGTTAAATAATTAAGATAAAAAACAAAATATATATTTTTCGTGAGTATTTCGTGAGCGTGATTCAAATTAAAATTAATCACGTGAGCGTGAGTGAGCATGATTATAAAAAAATATTCGTGCGTGATTAGTATTTTTATTTCGTGAGCATGAGTGAATTGAAAATATCAATTTACTCTACAAAAATTTACAAAAAAAACTTCTGAATAGTAGAGTTAGTAGACGAAAGAGCATCATAAACAATTGTTAAATTTCTCAGTCTTTTTTCCGTTTTTAAGGACCATTGACAATAAACAAAATTATCCAAAGTTTGAGCTAACATACGCACAGGGATCTTTGTTATTCCAGTTTTAATAAAAAAGTCCACTAAACTAATGAAGTTCTCTTAACAAAATGAATGGAAAGCTTCATAAAAATTATGACTATTTTTCATAAAATTTATCAATTTAATGAAAAGTTTCAATGGACGAACCTGAGCGAAACTTCATTGCATCAATGTAAAAATTCATAAATAAAACGCAAACATTTCTCTCAGTGTACAATTTGAATTTTTTCAGCTTAAATTTTGTGTTAACTTTAGGTTATTTCGTTATTGTTAATGTCACCAATGCGAATAAAAATTTAAATTCAGTGAAACGGTTACGGTTTCCCTTGTATTCTACAACTTTTTCAGTTTTATTTCAGAAAATTCAAAATATATTTCATAATCATAGGCGTAGATAGGCCGGTCTGGGGGGGGGGGGGGGGGCTAAGCACCCCCCAGAAATAGTTTAGCCCCCCCCCCCAGATTTTTTTTTTTACAATTCATTTTTACTTGAAATAAAAATTCTTATCCATTTCTGGCTCAAATTTCTTATGAAAGTAGATCGACAGTAATGACCAGGGCAAGAAATGTTGTAAAAATCGTGTTTTATATACATAAAATATTTAAAATCGGAAAGTTTTTATTACAAAGTTTTTAAACATGAATTTATTATTTATTTCAGCGTTTTCAATATTATTTTTATTTAGTAGGCTATATTATTATTATCCTAAAAGTAGTTAAAAGTAGTGATATTTATCATCGTCAAAAACTTAGTAACCATATTTATCGAATACTTTCGTTTCCGTGAATTAAAAGATCCAAAAAATGTTTACAAATTTAAGGAAAAAAGTTATTTTAAAGGTAAATTTTCCAAAAAAAAACTAAGATTTTGATAGAATCAAAAGTACGATTTGTAACATCTATTTTTAGCAAAATATGCACTTATTGGCATGATATGCAATAAAACATGATAAGCTACAATATATGTATATTAAAATATGCACTTATAGCAAAAAATATGCACTTCTAGCTAAATACATATTACCAATTCGATGCCATTTTATTGCAAATATGTATTTGCATAAAGTCCCTTTTTCTAATAATAACTTTACAAAAAAATAATTTTTTAGATTTAACAGTTTTATTTTTTCTGTTTTTATCTAACTAAAACTTACTTAACAGATTCTGCTACAGTCGGCAGTTTTTTCTGCTGGGCCATTTTTAACAAACTTTTAGCAGCTTTTTCTGCTAGTTGTACATATTTATTTCTATCAGTATACTTGTATTTCTGGTGTAAGTCATAAAACAAAGTGCAATTCAAAAAAAATGTAAGCCCTAACTTTGATTTCACTTAAAGTTTTGTAGTGATTATTGGGTAAAACTGAAAGCGTAACTGTCCGAATAGCTATCTGGCGATCGTACATATGATCGTAAACGAAACCGAGGTACCAAACCTATAAAACTTTAGATACATTTTTTGATAAATTAAAAAAAAATTGATAAATTACAAAAATTGAAGATTCCAGTGTGGACATAGTGTGTGTTTCTGAAACGTGGATTCCTGTTTTAACCCCTGATAGCCTCATATCTTTAAATGGTTACAAAGTTTTTAGGTCCGATAGAGTACGTAAAGGTGCAGGAGGTGTTGCTATTTTTGTTAAGAACAATATAGTATGTAAATTTTATTCCAAAAATAATAAGGAAGACAAAATTGAATATATTTTCGTGAAAATCTCATCATTTAGGTGAAAATTACTTGTTGGATGTGTTTATAGACCTGATCGTCGCACAAATTTTACACAGTTCATTCCATTAATAGAAGAGTTGACACTCCCTTATAGTGATGTGGTTATTGCTGGTGACTTTAATTCCAATATTCTCGTAGAGTCAAGTTTCATGGACAGTATGGGCACTCTTGGTCTGTCGCCAACTAATGTTACTTCTCCCACTCACTTCACTAATACTAGCAGCACACTACTGGATCTTTTTTATGTATGCAATGTTTCCAAAATTTTGCTTTATGACCAAATTTCTGCTCCATGCTTCTCCAAACATGATTTGATTTTTCTAGCATATGACTTTTCTCTCAATCAAATGGATCAATCCTACACTTACAGGGATTTTAAAAATTTAAACTACAACTTGTTGTACGTAAACTGTTCACAAATCGATTGGTACAGCATATATTTTATGACTTCTGTAGATGATCAACTGGCCTTTTTAGAGGATAATATACTTAAACTTTTTGATGAAACTGTGCCTTTGATTAGGAAAACAGTAGCAGTGAAGAAGAAACCATGGTTTTCTACCACCATCAGACAATCAATACAACGTAGAGACTTGGCATATTCACGATGGAAACGGTTTAAAACAATTGAACTTAAATCTGAATTTCGATCTGCTAGAAAGGAAGTTAATAAGCAAATTAGAAGGGCGAAATCTAATTATTACTCCAAACGTTTTAATTCAGCCCTTGAATCCAAACAAACTTGGAGTACGATACGGGAAATTGGTATTGGTAAGGACGACAAACGGAACATTCTTTCGGTTGATGCTGATGAGCTAAATAAAGTTTTCACTAATATTCCCACAATACAAACAAATAACCCCAATATACAACATAGTTACATTAATTCTTTTGAATTTAATGATTTTGAGTTCTCGTGTGTCACCCCGTGTGATGTGATATTTAGTTTTAAATCAGTGAAATCGAATGCTGTTGGATATGATAACCTACACCCTAAATTTATTAAAATCCTTTTGCCAATACTGTTACCTTTCATCACACACCTTTTCAACACGATCATCACCAAGAGCTGTTTCCCATTTAATTGGAAGCATGCAAAGATAATACCAGTTCCGAAAACAAACACGGAGTATCGTCCGATTGCAATTTTGAGTTTCCTGTCGAAAGTTTTAGAAAAGACATTATATTCTCAGATGAATAAATACATCCAGGAGAAGGAACTAATGACGGACAAGCAATCTGGTTTTCGTGGTAAACATAGTTGTGTTTCTGCATTAATTGATGTTTCTGAAAACATACGCCGTGAGCTTGATGACGATAAAATAAATTTCTTAGTCCTTCTTGACCATTCCAAGGCCTTTGATACTGTTAACCATTCTACACTATGTTCTAAGCTCAGACGCTTTTTCAGCTTCTCATTGACTTCAACGCAACTAATCTCAAATTACCTATCTAACCGCATTCAGTCGGTCTATGTGAATGGAAGAAACTCTAAACCACTAAGAGTTACGAAGGGTGTTCCGCAAGGATCAATACTGGGACCACTGCTTTTCTCGCTGTACGCAAATGATTTACCCCAGCAACTGTCGTACTGCAAGATTCACATGTATGCTGATGACGTACAACTGTATCTTAGCAGTCCAGTGAATTCAATCAAGGAAGCCGTGGATAAATTAAACCAGGATCTTGATAATATTTATCAATGGGCTTTAAGAAATGGTCTTTGCCTTAACCCTCTAAAATCGAAATGTTTTTTAATCCACAAAAGAACTTTAAATCCAATAATTGAGCATGAAATTTTAATCAACTCTCAGAAAATTGATATCTGCAAAAAACCTTGGTCTCATCTTCAACGAACATCTAACTTGGTCAGATCATGTACATTCTCTTGTTGCGCAAACGTATTTAAAATTAATAACACTTTGGGCCACGCAATTTTTTACACCGTTAAATATAAGAATTTTATTTGCAAAGGCTTATTTAATTCCTGGTCTTATTTATGGCTGTGAAGTTTTTGGAGAATGTGATTCAAGTAGTAATCGAAAACTCAATGTTCTATATAACAACATAACAAGGTATGTATATGGAATACGTAAACGTGAAAGAATATCGTCTTACTCGAAACAACTCTACGGAGTATCCTTCAATAATCTTTTAAAAATAAGAGTACTCCTATTCTTACACAAAATTATTTACACTAAGCAACCTCAATACCTATTTGATCACCTAAACTTTGCTATATCTCCCAGAGGTAGAAACCTAGTAATACCAATGCACCGAACTTTAGTTTCAGAATGGCAGTTCTTCATAAACGCCGCTCGTCTTTGGACTAAACTTCCACATTACCAACAACTTAACAGCAACGCAATCAATTTCAAGGATTTTTTGTTTAAATTTTTTGTTTAAATTTTCAATGTTTAATTATATTAATTTATTACTTATATTCTACTTATTTTATTTAATATATATATATTTTTTTTCTTTTTTTTTTAATACTTCTTGTTATTTTTATTCAAATTATATATAACAATTATAACCGTTTTACGAATACATTCCTGTACTGTAATTATAAGACTTGGTCTTGTTGTGCTGGAAATAAAAAATAAATAAAAAAAAACAAAATTTTTATAAGACGGGACTATAGCCCACCCCCTAGAAAAATGGCTACGCCGGTGTTCATAATTGTCTAAAAATGTTTTAAAATTATCCAAAAATGTTTTTAAATTGTCCAAAAATGTTCAAAATTGTCCAAATATATTTTAAAATTGTCTAAAAATGTTTCAAAATTGTCCAAAAATGTTTTAAATTTTTCCAAAAATGTTTTAAAATTTTTCAAAATTGTTCAAATACTGTTTAAAATTGTCTAAAAACATTTCATATTTGTCCAACTGCATTTCAAAATTCCCCAAATGCATTTCAAATAATTCCATTTGTATTTCAAAATTCTCTAAATGTATTTCAGAAATTTTCAAATGTTTTTAAAAAGACTCTATTTGTATTTTAAAATTTTCCAAATGTATTTAATAAAATTCTAATTGCATTTCAAATTTTTCGAAATTTATTTATAAAAATGCTTTTAAAATGAAAATATAAATATTTGAAATACATTTCGAAAAATTTTAAATGCAATTAGAATTTTATTAAATACATTTGGAAAATTTTAAAATACAAAGTCTTTTTAAATACATTTAAAAATTTATGAAATACATTTGGATAATTTTGAAATACAAATGGAATTATTTTAAATGCAATTTTGAAATACAATTTAATTTACAATGAAATACAGATTTAAAATTTTTAAATACAAGTGCATAATTTTGAAAT
Organism: Leucophora obtusa; assembly: GCA_949987735.1. Lineage (NCBI taxonomy): Eukaryota > Metazoa > Arthropoda > Insecta > Diptera > Anthomyiidae > Leucophora > Leucophora obtusa. Next base: position 176,009,335 of record OX465295.1, on the reverse strand, counting down.
GTATTTGGACAAATTTAAAATACAAATAGAAATTTCTTAAATACACCCAGGAAAAAGATTGGTTGGCTTTCGATCAAAACCATTAAAATGAATTTGCCAGGATATTATTTTATTTGGAATTACCTATAATTGAATAATACATCAAAAATATTTTACTAGGTATTAAAAATAGGGAAAATGAACTAAAATACAATTCTTTTAACAAATTATTGGTAACTCCAATCAATTTTAAAATTAGTATCAGTTTAGTAATTCTATGCGGTAGAAGCAGCCATTTATTTAGTGAATATACAAGAAAATTGGTGTTATCTATAACCTTTTTTAAAAAAAATCAGTATTCGAAAATGGTAACTACAAATACGGGTATCCTAATCAAATATGACCTTAAATTCAATTTTGTGTAGAACCAATCGAATTGTGGATTGTATTGATAACAAACACAACTATTAATTGGTATTGATAAACGAATTTTATACTGTATTAATAAAACACTTAAATTCAAAATTAGTCATTAAAATTATTAAGTGTTTGTGGTGTAGTGGGTGAGGAGTTGGCCTAGTACGCCGGATTTCCGGGTTCGAATCCCGGAAAAGACAAAAATTTAGATGTTTTTTTTTAATTAAAATAAAATATTCATATGTATAAACAGTAAATATGGCTAAGAAATTTAAAAGTAGTTGTGGTGCAGTGGGTAAAAGTGTGAACTATTAACCTGAAGGGCCGGGTTCAATACCAGAAAATTCAAAAAAACTTTTTTAATTTCAATAAAATTTTGTAGAACATAATAATATTTATGTGGAACATAATATTGAATTAGACAACCGAATATTGGCTTTCACGACGAAAAATATAATTTAATGTAAACATAGTTGTCGTAACCGCACGAATTCGATTGGCAACAAATTCGGTGGCGACAACTGAGACTGTTTTCTGTGTGTACAAATAAAATATATTAAAATATATTTGTGTTTATGTTTCTTGTAATTTTTTAATCAAACCCAGCAAAAAAACCCATTACAAAAAAGTTAGTTTAAAAGCACTCCGAATAGCATCAACTGATTGTGAAGTAGTTGCAATTTAGCTCTAACACTGATTTATTTTACACGTGATGTCCCATGTTGTCTGTAGTTCAACTTGAGCATTTTGTTACCCAGCAAACAAAGATAATCATGAATGACTCAGAAATGAGCTCCAAAAACATAAACATTTTTCCACTTTTTCCTATGAAAGTGGTCCAGTGGACAGCTTTTTAGATTGTAGAGACAACTTTTTGGATTGTTTTCTGAGGGTTCATATTTTCTATCAAAAAAAGAGAGTTTTCAAAAAAACAATAATCATTCCTATGAGCCATTTAATAATCTTATTTATGAGCGCTCCGAAATTGCTGGCTGGGTAGTAATTTAAAAGCGATGTAAATAATGCTAATAAAATATGGTTTTTAAGTATACATTTCCATCACATCTATGCGAGTACATTTTGTTTGCATTTTTAGAGTTATTCTGAAGTACTCTCTAAAATATATAATATAATGGATTTCTAAAAGTGATCTAAGTGTGCTTTTAATAGCACAATTTATAATCAATTTAAATATTTAGCTTTTAACCCCTTTCTGAGCCCAATATATAACAAAAGCTAAAATTTATTATAATTTTTTTTTAATAAAATTAATGAAACACTCCTTTTGCATCTGAATCTATTCATTTAAGTCAAAATCAGACGAAACCAAAGGTTTCTTTAATTTTTGTTCAACAGTTTTGTTTTAAATATTTTAAAACATGTTTATTTCAATTTTTAAATTCAAAAAAGATACGATATTAAGGGCGAGTAACTTATTTAAAAATAACTAAAGTTAAACATTAACCTATACATTTTCATATAAATCTGACATTCATAACTATTTTATTATTATTATGAGAAAAATTAGCAGGTCTTAATTAAGATTAATAGATACAAGGTAATAAAAACATTATTAATATAAAAAAGCCGACTCTAAGCTAAATTTTAACAAAAAGAAACAAAGTAAACGACATTTGTATATAATTTTGTTAGTTAAAAAATATATTTTTTAATATAAAAATTTGATACGAATGGGTTTGGAACCCAGTTATTAATATTTAGTCACTATACAGCTCGCAGTATTTTTTCAGCTATTGTTCCAACTACTTCAGGTATTTTTTCAACAGCATGGGCTTCATTTTCATTATTAACCATATCTTGGAAGACTTGCTCAATATCTTGATCTACATTTTCAACTGACTGTGACGAATTCTTTTTTTTTAAATAACACTTCTCTCTAAAGAATCGATTTTTTGCAACTTTTAAAGCACTCCGCAATTCTTCCTTAAAGGACTTTTCATTAGAATTTTCTTTATATGATGCCACTAAAAAGAAAGAAATAAATTTCAACACAAATCTATTAATAGTAAGGTGTTGTATATGTTGTATTGCCTTAAAAAACAGTGCTGTTAAAATTTTATTATCCCTTTCACTATGACATTCAGTTGGCTGTTCTCTTTCTTGGCTCACTTAACCATAGTACATTTAACATAGGTACAAATGCAGTATCGTCATATCTTCTATTGTTGTATATTTTATCTTAAAATATATAACAATATTTTAAGGACAATACAACACATACAACCCTTGTGAACAACCTAACTATAAAAACACTTACAACATAAAACATGTACAAATTTTGCAAAATTTAACAGCCTTTTTTTGTTGTGGCTTCCATCAAGATTGTAATCAACCAAAACTTCTGGATTTATAATTTCTGAAAGTTGCTTTTGAATGCCTCGGTGTCCAATGATAGCTTTGATTGAAGCACACTGAAAAATTAAGGTAAAATTGAAATACTAAATTGAGGTCTTCCCTAAAATAGGTATTAAATCCAACTTTTAATCTCTACATGGAAAGGGAATAACGTGACATGTGGCAAAAAACCAGAGATGGGCCAAAATCATTACCATTACATTTTCATTAACATTACTTTATGTAATCGTAATGAAAGTTTTATCTTATTTCCATTACTTTATTAATGGTAATGAAATTTGATTTTTATTTCCATATAAATACACGAAAATTTAAGCTTATTAAGTAAGCGACGAATCGGCATACCATCCATGAATTCAAATTAGAGGACACGAAAACAGAAAAATATTTACCTTTGCAAAAAAATTATTGGTAATGAAAATCTATGTCTAATTTTGTATTAGAAACTAAAATTATTATGAATGAAGGGTATGTATAGTTGATCTTTTATTTGGTAAATGAATGTTTTTCGTTTGTATCGTCTTCCTTTAACTTGAAAATAATTTAAAAAGAAAGAGTTATAATATATATATGATCTCAAATCGGACGAAACCAATTCATTTACTAAAATTATTTTCATTACAATTATTTGAAAGTAATGGAAATAAAAAATGTTTCATTACAAATAATGAAAACAAAATAAATGAACTTTTTTTATTACAATTACGTGTATGGAAACTTTTAACAAAATCACTTAAGTAAAAGTAAGAAAATTTTGCAAAAATTTTTTAGTCAATAAAACTGTAACAAATGTTTTTTAGCTCTCCAGAAAAATAGCGTTTTTGAAATAAGTGTTTTCTCAAAATTTACTTTTGAAAATTTTTATTTAGTAGCATCCGGAGACCACTAAAATACACGTTTAAAAAAAGAAGATGTCAAAAGTGCCTGTAAATTCTTTCATACATAGGCAGAAAAATACGAACGACAGTATTGCCACGGCGTTGGAGACGATATTGCATGTACTGGCAATGGGTTAGATTTTTAACCTTTACAGTACTGACATGCCCAAATGATAACACCAATATATGCTTACACGTAGTAATTTGCCAACGCTAAGTGGACAGGGTATATTAAGTTTGTGCTGATGTATGTAATATTAAAAAATGTTATTTTAAAAAAGTAAGTACTTACAATATCTTTTCGTTAGTTTCGTCAATTGTTTCTTCAAGATTTTTAAGCTCTTCGACTGACATAATGGGAAACATTTTTGAATACTTGGGTGTTGGATGCTTTATGACATTTTTTATTGCCGCTGTATTTTCACCTAATACATCAATAACAAAAGTGCTTTGGTTTTTAACAGCATCTTTCACCTCTACAGCCAACGAATTTTGGTTTTTTAATGCCTCTTTCATTTCTATTTTTAAACTTTCAATACTTTCTGTAAAAAAAATATGCATTAAAAAAATATAATATACAATAAAAAAAATTTGGTACCTGTTAACAAGTCGACTTTCTTAATCAATATTCCAAGCATTGCATTAGAGTTGGCTGCATTATTTGGTTTTCCCTTATTCATACTAAGCTAAAATTAAAAATGTTGCCTTAAATTAAAAATATTAATTCAATAAGGGTATTAAAATTGCTCCTTCTTTATATGGAAGAAATTGAATTTTTAAAACATCCTTTAAATCAAAAGTATTTCTTTCATCTTCTACTTCAAAATTTTCGCTATAAGCCACACCGATATCTAAGGATTTTATGGGGTATTCAAAAAAGTTTTTCAAATTTAAAATTTTCTGTCCTTCAATATATCCGTTTTGAAAAATATAGTTTATAATAATATATGTACTATTGTTAAGGCAACAGATGTTGTCAGGAGATGTACTTTTATATGTAAAGCCATTAATGGTAAATGATTTAACTTCACCATTTGTTTTTGTTTTTGCTCCAAAATTTTTCGGAGGCAAAATTATAGAAAAATCGTAAAAATTGTTGTAAATTTGCTGTGGTAAAAAACGGGGCATTTTAATGCTTTTCTTTACCTTTTGCAAAAAAATTTCAAATGCATAAGCTGAAAAATTCATTAAGTTACCGTAATTTCTGTAACAGTCCCCTATGTGAAGCATATTATGAATATTATATGAAAGATTTTCCATTCCATAAAAATCAGAATACTGTTGCACAAATTTTTCGAACATACAGTTGTGGCCAAGCATTTAAGTCAATTAAAGTTTTTTTCTAATTTTATTGTTGTTGCCTTTATTTTTAAAGATCAAAATAGTGGCTAAATTCGCCACGAAAGCAAGGAGATGGTTCAGAAAATTGTACAGAATTTTAACGTAATGTTTGTTTTTTCATTTTGTCTTTTGTTTTACGTGGGCGTGGCTTTTAACGAAAAATAAGCGATATAAACCTCTTATCAAATTACATAGTAAAATTTAGGCAGTACTGATCGGTTCCATACAAACTGTATATTTTTGGAAATCCTATAAAATTTCCCTAAGTCTTGCATTATTTTTATCTACAAATAGTCGCCAGACTTAAAAGTGCAGCACTTTAAACGTGACCAAATTTATCTTTGTTTTTAGCGATTTTTAATAAAGTTAACAGCACTGAAAAAAATAAAACAAGGGACAAAATGAAAAAACAAACATTACGCTAAAATTGTGTACAATTTTCTGAACCATCTCCTTGCCTTTCGTGGCGATTTTAGCCACTATTTTGATCTTTAAAAATATAGGCAACAACAATAAAATTATAAAAAAAACTTGAATTGACTTAAATGCTTGGCCACAACTGTATATTGGGCTTCGTTGTGGGAAATAGAATTGTTATATATTTTTGAGCCTAAAAATATTCTATAAGCTACAAAAAATAAACAAAAATGTTTATAAAATTCCAAATCGACGAAATCTTTTAAAAAAACAATGCCCGTATATAGTGCGATTTGACGGTATTCGACAGATTTCCACCTTGGCATTTCTTTTATTGTTCTTGGTTCTCTAGCGAATTCTTTTACAATGTATGGGGAAAATGAAACAAGAATACTTGAAATTCTTTCCTTTATGACAGGCCGTACTTTTTGTGTGGTTTTGTTGTTGATAAAAAGGGTTAAACATTTTTTTGTAACCCCAAGGTCTAAGAGATGCATACAATCTAAGGGAATTGTGTCACTATTCCAATTCCCAGTGATTCTAATTAGAGACCGGATTCTAAATACAATTCTTTGTGAAAGTTTGGATAAGACCTATTTTTAAAATCAATGTCAGTTCGCATTGATCCCGCTGTAGTAGAAAACACCGTCCTTCGTCCAATTCGGGACCCCTCTTGTTGACATTTAAGACATCCATTTAGTGCGTTATGGCCTTTAGTGCCACAAATAAAAGATTTTGCAGGGGAATCACAAATAAAAGCCCTGATTTTAAGTTTATATGGTTTATCTTGGATTTTAAAACCCCTTTTCAAAGATTTGCACTCTACAACCAAGTCGTGAAGATATAAATTCACGTTGTTTGGCTTGCTTTTGCCAATATAAGTTCCAATCAAAAAAACACCTAGCTGTGGTTCGTTTGAAATCCGTCCAAGAATAGGCCACAAGCTAACGGCAGAACTTTTAAATAGCGGAACTCCATCAATACCAATATCCAAAAGTATGATTTCTTTAGAATTCTGCAACAATAATTCATTTAATTTTTCTAAATTTTTTCCAATGCCAATATGGACATATTCTCCAGGAGCAACTGTTCTCAATTCAGTTAAGCTCTTTCGCTTTATAAGATCTCCAACAGATACAGGCGCATCCAAATTTTCAGCCTTTAAAATTTTTAGAAGGCTGCTGCAACATTCAACTGACGGTCTAAATTCAGCAAACCACAGTTGTAGTCTTCGACGCAACGGTTGTGGTGGATTCAGAATAGGGTCATGTACTGTTTCTTCCTCTAATTCTACTTGTTGTAACTCCTCCGAACATGACGCTTCATTAGGCATATCTTCTTGACATTCTATACTATTTAAAATATTGACCAACCGTTGTCTCTCTTGTTTAACCTTTCGTAAATAAGTTTTTTTGCTACTCATAATTGTATTTTAATACGAAAAGCGAATTTGAAATTGCAGAACCACAATTTCGTACAAATTTGTGTATTAATTTATAATATCTTAAATTTTTAAACTATTCTTTAAAAGCAAAAGGACTAAGCGCGCCAAAAATATGGATAGTTGTTAACGAATGAAAACGAGAAACGACATTTTTAAGTACAATTTTCTCCTGGAAGCTATAATGTTTTCCATTTTGATTTCCCCATTTTTCATAGTTTTGGCGCGATAAATTTGTTTGTTCTACATAGTTTTGCTATTAAAACTTGACAAGTCGAAATTTACTTTTAAGGTTTTCGCTTTTTATGTACCTTTAGTGCAAATGTACAAATGAAATACATTTTTTGTCAGCTATGGCCATCGTCAACATTTTTCGCGTCTTATAGTGTTAATTTCAAATATATATCTTATTTAGCTCAATAGTATTTTATAATAGGCAAAAGAAACAAGCCATGATACATTTGCATGACAGGTGGTGTATGAGGTTTTAACGAAAATAATTTTTGGTTTTAACAATAAACCCAGAAAGATGAAGAAAACTTTGGAAACATGTATGCTTTAAATAAAATTTAAATTCTTTTTTTACAAAGCAATAAGAATGATTCCCCAGAGAAATTTTGTTATTGTGGCAAAAACAAAAACCCACAATTTCTGTGAAGCAATCATCCCGTTCGCTTTTTTTAAATTATGGATTACTTACCTCAAATAAACTATTCCAATTTATCGCCCAACAAAAAATTAATATTTTTAAATAAATACATTAATTAAAATTTAATATTCACAAATAATTAATAAATGAGATTTTTAAGCAATTATTTTATGGGAAAATTGTTTAATAAATCTCTCGATTAAGTATTGTGAATACAAGACTTATTTTTTTAACACTTAAAAACTTTTTTCTTTTTTTATTATTTAAATCGAAAATTTTTTAATTTTTTAAGCTCGTGGTTTTTTATTTTTCACTTAGCATCTTTGTTTATTTTATAACAGGGTTTTGTCGTCGGCTGAGGTAGTCCAGTCGCGTCCAGGGTCTACTTGAGGACCCGTAAACCTTAAGTAAAAACACAATCGATTTTTCCTTTTCAATGTTTATAATATTATCTTTATTAATTAATTAAATTCAAATACAATACATTTCACAAATGGCAACACCTTGTTGATTCACTCGGGTTTATTCGGTTCGGAGAATTATCCGTCGGCAATACGAACTTCGGCTTCAGGTTCAGGTAGTCGTAATCCGACTCGGTTATGCTCGGCAGGTAGTCGTCGTTCGACTCGGTTGGGTGTCGGCAGGTAGTCGTCTTCCGACTCGGTTATGTGCTCGGCAGGTAGTCGTCTTCAGACTCGGGTATAGGTATCCTCGGGTTGGCGACCTCCTCTGCGGTGGAGTCGCATATAATCCCGATCACCTAGGCAGTGGTGATCAATAGAACAGACCGCGAAGGCTGTGATATTAGAACAGACCGCGAAGGCTGTGATATTAGAACAGACCGCGAAGGCTGTGATATTAGAACAGACCGCGAAAGCTGTGATATTAGAACAGACCGCGAAGGCTGTAATATTAGAACAGACCGCGAAGGCTGTGATATTAGAAGAGACCGCGAAGGCTGTGATATTAGAACAGACCGCGAAGGCTGTAATATTAGAACAGACCGCGAAGGCTGTGATATTAGAACAGACCGCGAAGGCTGTAATATTAGAACAGACCGCGAAGGCTGTGATATTAGAACAGACCGCGAAGGCTGTGATATTAGAACAGACCGCGAAGGCTGTGATATTAGAACAGACCGCGAAGGCTGTGATATTAGAACAGACCGCGAAGGCTGTAATATTAGAACAGACCGCGAAGGCTGTGATATTAGAACAGACCGCGAAGGCTGTGATATTAGAACAGACCGCGAAGGCTGTGATATTAGAACAGACCGCGAAGGCTGTGAAATTATTTATGAGACAACCAACCGAAGTCTATCGTCTTTCCAAAAATTAGCTCGTTACTGGCAAAGTATCGGGCTATGGCAGTTAGCTTTTGACCACCCCTTGTGTGTAGCAACTTAAACTACTTATTCGTATTAAAAAACCAACCAACTGAGAATTGTATGAGGCTAAAAAGCAATGCAAAAAAACAAATATATTAAATAATAAACAATAGTGTGTACTTTGATATACACACGAACTAACATGTATGCAGTATGTAAACAACATACATACTAACCCGTATAGGCAAATATAGGCAGTACCCATATTGCATTCACACTGCGTACAAATAGATATTATTGATATAGTGTGTTCCCACTGCACTAAAATGTGCGTATGTAAGTAGCCAAATTAGAGTGGTAATTTGCGACGTCACAATTTCTTTATAGTTTATTCTTTATACTTTTATTTCTTTATACTTTATACATTTCATTTTTCATATTGTTTTTATGGAAAAGAAACTTTTCCATTAAAATGTCAAATACAAATTAGACTACCGGATAAATGTAAAAACATGTAATGGGTAGTCACTTAATTTCTTTTTTGATCAAACAACTTAATGCAAATAATAAAATTTTTTAAAATTTGCCTGTTATATAATTAATATTATAATCGTTAAGTTTAATATATTTGCATTTAACTGCATTTTAAATAAAAAAAAATGGGTATATAATTCCTAAACCTTTTAACAAGTACCCTTTTTTAATTTATTAAGCTCACAACACTGTGAAAACTGTCAAAATTGTCAGTTGTTTGTTTGTTATTAGTTTTTGACATTTGCCCAAAAATTAAATTCTTTTACTTTTATATGAAAAAGTTTGTTAAAAATTAGGTTTGAAGGAATATACTAATTCCTAAAATTACCAATGTTCCTATTTCATTGTGTGCGTTGGATATTTTGGACGTGTTCGACGATTTATTGGTAGAACACATATGAACTAGCCAGCTCCGTCTGCCTGTTAAAGCACCGATGACGTCTTGAAAGTAGTAAGCAGCACAAATTAAGCAGGAATGTGTCTACCTACGCCGTTTTGTATTCATTGAATGAAATTTGATCCGGCCAAAATAAAATATCATAAAATATACAAATTTTGTATGCGATTTTGCGGATATTGTACCACACTGTATCCAACTTAACATTTAAACAATTCATGCTTTTATTGTATTTTCGATTTTCCTTAATATTTTACACATATGTATAACAAAAGAAGATTCATATTTGGGGCATAGTCCAACAGGATTTAATGGGATCAAATTCGTTATCCGCTTACCTTTTTCAAAGAGAGCAGTTATTGAAATTTTTTTTAAATACGAATGTAGGAATATTAAAAAATATGTAAATAATCGGAAATTAATAAAGTATGTGGACAAAATAATTTGTTTTGTTTTTTAGAGACAAAAGTGGCATATCTAATAAATTCGTAATCACAAAATATAATACATTTACAAAGGAAAAAACTAACATTATATAACATTTTTGAAAGTTGTTTTAAAGCACATACATTCGAAACAGAAAAAGAGCACTTAGTGCTCCATTGTAACCAATTTAAATGTTGTTCGTTTTGAACTACTTACACATATTTTTGCTGGGAAGTTAAGAAAATTATGAAGTTTTGGGAAAAAAATAAGGAATAAATTCCATATCAAAATTGTAACCGGTTAATCGACCTGTTTTAACCGATTATTCGGTTCGAATAATTATTTGAGTTTTGAATTATTTGTTTCGACATTAACCGAATTAGAGGCGATTAATCGAGGAATCGGTTAATCGATTAACCGAATTGGAAACACTAATGTCATCAATGTTACGATGTATGACTTTCATGTCTAACAAATTTGATGAACTGTTAAAAGGTGTCACGGAAAATAAGAAGAAATTGGAGATCGTTCAAAAGGAGAACAAGATTTTGAAAGCTGAAGTAGAAACACTGAAAAGTTCAGTAAAATTTTTAAATGAACAAAGAGTTAAACATGATTGTATAATTCGTAATATTGATGTAGCAGCTGGATCGTCAGCTGTTGATACTGTGTTGAAAATATATGGTGATGCAGGGGTTGGATTGCAACCTGACAGCATTAGTGATGCGTACTTTATTAAAAGCATAAAACGCCTAATAACAAAGATGAAGGCAAAAAACAGATGATGGTAGTAAAATTTAATTCTATGAAACAGAAACTGATGTTAGTAAAACCTACACATAGAAAAGAAATCAGTTAGAATTCCATTAGAACTAACATGATTTTTCTACCACAACATAATTTTTATTGCAATTTAATAATATCAACTGTGCTAGAAATATATAAGCACCAATTGCTAAAAATTGGAAATTGTAACTAAAAAATTATAGCTTTTGCTAAAACAGTTGGTTTTCCCATCAAATTTGTACAAAAATGAAATTTCATAAATAAATTCGATAATGACAACTATTTAAAATACCTAAAATAGCACATCTTTACGATTAACTAGCAATGGCAATGATGTATTGGTCACACCTACCAAAACAGGTTTATTAACTCCCTACTAAAATTTAAGTACCAGTTATTGGTTACATTAACCAACATTAAAATCAGTTATTCAAGTTTTTTAATAGATTTTCGGTTGTAACACCCAACATAAAAAACTAAAAACGTCGAATACATATTAGTGATCACAACAGATAAAACAACAAAAAAATAATCGAATGCCAGTTGCACTAATTATCAATATAACAAGATATTAAAAATTGGAACAAATTTGGCAATTGCAAAAGATATGTTGGTTACACAAAACAATAGAAACTGTCACAAAAAAAAATTTGAAGGAAATAATTAACCAACTTTAAAATTTAAAATATATAATTAAAATTTTAGTTGCAAAAGGCGAAAAAATTAACGCAACTTGCACATTCCATCATGATAAGGTATTATCATGGATAATACTTTAAAGGACTGTATTTCTAACCATTATTTTTTATTGTTAGGTGTAATTATCCATTGAGCTACTATACTTGTATCAGGAAAATAAACATTTTAAAAATTAATGGATATTAGATACACTATTAAATAGTGATGGTCTAGGGAAGAATCATTGTTTCGTTATTTAGAAGAGGTAATATTCATTAAGGATAATACGAGTGCCGAAAACAGAAGCGGACCAGTAATTAAGGCATCCTCTGAAAGATGCTGCTTATAAAAGGAGAAAGAAGAATGAAAAAGTGTTCAGAAAAGTTTTCAAAATCTGAAGTTTTTCCACAGATTTCAATGCAAGTCATAAAGATAATAAATATATCTTCTAAGAAAGAAACTCCTCAAAATCTTATGGATTTTTTGTTGGATAAAGCCTTCGGAATCTTAGCTAAGAATTTTTTCGATAAAAAATTTTAAGCCTTAAATCCATCCTGCAATAAAACAAACAGAAAAATTCAGATTACAGTATTTTTACATTAAAAATCTCTAAAACTGAGAATTTTTCCTATAGAAATCGCTTAAGTTATAAGTTTATATTTTTCTATAGAAAAACCTTTGTATTTTGAGGACCCCTTCTTGGAATTTGGAATGTGTTGAAAAAAGTATCCCAGAATCTTTGTATTTATTTAATAAATTTAATTTATTTTGTAATTGTTGTATTTGTGTTAATTTTTGTAAGATTTACATATTATCAGCCTTACTATCAATATTTTTCAAACGTATATTTTAGTTAAAGTCGACTTTAGTTAAAATATTGGGTGGCAGTATGCCTTGACTTGGTTTATTTTTGGAGCATTCTGATTGGTTAATTTATTTTCAAACAATCAAAATGTTTGAAAATATAAATATTTTTGTAGGGTTTTCATACACAAAATGAACAAAACCGTATGATTAAAAATAAAGTCGACTTTAAATTTAAAATACTCTTTTATAGTAAGGGCCTATGTTTATAAAATAAAAATTTAAAAAATAAAGGAATTTAGCATTCGGATCTACTGAATGCTAAATTCGATCGGATGGTAGGATAGCAATTCGGTTGGAACAACTTTTTTTAATTTTACTATTATGGGAGGTATAATTGTAAATATTGATAGCTACAACTGAATTATGTGATTGACATGTGACTACTAAAATTCGGTTGGCAACAAATTCGGTACTCACTACGAATCCGTTGTGTGTGTATATTAAAGGAAAAGAAATTTTTATTAGTGACAGCTTAAGTAGAGAAAATCTTAGTTTGCTAAAGTATGCAAAATCCTTAAAAAGCTTTGGATATCGTGCCGTGTGTGCAACTGGCGGAAGGATTTACACCAAAAGGAGTGAATTGTCCAAGCCAAGGTTAATTAGATGCGAGGAAGAAGTTGACAGCCTATTGTATGAAGCTTCAATTAACAAGCCAAAAGGTAGAAGATCTCAGCAAGCACAAGCTATTGATGATGATGATGAGGCTAACGACATGTATTTATCCCCAAAATAATGTGAAGTATTTTAGTTTATTTAGCTTTTTTCTATTTTATATATGTCCAATAATCAATATTTTACTAATCTAAATTCTTTCGAATATTATGTTAATAATTCGTGTCCATTATTTAATGTAATTTCTATAAACGTCAGAAGTATTTCCTCAATTGGAAAATTAACCAAAGATTAAACGGCAAAAGCATAAAATTCGCGTCCTTTTATAGATCTCAGAAATTTGATTTAAGTAACTTTTTGTCTATTTTGGAAAATGTTCTTGTTTCTTATGGTCGCAGCCCGTGCTTTATTGCTGGAGACTCAAATATAGATTATTTAAGCGCAAATTCAACTGAGGACCTGAGAAATTTACTGGCTAACTATGATTTTATAAATTCTTATGCATTAATAACTCGGCCAGCTAGTGGAACTTCGATTGATCATGTGTAGACAAACATTTCTACCTATCTGTGTGTTGGAAGTATAGAATGTAAGTTTTCGGATCATTATTTAATCTCTTGTAGTATTGAAGGCGGAGGATAAACCCAGGAAAAAAAGTGAGGAAAAAGAAGTAGTAAAAACATAACAACAGTTGAATAGGGAGTTGTGAAAATTTGTGGTTTTCACTGATGAATTTAATATTGGCTTGTCATAGGAGGGAAGTTGTTCTTTTTTGAAACAAATTATGTATGTATATTTGAACCAATGAAAAGGAAATTCTTTTTCACTTGTTTTTATTTTAATTTAATTAAAAAAAATCGTCATGCATCGTGTGGGGTTTGAACCCACACTCGTTTGCATTTCAAGGAGACGCTACCCCCTATGCTATGGCTTGTTATAACTGATAGCTGACTTTTAGCAGTCTTGTTCAGTAAATTGTTATCTTTATTTCTTTCTATTTTTATTAACAAAAATATATAACATTTCGGAAAATATATATTTTTTTTTTTTAATTCATTTTATTTACAATTTATTTTATACAATATTTAGTAAATTTGATAAATCACAGGCTACTTAACATATGTTATTAAACTTCAGCAAGCTTAATAAACTTATCTTACATATTTTTATTTACATTTATATTTGCATTTTGTTTTAAAAGATATATGTACATTATTTACATTTTTAAAACCTGGGTTTATTTTCTGTACGGGAGATCTAACACATGAAATCTTTTCAGTCGTCTTATTTCGTCCGTTTCATCTAACAACGTAATGGCTAAAATATTACTATGGTTGCTAATTCGATCTATATATCTAGAACTGAATCGTTTTATTTCATCTTTTATAAAAGGAATTCTAAGATCTTGATGAATTTGTTTGTTGGTTACAAACCATGGAGCATTGGCTAGACATCTTAAAGTTTTAGACTGGAACTTTTGCAAAATCTCGACGTTGGAATTACTTGTTGTTCCCCAAAATTGGATACCATATGTCCACACTGGTTTTAAAATAGACTTGTATAACTTTACATTATTTTCCAGACTAAGCTGAGATTATGGCCTAACAGCCAGTACATCTTTTTAGTTTTAATATTTAGATGTTCTCTCTTTGCTTTAAAGTGCTGCTTCCATGTAAGTCGTTTATCAAGATGCATTCCTAGATATTTTCCAGAATTTGTTTTTGGTATTTCAGAACCGTTAATTTGTAATGAGGGACAATCACCTCTTCTTAATGCAAATGTGACGTGGTTCGATTTTTCCGTATTAATACTGATCTTCCATTTTGTTAGCCACAGTTGTAGATGATTTAATTCTCTTTGTACCAAAGAAGATGCTTCGACTGCTGATTCACTTGAAGCAATTATTGCAGTATCATCAGCATTGGTGGCTATCGTAACATTATCACTTATAGGCATGTCTGAGGTGTATATAGTATACAACACTGGGCCTAACACACTACCTTGTGGTACACCTGCTTTGATATCACATATATGAGACGTTTCATCAACAACTTTTACATAAAATGTTCGTTCAGCCAAGTACGATTTTAAAAATAGATAGTATGGAGTTGGTAAAAGCGACTTATGTTTGTACAATAGACCTTTATACCACACCCTGTCAAAAGCCTGTTTCACATATTAAAAAAACTCCAGAGCAATACATTTTTCTTTCCAGAGAGTCTGTGATAACTTTTACAATTCTGTGACACTGTTCCGGGGTTCCATGTTTATGGCGAAAACCAAATTGATGATCTGGAATAATATTTCGTGTTTCCAAAATAGGTAACAATCTACTTGAAAATAATCTTTCAAAAATTTTTGAAAAAGTTGGCAACAAACGAAAGTAAATTTTCTGGCTTATTTGGTTTAGGAATCATTATAATCTCAGCGCATTTCCATTGAGATGGAAAGTAGGACAGTCTTAAAACAGAGTTATAAATGAGGGTTAAAAATATCACACTTTTCTTTGATAAAGATTTGGCAACTATTGTATCTATTTTATCGTAACCAGGAGACTTTGTGTTATTTAGTTTGGAGATTTCAGTTTGTACCTCCCTTGGTGAGAACGATTTTATCGGTAAATCCATTTGGCATGGGGATTCTAAAAATTGCAGTACGTTACATTCGTCGGTAGAATTTGTTGTTGGAAATAATTCAAACGTTTTCTCCAGATGTTCAGAAAATGAGTCGGCTTTATTTTTAATATTTCTGCACCAATTTCCATTTGGGCCTTTTATTGGAACATTTCTTTTCATTTGCCTATTTAAGTACTTTGTGGCCTTCCATAATCTGTACTCACTATTATTTGTATTATTTGTAGTGTCCAGATTTCTTAAAAAATTTGACAATTCGTCATTCTTCAATTCAGCTATTCGTTTTTTGAGGTAGTTTGAAGCATTATTAAAATTAGTTTTATCTCTTGGATTTCTACTGGATTGCCATATTCTTCTTAATCTTCTTTTATGTTGTATTAAATCTCTTATTTCAGCGGATATTAAGACTTTACTACCATTTTGTGGTGATAACTGAGGAGTAGACATAAATACGGCCTCATGGATAAGATTTGTAAATTTTTCAACTGCTAAATCAATATCATCACCAGATTTAATTGGAATGTTTAGTTCTAAATTTTTATCCATCCAGTATTGAAACGAATTAATATCAGTTTTATGAGAAATTAATTTGCAGTTTTTTGATACAGTTTGTAGAACAGTACTGTAGTTTAAAATTATGGTTGTATGATCTGAGCTAAGGTCATTACAATCTATTATATCAAGTAGATGGTTTGATATGCCGGAACAAAAAAAAAAGTCTAATAAATCTGGTATTTTATTAGGGTCACTTGACCAATATGTAGGTCTACCTGTAGACAGAGTCTTATAATTATGTTTAACAATACATTTACACAGTTCTCTTCCTTTTGGAGAAGAACATCTTGATCCCCACCAAGGGTGTTTAGCATTGTAATCTCCACCAACAATAAATCTAGGTCCAAGTATTTTAAAAAAATTTTCATAGTTTTCAAGAGTTAAATTATGTCGGGGTGGGAAATAAACCGAATCAATTGATATATCGATGTTATCACATTTGATTTTAATGCCACTAGCTTGAATTGACGGTATAGATATGGGGTTCAAAATTTCAAATTTTAGACTTGATTTAATCAAAACGGCAGAGCCAGCGTGTGCTTTACCGTCTGGGTGATTCGCAGTAATAAGATCATAACCTCTAGTATTAAAATGAGTTTTATCAGTAAAATGTGTTTCTGAAATTAATAATATATCTAAATAATTAGATTTAAGGAAAATTTCTATTTCCTTGGTATGATTGGAAGCACCGTTGGCATTCCATGCTGCAATTCTCAGATTTATTTGCATAATTTTACCATTATTTGTGTCATCATATAAAAAAGTTTATCCATCATCCTTTCTAATCTCTCCATAAACCTGTTTTCGGAACTATTTGTGTTGCCAGTGACTATTTGTGAGTATGAAGGCCGTTCACCATTGTTAATATTGTTGTTTTGTGGATTTACAAACTGTGGAAACTGCTGAGAATTTAGTGGCATTTGTTGACTTCTTGACGTGTTCTGAATTCTACCATTCGCTGCTCTTTTTTGATGTAACAGTTTTTGGTAGATATCACATCCCTTGTAATTAGCTGTGTGAGACTGTAAATGTAAAATGATGTATACCCTTAATTACAACTCTATAAGATCGCTCCTGTTTTAACTGATATGTGTGATAACTTATACCTTTGGAATCAAAATATTTAACAATTTTTCTATAAGAGTCTACATTTTTGACCATTAATCTAATTTGACTGTTTCTCAGAGATTTGTAATTGAAGTTGTTATTAGAAATTTCTTTACCAATAGCTTTAATCATCATAGATATGTTTGAAACATTTGGTATATAAATTGGTGGCGGTTTTGGGGATGTATCTTCTTCATTGTCCTCATCAGTTTTTCCTTCTTCCTTGTCATTTTCACCTTGGCTTCCTTTCGTTTCAGCAAGTAACTGGAACCGATTACCTTTTGATGTTGTAGGTTCTACGGATGCATTAAACTTTTTATGCTGATGCATATTTGGTGATCTATTTAACCGTCGCTTGTTACAATTAGTTTCAGGTACCATCACTATCTTCACTATCATCTTCACTTAAGTTTGTCATACTGACAAACTATTGTTCTTTTTAACAGTATGTAATGTTTTTTGTTGTTTTTTTTTTGTTTGTATTTTGTTTATTCTACTATTGGATTATTAATCCCTTTGTTTTTAGTCTTTAACAACTTTGTTGTTATTTAAAATGTTTATGGTTTTTGCCTATGGTTTGGTTTGAGCCTACGGTCAGTACCGGTTTCCCGGTTCTTCGCTTATTCCCGGTATTCCCGGGAATACCGGTATTCCCGGTACCGGAAGTGTTCCCGAATCTAATGGTATTCCCCGTTCTTGCGGTATTCCCGGGAAAACCGATATATCCGGTCATCACATTACGAATTTTATTTATTTTTCAGTGAGTTTTAATCAGGGATGGAAAGAAAGCTCGGAGCGAGCCAAAAATGTATACATTTTGTTAAAAAGCTCGGAAGCCAAAATTAAAAGAGCTGCTCAAATAAAAAAAACTCGCAACTAAAAAAAATAAAGACCTTATAAAAATGAAAAGGCTCGTTTACAGAACTGAATAGAGTTTTTTAAATCGAGCAGCTCGTATAAAAAATTTCATAGAGCTTTTTTTATCGAGCAGCTCTTTAAAGAAATTTAATTGAGTTTTTTGAAATCTAGCCGCTAAAAAAGCTCGCTCCCATTAAAATAAGTTACTTATTATAAAAAACAAAAACGGTAACTTAGTTACACTATATCCAGCAGTTTATAGTCCCTAGATTTTGAATTTTAGAAACCCACACATAAAAAATTACAAAATATTGGCGGAATGTGCAAATATGCTTTGTGGTTCAAAAAAGGTAATTTTTCTTTTTTGCAACAAACCACCAAACTTTGTTGTATGAAATGGGTGTTAACGTCCCCAGATTACAAATTTAAAAAAACGCACTTAAAAAATTGCAAAATTATGGTGGAACGTGAAAAAAGACTTTATGGTAGAAAAAGTTAATTAAAACACTGAATCAGCGATTAACATTCTGCAAACGAATACAATGATGGACAAATTTTCTTTTTTACAAAATTTTTTTTCCGATTTTTTTTTTCAAACTGAGCATTAAACTTTGGTATATGAAATTGGTATTGTATTCCCTGGATTATGAATTCAAATAAAACACACTTAAAAAATTGCAAAATAATGGCGGAACGCGAAAAAAGACTTTATGATGCAAAAAGTTTATTAAAAAAATTAATCAGCAAATTAAATTCTGCAAACAAATATGTTGATGTAAAAATTTTCCTTTTTGCAATTTTTTTTTTTCCCGATTATTTTAACGATTTTTTTTTTTGCAAGTAGCCGCCAAACTTTGTTTTACGAAATAGGTGTTATAGTCTCTAAATTATAAATTTAAAAGAAGCGAACTTAAAAAATTGCAAAATAATTGCGGAACGCGAAAAAAGACTTCATGATGCAAAAATTTTATTAAAAAACTTAATCAGCTATTTACATTCTGCAAACAAATATGTTGATGGAAAACTTTTACCTTATGCAAATTTTTATTTCGCGATTTTTATTTTTTGCAACTAGCCGCCAAACTTTATTTTATGAAGTGGGTATTATAGTCGCAAGATTATAAATTTTAAAAAACCGAACTTAAAAAATTGCAAAATAATGGCGGAATGCGAAAAAATATCTTATGGTGCAAACATTGAATTAAAAACTTAATCAGCAACTTACATTCTGCAAACAACTATATTGATAAAAAAATTTTCCTTTTTGTAAATTTTTTTTCGCGGTTTCTTTTTTTTAGCAACTAGCCGCCAAATTTTGTTGTATGAAATGGGTATTATTAGTCCCTAGATTATAAATTTAAAACAAGGTTGGCAACCGAAATGAATAACGGTATAGGTATTGGTGTCGATTTTTTATTTGTTTCGGTAACGGTATTTTAATCATATCGGTATCGGTATAACCGATACCGAAACATTAATACCGGTATATACCGGTATTATTGAAAAAATTTACAAAAATATAAAAAAACGTTATTAATTATGAAAAACTCAATTTTATTAAATTTTTATAAAGGATAACTATAGTTTATGGATATGTTTTTATAATATGAACAAAAAACAATAAGTTATTAAAAATTTCTAAGTGTTTTATTTTTTAAACACAAACATTTTTTTAAATCTATTAGGAACACAAGTTGATTCACTACAAATATTTTATATTTGTATTGAGATCATATAATAAAATAAAAAAAATAAGTTTATAAAATTAATCTCTAAAAGAAACTGTAAATTCAATTAAAGGTTTAAGAAACCAGTTTATATATTAAATTTTATTTACAAATTTGTAAATTTGTGGCCCTTTGTTCCTAATGGAACCATAGGACATAATATACAGATGGGCATCGATTATCCGTGATTCAATTAACCGGGAACATCAATTATCCGGGATCTATAAGGAAAGGAAGATTTTTTTTATTTCAATCGATTAACCGTGATTAATCAATTATCCGGGATTGAAAAACATCTATTTATTTTGCCGAAATTTGGTTTCAACGTGCTAGCAATACTAAAATTAATATGTGTCTAAAGCGAAATAAGGGAATTCCCTTGTTTGCATGTTTTTCCTCTGGTATTTAATTGCCTTTAAAATTTAATTAGTAAGGAGTGTTGATGTGTAATTTTAGAATGGCATCGATAGCAATAAAATCGAGTAAGGACAAAGAAAAGTATTAACTATTCAAGAAAAAATTTATTTAGTCAACGACTATTTAAAAAAACATGTTTCTGTTCAAACACTATCACAAAAATATGGAGTGGGCAAACAAACAGTTTATGACTTAAGCACCGTAAGTTGTTTTTCACGTGGAAAAATTTCGCTCGAACTTTAAAGCTTTAAATTGCAATTTAATTTATTAATTTAAAATATTATTTAATTTTATAACAAAGACACAATAAACACAAAATGTCACTTTTTCCCAAGAAAAATAACAGTATTGTACATTAAATTTGCGTGAAAACAAACTCTACACAATTTTCACGTGCAACCCATTACCATTTGGAGTACAGTAGACGCTCGCAAATTAGAGCTTTCAGTAATACGAACGTCCAGAAATTAGAATCAATGTTTGCAATACATTTTTTTTTTTTTTTTTGGTTATTTGAATACACAGGAAATCCCCAATTTATTTTTATTCTGTTTGAATAAAGTAAAACTAAAAAGGGGAATCACCAAATTATATATGTTTTTCCCTATTTGTTTTTTTGTCGCATTTATGAACATTTTTGGCTAGTTTATTTGTGAAATTTGATACGCGTGTACATATTATTTGGCAGTCTCTATTAAATAGTGAAAGTGTATCATTTAAAATGTTAAATAAACGTAAAAAAAACACTTTATCATTGGAAACTAAAGTCAAAATATTAGAAAAGCTTGACAAAGGCGTTCAAGGGAACCGGTTAGCCCTAGATTTTAATGTGACAACATCTCCGTATCCGTTTTTTAAAAATTTGTGGCGAGATTATATCCAGTGATGTTGCTTCAGTCATGGGTTTAATGGAGTCACAAATATATAATGTCGACGAAACCGGATTATTTTTTCGTTGCCTACCAGACAGAACCTATGTCTCTGCTTTTGAAAAAAACGCTCCTGGGCATAAAATTCAAAAGACAGAATTTCAGTCCTACTTGGTGCAAACTTTGATGGATCACACAAATTAGTTCCATTGGTAATTGGAAAAGCAAAAAAACCCAGGTGTTTTAAAAATTTCAATAATCCTCTGCATTACAACTTTTCAAAAAATGCTTGGATGACTTCTCGGATTTTTCACGAATGGTTTCACGGAATATTTATTAAAGAGGTAAACAAAAATATTGATTTCAGGTTCAGTACATAATTTTAAAATTTTTTTCAATTCACAGGTGATCCGCTTTTCTCAGGAAAATAATTTTCCTCCGAAAGCCATTTTGCTTATAGATAATTGCTCCGCTCATACACACATTGAGAAACTTAAAAGTGACGATGGAAACATAGTTGCATTATTCTTTCCACCAAATGTGACAGCAGCTTTATAACCAATGGATCAAAACCCTATTAAGTTAACAAAGCTCAATTACAGAAGTATGTTTCTTTCTCAGTTACTTGGTGGTGAACTGAAGAATCATTTGAAATCCCATTCGATCCGCAATGCTATATTATTACTGAAACAAGTTTGGGATGTGGTACCACAAAGTGTTATGAAGAAATCTTGGTCAAAGTTGTCCAATTGGGACTCTAACCAATACGACACAGACGATGACGTGCCAATAGCACAATTGTTGCAAATAGATCAGGACTGCAACGAAGTTATTCAGATAACTCAAGCTCTTTTAAAAGAAATAGCTCCCAACGATTGCATCGGTATAGAAGACATCGACAGATGGAATGAAGATATGTTTGATGACGGATCTGTTTATGTTCTCAGTAGCGATGGTGAGTCTTCAGATAGCAGCGAAGACGACGTTGTTGCAGTATCATCAGTTGTCTCTAATACTACAGCCATTGAAAGCGTAAATAATTTAATAAAATGGTGCAATAACAGTGAATTGTTTTCAACTAAGCACATAAGTTATCTTTTGGCTCTCCGTAATGATATTTCGGATTTAAAGAAACCAAAAAAACAAACAAATATAACTGATTATATGTCAAACAAAGATTAGTTGTTAACTTGGCCATTGTTTAATTTTTTTTAAATACAGTTTTTTAGTTTTTAATTAAAAAAAATACATGTGATGTAATTGGACTGCATTGCTATGTTTTGTTGCCATTCGTTTTTTTTTTATATTCATATTTTTAATTTAAAAAAATACATTTGATGTATTGGACTGAATTGTTGTATTTTGTTTTCTTGTTTTTACAAATAAAATTGAATTAAAAAATATTAAAAAGAGTTTTAAGTTTTTGGAAGTAAATTTACTCAATTTTTTTTTCGAAAAAAAACATCCAGAAATTAGAATAATTCAGAAATTAGAATTGCCTCAAAAACAAAGCGATTCTAATTTGCGAGCGTCTACTGTATAACAGTTCTTTTACGTGAAATCGAAAAACGGTGCTTTAATAAAAAATAAAGATAAAATATTAAAACATTGTGCAGAAAGTGATTCAGTTACTGGCTTCCAAAATCGAAAAACTTTAAAAAGTGCAGTAGAGCCAAAAGTCAGTTTTGCGACATACGAATGGTTCCGACAAGAACGTTTTAAAGGGACCCCAATTTCCAGTTTAATCATAATGGAAAAGGCTAAGTTCTTCCATTCAAAATTAAATATAAGCTTAGCATGTGAATATTCTCCAGGCCGGTTACAGAACTTTGAAAAACGACATGGAATTCATAAACTCAAGGCTGGAGGAGAAAAAATATCTGCCGATTATGTATCTGCCACAATTTTTGTAAATCAGTTGGAAGAATACATATTAAAGGAAAATCTTATAAATGAGCAAATCTACAATGGAGAGGAAACATGCCTTTTTTTAAGTGTTCACGACCTCATTTAGTAAAATCATCATTAAGACATATGATGCCAATAAAATATCTTAAAAGTAAATTTTGTAACAGTTTTTTCGCTCTCCTGAAAATCTATTAAAAACACATGTGACATTTTGCAGGCCGGTCGACCATATATAGTAATTAAAAACTTATTAACATTATATTATGTAAGTGTGTATATTAGAGTTGTCCAAAAAAAAAGAAAATTGGAATTTTCACGCTCCACAACCCTACAATATGCCACTTTGAAAAAAAATGTAGTCTGATCAAAAATATCACCAAAAAAGTTTTGTTTAGAGGTAGCACATCGCAATTGAAGTTTCGAGCTTGTACATGTTCTATTATTTTTAATTAATTAAAAATAATGGAAAAAATGAGAAAAATTAAATATAATTATTATGATCGCGACATATCAAATCTAATATATTTTTAGGTGTACATTACAAATATGAAATCAAAATTGAAATCGGAGTCGCGGATTTCGCGAAATTTTAAAATTTCATACAAAAAAGGATCAACTTCGATCAGGATGTTTTCTTATATTTACCAATATGAAAATTTCGTTTTTGCATTAATATATATCTGTTAAATGTCCTATTATGTGGGATAGGGTTTTAGGTAGCAATAAAATTATAGCTATCTAAATAATAGCGAAATATTAAAAAATGTCAAATTTTAACTTAATTTGCAAGGATATCTGTTATCCTTTTTAAAATTAAAATCAGTGTTATATATAATGAAGGTCCTTGGTAAGTAAATTGCAAAAGTATAACAAATTGCATTTTTCGATAACACCGTTTACAGGTAATTGGGAAAATATCTCAAAAAACTTGAGTTTTTTTGAATTGTCAAAAACCGCGAATAATTCATAAACCACAAATTTGTTTTAAGTTTCAATTGCTGATTCATAATCTGCGTTAAAATAAAAATCAGATTTGAGAAATTTGCGCATACAAGGCAAAAACAAGTTGAATTTTTAATTACATCTTTTCGGAAAATTTCGAAAATTTGACTAAAATATGTATTTTTTGTATAAATTTAAAAAAAACCGCGAATTACTTAAAAGCTAATTAATTTTTTTAAGTTTTGATTTCATATTCCTTATATTCACATTAATTAAGACCAGATTTAAAAAAAATTGTTAAATAATAGCGTACATGTTAAGAAATAATTAAATTTAAAGTCAACCCTACTTTTTGTATAAATTACTCTAGAGATAAATTACTAATTCTTAAAAGACAATTTTTGTGCTACCTCTAAATAACAGCGGATTTAGCTGAAACTTGGCACAGAGAGTTTTTAGATATTAAGGAATAGGGGCAACATTGTGGAGATCGCGAATTCCAAATTTCATGTTTTTTTGGACCACTCTAGTGTATATTGATTAAATTAAACAAACATTTATATTAAAAACGTGCTAAATTTTACCTCAGTTAACCGGAAAAATCGATTATCCAGAATGCTTCGGGTCCCGACCATACCGGTTAATCGATGCCCAACTGTATATATATAAATTTGTCACAAGTTAGAGAATATTTATGAAGTTAAATAAATTAAAAACAATGTTGCCAATGCAAATTAAAGGCTGATAACCGCACTTTGAATTTGTAATACGATTTTCTATTAACAATGAATAAAAAAGTTTAATTGTTTAACAATTTTGGAAATTTTATATTAAAAAAATTTGTATTTTTGCTAAAAACGTGAAAAAAAAACAATTTTTTTAAAACCGATTCCATACCGGTACGACACCGGTATTAAGGGAAAAGGTTTTTGAATACCGGTATTTTTTGATATCAAGAATTTCGGTATTGGTATCGGTTGTCAATTTGAAAGGGTTTTGAAACGGATAACGGTATTATAACGGTATCGGTTGCCAACCTTGATTTAAAAAAAAACGGAATTTAACAAATTTAAAAATAATCGCGGAATGCGAAAAAAGGCTTTGTGGCGCAGAAATTAAGTAAAAAACTTAAAATAGCGATTAACATTCTGCAAACGAATAGGTTAATGCAAATATTTTCCTTTTTGCAAACAACCACCATACTTTGTATAAAATTTGGGTATTTTAGTCCCTTATTTAGTTAACAATTTTTAACATTTATTTTGAAATTCTATTGGAAATGCTGTATTTAATATCTAAATATTTAATTTATTTTTATTTTGTAAACAAGCCAAAAGAGTTTTCAAATTTACTTGAAAAGAGCTTACGTTTTCATAATACTCGATTTATTTTTTGGAAAAGAGCCTTTTTTTTGTGAAGCTCTTTTTCATTTTTTGAGCGTAATCATTGAGCTCGCTTGTTTTAAAAAAATTGAGGAAGCTATATTTTTTTAGCTACTTTCATTTTTATATAAGAGCGAGCTAAATTTTTTTTAGCTCGTTTTAAAAAAAAGAGCGAGCTTTTTTTTTGGGCTCTGCTCTTTTTTTGAAAAGAGCAAGAGCCCGAGCGAGCTTTGCCATCCCTGGTTTTAATATAAGTATGTTATTAAAATACGATATATATGTAAATGCATATAATTTTTTAAAATTTATTTCATGTTTTTATACATATAAGAATAACTTTTTACACAGATAACGGGCCGCCATTTTCATATGTCAGCTCCAAATTAGTCAATATTTCGTACACCTATTACCAGGGCAAGGACTTTCATGCACTAAAAAATCGAAAATATGCGCTTAAAATATGCACTATAAAAAAGAAAATATGCACTTAAATATACATTTATAATGAAATATGCACTAAAAACCAAAAAATATGCAATTAAAGATAAATGTTTTTTTAATTATATTTATTAAAAACTACCATAAACGTCAAAATTCAGGTATCAGTTATCGATTCAATACAAAAAGTAAACAAAAATTTGCAATTGTAGTAAAAGTATTAAAACATTCGAGTAAACGAACACACTGAATATGTCTTCAAATACACATAGTTAAATATATTTTTAGAAAATTCAGGGAAAATAAAAAGAAATACAGTCGCATCAAAGGAATTAAATATGCTAAAAGTCCCAAACGTATTTAACAAATTGTGAAAAATAATCCGCTGCAGGCATGTCCCTATCCGGATTTCTTTTTGCCTAAGGAAATCGTCAGGGGACGACGTTTTTAGAATTTCTGGAAATATTTGTTAAGTTAAATTACAAACTCAATGAGAATTTTTTGTTCTCGTCTAGGAGCGTTATTAAACATTTAAAATATTAAAGAAAAAACAACAACAGAAAATTTTCGACAATTTGCTTTGTCATCTTCCAATGTACTACTCTGTTGTTTTGACAGATCTAGCAATGTTGTGACATCCATTCATGTAGAAACAACAATAGAGAACAATCCCAGCAAAACCTTGGTAATGACTGGTCATTACTACATGCATTACTTAGATCTCATATCTCATTACCCGTTGAATTACTTTTAAACTGAATGTAATGAGTTACCGATAATTATACCCCACACATTACTATTTCACAATAGCTGAAACCAATAATATATGTTCTAAATCATTAAAAACCATAACTATGGCGTATCCTAGTGGTTATCGTTTTTGCCTGACAGACATGAGGATCGCTGCTCAACTCGTGTTAGCTTCCATTATTGTTTTTTTTTTGTAATTTATATTAAACATCTATTTATAGAAATGTTGATGTTCATTAAGCAGTATTTAATAACAACAAGTTTTGTGAAAAATAGACATGTATAACAGTTGCCACAATAAATGTGAACATAAGTTAAAGCATTAAAAATCATAGTGATGTCGTGGTCTAATGGTTAGAGTGTTTGCCTGACAATCGTGGGGTACGCTGATCAATACGTGTCAGCTCCTATTGGTTTTTAAATTTTTATATTTTTTTAAATTTATATTCAACATCTATTTATAGAACAGTTGATAAACTACTTACAGGTAACATCAGTGTAATGACTTTCCTCCAATGACACCACCATGTTAAAATAAGTAGTTTAGTAATTAAAAGGTAACTAGTGAACACTTAAGATTTCAATACCTAAAACTCATTACATGGTAATGAAAGGTTTTGCTGGGATGGTAATGAAAGGTTTTGCTGGGATGTTTTCTAAAGTGTCAGTAACATTTAAATTTGCACAAGCACTTGCATATTACTTTTTATACCCTACACCACTATGTGGTCAGGGTATTATAAGTTTGTGCTGATGTTTGTAACACCAAAAAATATTGGTCGTAGACCCACCTTATAGTAACCTATCGGCTCAGAATTTTTTTTTATTTCGATTTAACGATGTCCGTCTGTCTGTCCATGCAATCTTGTGCGCACTCTACAGGTCGCAAATATTAAGATATTTTGATGAAATTTGATACGCAGACCTATGTTGGCCCAAGGACGAACAGGTTTGATTTTGGTGAACATCGGTCCATGTTTAGACCTAGTGCCCATATAAGGGTCCTACCAAAATTATATTGTTTATACGCTGTAGGTCGTAAATATTAAGATATTTTGACGAAATTTGGTAAACAGACCTATGTTAGCCCAATAACGTAGCCTATTGATTTTGGTGAATATCGGTCCATGTTTAGACCTAGTGCCCATATAAGGGTCCTACCAAAATTATACTGTTTATACGCTGCAGGTCGTAAATATTAAGATATTTTGATGAAATTTGGTACACAGACCTATATTGGCCCAATAACGCAGCCTATTGATTTTGGTGAACATTGGTCCATGTTTAGACCTAGTGCCCATATAAGGGTCCTACCAAAATTATACTGTTTATACGCTGCAGGTCGTAAATATTAAGATATTTTGATGAAATTTGGTCAACAGACCTATATTGGCCCAATAACGCAGCCTATTGATTTTGGTGAACATCGGTCCATGTTTAGACCTAGTGCCCATATAAGGGTCCTACCAAAAATATACTGTTTATAAGCTGCAGGTCGCAAATATTAAGATATTTTGATGGAATTTGGTACACAGACCTATATTGGCCCAATAACGCAGACTATTGATTTTGGTGAACATCGGTACATGTTTAGACCTAGTGCCCTTATAAGGGTCCCACCAAAATTATATTGTTTATACGCTGCAGGTCGCAAATATTAAGATATTTTGATGAAATTTGGTACATAGACCTATGTTGGCCCAAGGACGAAGCCTATTGATTTTGGTGAACATCGGTCCATGTTTAGAACTAGTGCCTATATAAGGGTCCCCCCAAAATTGGCTTGGTTACAAACTGCAGGTCGCAAATATTAAGATGTTTTAAAGAAATTTGGTGCGCTGACTCACATTATATAAAATTTTGACACAAGCCCCATTTTAACCCATTCGAATTTGGGATCCAAACAATACACCATACTGGTGTAGGGTATTGTATAGTCGGCATGCCCGACTTTATCCTTTTTACTCGTTTTAATTTCATTTTATCGGGATATACATTAATTGCATCAGAGGAATTAAATATGCTAAAAGTCCCAAACGTATTTAACAAATTGTGAAAAATAATCCGCTGCATCGATTGTAAATATTAAGGATGTCTGGCATTTTACCTGAAAAAAACTTTATTAGAAAATAGAACTTAAATATGTGTACTATAAAATCGTACTCACTTTCGTAACTCAGAGAAAAAAGTGGCTGAAATTAAAGTTTCCTTAAAATAATTTTTATAAAATTTTTCAACTTTCCGTTTGTGAGCAATAACATCCGAAAACGTTAATTTAAAATTACATCTATAAAAAATGTGTTAGTGGATGACAACATATTGTATACTATATGTTTCTCTTTCTAGTGTAGTGTTGTATTACCAACAGAGCTTCCAAATAATTAATTCTTTAGAATTTTTTTTTAGTTTTAAAGCATAAATTCTTAAATCGAATTTCATATTTAAAAATATTAAAAAAATATGCAATAATGTGCAAAATATGCAAAAATATGCAAATAAAAATTTTAAAATATGCACTTAACAGCAAAATATGCAAAAATATGCATTTATAACAAAATATGCAAAAATATGCAACAACAAATCGATGCCATTTTTTTCCAAATTCTTTGATTCGGAAAAGTATTTGGTCAAAATCATTTTTGGGCCACTGACAACAAACATGCATTTGCATGAAAGTCCTTGCCGTGCTTATTACTAATGCGCGTGAAAATATTTGTTCCAAATTTCAATTCATTTGGTTCAACTATGTGGATATTTTTGGTCCGGTACCGGAAAAAATTAATAACTTTATTTAAAAAAAACGTTGGTACCGGACTCGTATATCCACATGGAAGAGCCGAATGAGTCCAAACTAAGTACAGTTATTACATATACAGCCAAGATTATACGTGCCAAATTTCAGTTCATTTGGTTCAACTATGTGGATATTTTTGGTCCGGTACCGGAAAAAATTAATAATTTTATTTAAAAACGAGTAAAAAGGTTAAAGTCGGGCATGCCGACTTTACAATACCCTACACCAGTCTGGTGTATTGTTTGGATCCGAAATTCGAATGGGTTAAAATGGGGCTTGTGTCAAAATTTTCTATAATGTGAGTCAGCGCACCAAATTTCATTAAAATATCTTAATATTTGCGACCTGCAGTTTGTAAGCAAGCCAATTTTGGGGTGACCCTTATATGGGCACTAGTTCTAAACATGGACCGATGTTCACCAAAATCAACAGGCTTCGTCCTTGGGCCAACATAGGTCTATGTACCAAATTTCATCAAAATATATTAATATTTGCGACCTGCAGCGTATAAACAGTATAATTTTGGTAGGACCCTTATATGGGCACTAGGTCTAAACATGGACCGATGTTCACCAAAATCAATAGGCTACGTCATTGGGCTAACATAGGTCTGTGAACCAAATTTCGTCAAAATATCTTAAAATTTACGACCTGCAGCGTATAAACAATATAATTTTGGTAGGACCCTTATATGGGCACTAGGTCTAAACATGGACCGATGTTCACCAAAATCAAACTTGTTCGTCCTTGGGCCAACATAGGTCTGCGTACCAAATTTCATCAAAATATCTTAATATTTGCGACCTGTAGAGTGCGCACAAGATTGCATGGACAGACAGACAGACGGGCGGACAGACGGACATCGTTAAATCGAAATAAAAAAAAAATTCTGAACCGATCGGTATACTATAAGGTGGGTCTACGACCAATATTTTTTGGTGTTACAAACATCAGCACAAACTTATAATACCCTGACCACATAGTGGTGTAGGGTATAAAAACTTCGGTACCGGACTCGTATTTCCACATCGTACATCAGAATGAGTCCAAACTTAGTAAAATTATTACATATACAGCCAGGCTTATTGGTGCCAAATTTCAGTTCATTTAGTTCAACTATGTGGATATTTTGGGTCCGGTACCGGAAAAAATTAATAATTTTATTTTAAAAAAACTTTTGTACCGGACTCGTATTTCCACATGGTAGATCCGAATTAGTCCAAACTTCGTAAAGTTATTACATATACAGCCAAGATTATTCGTGCCAAATTTCAGTTCATTTTGTTCAACTATGTGGATATTTTTGGTCCGATACCGGAAAAAATTAATAATTTTATTTAAAAAAAACTTCGGTACCGGACTCGTATTTCCACATGGTAAACGCGAATCAGTCCAAACTTCGCAAAGTTGTTACATATACAGCCAAGAATATTAGTACCAAATTTCAGTTCATTTGGTTCAACAATGTGGATATTTTGGGTCCCGTACCGGAAAAAATTGATAATTTTATTAAAAAACGAGTAAAAAGGTTAAAGTCGGGCATGCCGACTATACAATACCCTACACCAGTCTAGTGTATTGTTTGGATCCGAAATTCGAATGGGTTAAAATGGGGCTTGTGTCAAAATTTTCTATAATGTGAGTCAGCGCACCAAATTTCATTAAAATATCTTAATATTTGCGACCTGCAGCGTATTAACAGTATAATTTTGGTAGGACCCTTATATGGGCGCTAGGTCTAAACATGGACCGATGTTCACCAAAATCAATAGGCTGCGTTATTGGGCCAATATAGGTCTGTGTACCAAATTTCATCAAAATATCTTAATATTTACGACCTGCAGCGTATAAACAGTATACTTTTGGTAGGACCCTTATATGGGCCCTAGGTCTAAACATGCACCGATATTCACCAAAATCAATAGGCTGCGTTATTGGGCCAATGTAGGTCTGTGTACCAAATTTCATCAAAATATCTTAATATTTACGACCTGCAGCGTGTAAACAGTATAATTTTGGTAGGACCCTTATATGGGCACTAGGTCTAAACATGGACCAATGTTCACCAAAATCAATAGGCTTCGTCCTTGGGCCAACATAGGTCTATGTACCAAATTTCATCAAAATATCTTAATATTTGCGACCTGCAGCGTGTAAACAGTATAATTTTGGTAGGACCCTTATATGGGCACTAGGTCTAAACATGGACCGATGTTCACCAAAATCAATAGGCTGCGTTATTGGGCCAATATAGGTCTGTGTACCAAATTTCATCAAAATATCTTAATATTTACGACCTGCAGCGTATAAACAGTATACTTTTGGTAGGACCCTTATATGGGCACTAGGTCTAAACATGGACCGATATTCACCAAAATCAATAGGCTGCGTTATTGGGCCAATGTAGGTCTGTGTACCAAATTTCATCAAAATATCTTAATATTTACGACCTGCAGCGTATAAACAGTATAATTTTGGTAGGACCCTTATATGGGCACTAGGTCTAAACATGGACCAATGTTCACCAAAATCAATAGGCTGCGTTATTGGGCTAACATAGGTCTGTGTACCAAATTTCGTCAAAATATCTTAATATTTACGACCTGCAGCGTATAAACAATATAATTTTGGTAGGACCCTTATATGGGCACTAGGTCTAAACATGGACCGATGTTCACCAAAATCAAACTTGTTCGTCCTTGGGCCAACATAGGTCTGCGTACCAAATTTTATCAAAATATCTTAATATTTGCGACCTGTAGAGTGCGCACAAGATTGCATGGACAGACAGACAGACGGACGGACGGACAGACAGACGGACATCGTTAAATCGAAATAAAAAAAAATTCTGAACCGATCGGTATACTATAAGGTGGGTCTACAACCAATATTTTTTGGTGTTACAAACATCAGCACAAACTTATAATACCCTGACCACATAGTGGTGTAGGGTATAAAAACTTCGGTACCGGACTCGTATTTCCACATGGTACATCCGAATGAGTCCAAACTTAGCAAAGTTATTACATATACAGCCAGGATTATTCGTGCCAAGTTTCAGTTCATTTGGTTCAACTATGTGGATATTTTTGGTCCGGTACCGGAAAAAATTAATAATTTTATTTAAAAAAAACTTCGGTACTGGCCTCGTATTTCCACATGGTACATCCGAATGAGTCCAAACTTAGCAAAGTTATTACATATACAGCCGGGATTATTCGTGCCAAGTTTCAGTTCATTTGGTTGAACTATGTGGATATTTTTGGTCCGGTACCGGAAAAAATTAATAATTTTATTTAAAAAAATCTTCGGTACCGGACTCGTATTTCCACATGGTAAATCCGAATGAGTCCAAACTTAGCAAAGTAATTACATATACAGCCAGGATTATTCGTGCCAAGTTTCAGTTCATTTGGTTCAACTATGTGGATATTTTTGGTCCGGTACCGGAAAAAATTAATAATTTTATTTAAAAAAAACTTCGGTACTGGACTCGTATTTCCACATGGTAGCTCCGAATCAGTCAAAATTTAGTAAAGTTATTACATGTATAGCCGTGATTATTCGCGCCAAATTTCAGTTCATTTGGTTCATTTATATGGTTATTTTTGGTCCGGTACCGGGAAAAATTTATAATTTTATTTAAAAAAAACTTGGGTACCGGACTCGTATTTCCACATCGTACATCCGAATAAGTCCAAACTTCGCAAAGTTATTACATATACAGCCAAGATTATTCGTGCCAAATTTCAGTGCATTTAGTTCAACTATGTGGATATTTAGGGTCCGGTACCGGAAAAAATTAATAATTTTATTTAAAAAAAACTTCGGTACCGGACTCGTATTTCCACATGGTACATCCGAATGAGTCCAAACTTAGCAAAGTTATTACATATACAGCCGGGATTATTCGTGCCAAGTTTCAGTTCATTTGGTTGAACTATGTGGATATTTTTGGTCTGGTACCGGAAAAAATTAATAATTTTATTTAAAAAAATCTTCGGTACCGGACTCGTATTTCCACATGGTACATCCGAATGAGTCCAAACTTAGCAAAGTAATTACATATACAGCCAGGATTATTCGTGCCAAGTATTGGTTCATTTGGTGCAACTATGTGGATATTTTTGGTCCGGTACCGGAAAAAATTAATAATTTTCAAGGTTGGTTACCGAAACGAATAACGGTAAGGGTAACGGTATCAGATTTCGTTTGTTTAGGTAACGGTAAAGGTAACGGTATTTAAGACTGTTTCGGTAACGGTATACCGTTATCGAAACAGCAATACCGGTACGTACCGGTATTAAAAATTATGTTAAAAACATATAAAAACAAGTAAAAACATGGCATATTTTGAATTTTAAGTACTGAAAATACAGATTTCAAGCTATAAATTCAATACTGGTAGTTTTAATAAGTAAAATTATTGTCTATAAATTTTTTGTAAAAAAAAACACTCAAGATTATAAAATAAAAAATAAAAAAATTGTAATTTTTATATAAAATAATAAATACCGGTAAAATGCCGGTAACTACCCATAAAAATAACGGTATCAGTAACGATAACGGTATTTATAAATTTTTTTAGAGGTATCGGTATTCAATTTGAAACGGTATTTTAGCGATAACGGTATTATAACGATAACGGTAACCAACCTTGATAATTTTATTTAAAAAAAACTTCGGTACTGGACTCGTATTTCCACATGGTAGATCCGAATGAGTCAAAATTTAGTAAAGTTATTACATGTATAGCCGTGATTATTCGCGCCAAATTTCAGTTAATTTGGTTCAACTATATGGTTATTTTTGGTCCGGTACCGGAAAAAATTAATAATTTTATTTAAAAAAAACTTCGGTACCAGACCAAAAATTGCACAAAGTTGAAACAAATGAACTGACATTTATCACGAATAATCTTGGCTATATATGTAATAACTTTGCTAAGTTTGGACTCATTCGGAGTCCACATGTGAAAATACGAGTCCGGTACCGAAGTTTTTTTTAAATAAAATTATTAATTTTTTCCGGTACCGGACCAAAAATATCCCAATTTTGGTATCTCTTTCGTGGAATAACAGATATATGTTCCAAATGTAATTGGTTTATAAAAACAACATATCTTGCTCTACAAAAAAATTAAAACCGATCCTCACTGGCTCTGTCCAAATTTTAACGAGGGCCGTTTAAAATGAATTCTTAACACAAATTTTTACTTTATCCTCTTAAAATATCACGATAAGTAACACTTAGGCCAAAAATTAGTATGAAGAAAGTGGTTGTCCTTTTATTCTGCATAACAACACTTATATAGTATTTTTGCGAAAAACGTCAAATTAAGAAGTTATAGCGCAAAAAATCTTTGAAGTATTTTTAGTTCATTTTTAGCGTCAAAAGTTCAAACTGACTGGCCTGTATGAGCCCAAGAGATCCAATTTTTGTACACGTATTATTTTTTATGTCCAATCTATCGGAAACTGCCGGTGGAGCAAACAAAAAAATACTTTTTGAAATTTGAGTGGTCTAGTGGTCAGGGTATTATAAGTTTGTGCTGATGTTTGTAACACCAAAAAATATTGGTCCTAGACCCACCTTATAGTACACCGATCGGCTCAGAAGTTTTTATTTCGATTTAACGATGTCCGTCTGTCCGTCCGTCCGTCTGTCCATGCATTCTTGTGCGCACTCTACAGGTCGCAAATATTAAGATATTTTGATGAAACTTGGTACACCGACTGATGTCAACCCAAGGACGAAGCCTATTGATTTTGGTGAACATCGGTCCTTGTTTAGACCTAGTGCCCATATAAGGGTCCCACCAAAATTATATTTTTTATACGCTGCAGGTCGGAAATATAGATATTTTGATGAAATTTGGTACACAGACTTATGTTGGCCCAAGGACGAAGCCTATTGATTTTGGTTAACAGCGGTCCATGTTTAGACCTAGTGCCCATATAAGGGTCCCCCCAAAATTATATTGTTTATACGCTGCAGGTCGCAAATATTAAGATATTTTGATGAAACTTGGAACATGTTGGCCCAAGGATGAAGCCTATTGATTTTGGTGAACATCGGTTCATGTTTAGACCTAGTGCCCATATAAGGGTCCCCCCAAAATTGTAATGTTTATACGCTGCAGGTCGCAAATATTAAGGTATTTTGATGAAATTTGGTACAACGACCTATATCAGTCCAAGGAGGAAGCCTATTGATTTTGGTTAACACCGGTCCATGTTTAGACCTAGTGCCCATATAAGGGTCCCCCCAAAATTGGCTTGGTTACAAACTGCAGGTCGCAAATATTAAGATATTTTAATTAAATTTGGTTCGCTGACTCACATTATAGAAAATTTTGACACAAGTCCCATTTTAACCCATTCGAATTTGGGATCCAAACATTAGTTGGCTTTAACCAGAAGGTTGTAGGGTATTGTATAGTCGGCATGCCCGACTTTAACCTTTTTACTCGTTTTTAAATAAAATTATTAATTTTCTCTGGTACCGGACCCAAATATCCACATACACACAGAAAATAAATTGGTTGAAATTCTATCGGAACCAACGAAATATTTTCATCATTCAATAATTTTAATTGCAGTTATTTAAAATTCATCATTAGGAAAGTTATATTTATTTGTGAACAGAAAATATATATGATGAACCAAAACACTGTCACATTATCCAAAATATTGGCTTTTCTAACCAATATTGAAAAAATACTAACTTCCACATTACCTTCAATACCAACAACCACTAATTTATCGAATATTTAGTCATTTGAATAAAATATCGGCAGCAAAAATCTAGTATCAGTTGTGTTTCAATAAAATCTATCACTCTATCCAATGTATTAGTTTTTCCAATCAACTTGAAAATTTTTTTTTATCTTTAGTAGCTTTAACCATTAATTTCCATTATTTTGGTAATTGTAATAATATATTGAGACAATGAACAGGAATTTTATTTATCATAATAAACTTTTGGAATCTATCATATTTGTTCGTTTCATACATATGCGTGTTTAAATTCTAAGTTAGACAACAACTAAACGTAAGTATCTGTGGCGCAGGCGGTAGAAACACAGCCTTATAGCCTTAGAGATTTGAGTTCAAACCTCAACCAAGGCATTACTTTTTTTTAAAATAATTTTTTTATTGATTCAAATTAAAAGACACAATTGATTTTCTGTTCTGAATATAATTTTATTCAAAAACAAAATATTCAAACTTTCAACCTGAAGAAATTCAAATTTGAAATTTGACAACAAATATTTATGTCGAGTTTACCCTAGGGAAAAGCAATGGGCTGACAAACGGAAGGTCGCCGGTTCAATCCCGGTTCGCGCTATAATTTAAAAAAAAAATGTTTTTATACAAATTAAAAGACACAGCTGATTTTCTGTTGTTGATATAATTTTATTTGTAGACAAAATATTCAAACCTGAAGAAATTCAAATTTGAAATTTGTCTAAAAAAATTTAAATAGAGCTTAGCTTAGAGGGAAAGCAATGGGCTGACAAGTGGAGGGTCGCCGGTTCGATCCCAGTCAGCGACATAAAAAAATTTTATTTTTAAATAAATTTTGTGGAAAGTAATTTTCTATTTATAGAATTTATAATCCACAAACATTAAAGTAATCTATTAACACAACAAAAATTCAAAAATTGTAAATAAATTTCGGTAGTTACAATGGTATTAAAAATAAATAAAAGTGATTGTACCTGGAACTACAAAAATTCGGTTGGCGAAAAATTCGGTTGGAACTACGAATCTGTTTTCTGTGTGTAGTTGAATCAAATGAACTGAAATTTGGTACGAATAATCCTGGCTGTATATGTAATAAATTCGCTAAGTTTGGACTCATTCGGATCTACCATGTGGAAATACGAGTCCGGTACCCAAGTTTTTTTTTTAAATAAAATAATTAATTTTTTCCGGTACCGGACCAAAAATATCCACATAGTTGAACCAAATGAACTGAAATTTGGCACGAATAATCTTGGCTGTATAAGTAATAACTTTACGAAGTTTGGATGTTCCATGTGAAATACGAGTCCGGTACCCAAGTTTTTTTTAAATAAAATTATTAATTTTTTCCTGTACGGGACCAAAAATATCCACATAGTTGTACCAAATAAACTGAAATTTGGCACGAATAAGCTTGGCTGTATATGTAATAAGTTTACTAAGTTTGGACTCATTCGGATGTACCATGTAGAAATGCGAGTCCGGTACCGAAGTTTTTTTAAATAAAAACATTAATTTTTTCCGGTACCGGACCAAAAATATCCACATAGTTGTACCAAATAAACTCAAATTTGGCACGAATAAGCTTGGCTGTATATGTAATAAGTTTACTAAGTTTGGACTCATTCGGATCTACCATGTGGAAATACGAGTCCGATACCGAAGTTTTTTTTAAATAAAATTATTAATTTTTTCCGGTACCGGACAAAAATTTTCATGTCGTACCACCGAATGAACTTAAATTTCGCGCGAAATCATTCAATATTTCGGGCGATCATTATGAATGCGTTTGAATTTTTCGCGCGAAAGTTTATTTGTTCTGGTTAAACGATGTGGAAATGACAACAAGACTTTTGTTACTGTTTTCGTACTAAAATGTAAAAAATATGCAACCTTTTGTGCAAATAATCTCCATTTAGTTATATTCTAACTACCCGAGTAAAAAAGAGTATATATAACATATTGGTCTAATTCATAAACTTTTACAACAGTCTTATTGCAGGATTTTAAGCTAATTTGTGAAAAACAGTATTCATATTTGCTTAATAACGAAAAAAATAATATAGGTTTATAGTCGACTCTCATTAACTTTAAACCTTTTATAAAGTTTGGAGTGAGGAAGCCACCATTTAAATGTTAATTATTTAATTTTCAGGCATGAAATGATTTATTAAAGCCATCCCATCCCTAGAATATGTGGCTTCCAACAACTTCCAACATCCATCAAATTAAAAAAAGCTACAACAATTGTGTTGCTAATGTCCTTTTTCGAAAAAATTTACAAAAAAATGTAAAAATAAAATTAAAAAGAAAAACGAAACAATAGTGATGTGCAGACTGTCAAAACATTATTCGAAATTTGATTACTTTTGTATGCTTCGAATAATATGTTCTAAAAAATTACTTTTTTACACACATTTGCATTGATTTGCTTTATAAATAAAACAAAAAATATTTTTAATGGCTCTTAAATTTATCTTAGCACATCATTAGTTCTCTAATTTTAAAAAATACATTCTCACTTCCAATTACCGAGTCAATCGTTTACTATATTTGTACATCAATTGCGACTTATTTGGGAGAGGAGAGAAAATAAACAATAGTGTTGCCAGTATCAAATCGAAAAATTAATTTATAGTTAAAATACGATTATGAATCAGGATTTCTAATACCTCTTTATTAAGCGAAATATGTACTTTAACTATAGCAAGCTTCAAATACCAAATAATTTTTTTTTATGAATTACCACATATATTTTTTAATATTAAAATATATGATAATATAAAATATTGTGTGCGACTTTATATGTTTTTAAATGATGATATATTAGACATTTTTTTATAAATTTTCTCATATGTAATCATCAGGGCAAGGACTTTCATGCACTAAAAAATTGAAAATATGCGCTTAAAATATGCACTATAAAATAGAAAAAATGCACATAAATATGCATTTATAACGAAATATGCACTAAAAACCAAAAAATATGCAATTAAAAATAAATGTTTTT
The DNA here is from genome assembly GCA_949987735.1 of Leucophora obtusa. NCBI lineage: Eukaryota > Metazoa > Arthropoda > Insecta > Diptera > Anthomyiidae > Leucophora > Leucophora obtusa. The sequence goes on along the minus strand of OX465295.1, from coordinate 175,970,071 downwards.
TTTTTAAATTATATTTATTAAAAACTAACATAAACGTAAAAATTCAGGTATCGGTTACAATAAGCTTGTTCGTTTACTTACTACAAGTTATTATATTTACTACAGCTAGAAAAATTCAATACAAAAAGTAAACAAAACTTTGCAATTGTAGTAAAAGTAGTAAGAAATTCGAGTAAACGAACACACTGAATATGTCTTCAAATACACATAGTTAAATATATTTTTAGAAAATTCAGTGAAAATAAAAAGAAATACAGTCGATTGTAAATATTAAGGGGGTGTGGCATTTTACCTGAAAAAAACCTTTATTATAAAATAGAACTTAAATATGTGTACTATAAAATCGTACTCACTTTCGTAACTCAGAGAAAAAAGTGTCAAAAATTTATTCTCGGGGACAAGTTTCCTTAAAATAATTTTTATAAAATTTTTCAACTTTCTGTTTGTGAGCAATAACACCCGAAAACGTTAATTTAAAATTACATCTATAAAAAATGTTTTAGTGGATGACAACATGTTGTATACTATGTGTTTCTCTTTTTAGTGTAGTGTTGTATTACCAACAGAGCTTCCAAATAATTAATTCTTTAGAATTTTTTTTAGTTTTAAAGTATGAATTCTTAAATCAAATTTCATATTTAAAAATATTAAAAAAATATGCAATAATGTGCAAAATATGCAAAAATATGCAATAAAAATCATAAAATATGCAATAAAATATGCACTTAAAAGCAAAATATGCAAAAATATGCATTTATAACAAAATATGCAAAAATATGCAACAACAAATCGATGCCATTTTTTTGCAAATTCTTTGATTCGGAAAAGTATTTGGTCAAAATCATTTTTGGGCCACTGACTACAAACATGAATTTGCATGAAAGTCCTTGCCCTGGTAATCATATTAAAGCATATATCAGTATTTGCTTTATTGAAAATTGTATATATAGGAATATATTATTGATAAAACTGTTCAAAATTGTATATATAAATAGACACAAAAATATTTTTAATTTTATTTTTTATATATAACAATATCGTCGGCTTGCCTGCAAGTAGTGTTATGTGTTCTTTAACAGGTTTTCAGGAGGGCGAAAAAACTGGTTTATATCATGCCTTAATAATGATTGTAATAAATAAGGTCGTTAGGGCATATGATGTCAATAAAATATCTTAAAAGGATAATATAAATCAGTTTTTTCCCTCTCCTGAAAACCTGTTAAAACCAAAAACATAGCACTTCTTGCAGGCAAGCCGACGATATATTAGTTAATATCAGACCCATGTTCGAGATTAACTAATACGATATATTCGAGATTAGTGTAATATTTGATCAAAAACAATTTTTTATATGCTTTACTCAATTTTTTCATTAAATTAATATTTTCTGAACTTTTTTACTTCTAAAAGTTTTTTTTTATTTAAAAAATCCAATTTAAAAAAATTAACATTTAAAATCATGTCCCGGCTCGTAATGGGTTAATAAGTCTAGGCATGTTGCATATCATTGAAAAGGTATTTCAAGTACCTTCCCAACGATGTATATATATTTTGTTCTTGTCCGATAAGTTTTGAGTGGAGAAATAAGCCATTGAATATTGTTGTATATCATCTTCAGCTCCATAAATCGGGAACTATGAGCCTCCAACAAAAAAGAAGTGCATTGCCGGGCTAACCATTAAAATTTTATTTAAAATAAAAAAAGAACATATTTAAAAAAAATTTATAAGTCCAAAGAAAATTCCCATATTTGATAAAAAATTATCTAGTCTTTAAAGAATAACAGATTTATACATTAACGTCTTTAATAGTTACTCATTATCAACAGTAGCCCTCGGCTGACAGTCAGGCATGTGATGAATATCGAAAACGAAAACGATCTGATTTTCAATGGTAAATATTTTAGGATCTGTACAATACCAATTATATTTTATTTCCTAATTTACATGTCCGGCGTCAAATAAAACGGTAAATAATAATTTGAAGCCAATTTGATTTTCGCGAAACAAATTATTCTATATTGAAAAACTGTTCGTTTTCGATTTTCATCACACCCCTGAGTGTGTAGGACCCGAAATCCTGCTGCCCTCCAATTCAAATTTTTTTTTATCATTTAAATTTAATCATATCGTATTATATTAACTTATATCCAATTTGATCGGGACAAAATTCGGATATAAGTTTATCATTTGATATAACTTTGTATCCTTGTAAATATAATTATATCCAATATGATACAATTTAATATAACCATTTTTCGGATGAAATTATATCCAGTTACATATTGCAAATATATCTATTCACATATAATTTTATATACACTTTTTTACTCGGGTAATAATAACACAAATAATCAATTTTTTAAAGCAGATACCGGTTATACCGGTTTTCCCGGGAATCCCGGTATTAACACAAGAACCGGGATTAGAGCAGGAACCGGGATTCCCGGGAATACCTGTAATAAGAAAGGAACCGGGAACAGAACCGGTATTACCGGGAATACCGGTAATACCGAGAACCGGGAAATGGGGGGCTCTGGTTTTTTTTTATAAAAATAATACACTCAGAAATAAAGCTGTAAAAATAGGAGAAAAAGCTACTAAAAATTATGTAATTAAAAATGACCTTGCAAAAAAACTGCTGATATTAGCAGATTGTTTTTTCCTAAATACTAGTAAGATAAGAAGGAAAAATAAAACTGTTAAATTTACAAAAATTTTGGTTACATTTAAGTTAACTTTTAATACGTATTACCTTGATAAAATCCGGAAAAAGTTTTGCAGCATATTAGTAGATAAAAAATAGTTTTTTTGTGCAAGGTAATTTTTAACTTATTTTTACTAGTTCTAACTAAAATGTTTACAGGATTTTTCTGTTATATTTACCCAGTCAGCAATCGCTAGTGGTACAAAAAATCAAGCACTGGCATACCACTGGATAACCACGGTTATAAAAATAAATGACTGGCAGAACACTCATTTGGGACGCTTTGCCAGCGTTTGCGAAAAGCGTTTTACCAGGTTTTTTTTTACAAAAAATTCGGTGGTTTATAAACAAAACCACTGGCAAAGAATTGGCTTAGAGTGATATGCCAAGGTTTGCAACCAGTGGTTATCTAGTGCTACCTAGCCAATGCTACTAGGCGTACAAAAATCAATTCACTGGAAAACCAATGATTTTAAAAAATGCTGACGCTTCGTTAAAAAATGTTTGTAGTCGGAAGGTCCCGATTTCAAATCCGGTTGCAAGCAAAAAATTTATTTTGGATTTTTTTTAATTTAAAATTTTTTTGTTTGTGGGAAAGCTCCTTCAAGACCAACTTTTTTTTTTGCCCTCCCACCACTGGCATACTAGTTACTAAAAATTGTTTGCCAGTACTAGCATTTTGGCACAGCCAGTAGTTGTCCAGCTATTATCACTCATTTATGTGTTTAGCCATTAAATATTATATGTCTCGTTAGCTCAGTGAGTAGAGCAATCGTCTGCCAATCTGACGGCCTGGGTTCAAATGACGGCAGGACCAAAAAAAATTTGATCAAAATGGATTTTTTAAATTACAATTTTTTAAATACATACAAAATTGTAATATTTACCTTTTTCGTATTTTAACAAAAAATATTTGAAGAATTACATATTTATTTAGAACTTTTATAATTCCATAAAATTTCATTAAAAATTAATAGAAAATTAAAAAATTTTAAACCGTTTCAAAAATTAATTTTTGAGTGTAAAAAAATAGAAAAAAATAAAAATTGTACAGTAAAAACTACAAAAAATTATTAATTGTGTAAAAAAATTTTTTTTTCGACCTGGTGGGATTCGAACCCGCAACCCTCTGATTTCTGTGCCAGCACGTTCCTATGCAACCCCCATACAAAATATTAACTTCTTATCACCCATGAAAAAGAACTTCTGACTAGCATATATTTATTGCAGCATTAGATGTTGTTTAAAACCCATTCCTAAGGGAGTAATTCTTTGTGATGTAATGAAGGAAGTGATTCATTTAGAAGTCATTCCATTTATTTTTGCTGGGAAGTCAGCTTGTTATGGAAGAGTCTCGTTTTGTATGCAACTTTGATCAAGTAAATGATTATATCCATGAACATTTGCCAAGAATACAAGAGACAGAGGATGTAGAAATCGACACAACAGCTTTAATTTTATGTGCTAGTAAAGCTTTAGAAAATGCTACAGTGGAAAAGAAAGTGAATCGAAATCTAAAGCAAGAAATTACGCCATGGATAAATGGAAATTTGCAAAACTTAATCAATTTAAAAAACCGACTCTTGAGGATGAGAAGAACAGAGCCTGACAATGCCGATGTTGCAAAAAGATTAAAAGGAATCAGTAGAGTTCTGAAAAAAGCTTGCAGAGATTCGATGAATAATTTTTATGAAAATAACGTGAATGAAATGCAAGAGGACTCATACTCTAACTTGAAACAAATAAAAACTGGCGTTCCTCAAGGAAGCATCCTAGGTCCAACCTTGTATTTATTATACACATCTGATGTTCCTCAACCACAAAATTCTACAATAGCAACTTTTGCAGATGATACTGCTATTCTATCCGTTTCTGATACAGAAGAATTGGCAAAAAACAAACTACAAACTGCAATAAATTCCATCATAACTTGGACAAAAACATGGAGAGTTAAACTTAACAATTTAAATTCAGTTCACGTCATTTTTACTAACAAAACTATACAACGTTTACCTATTTATATTGACAACTTAGAGGTTCCTTACGCCAATACAGCAAAGTACTTAGGAATGACTCTAGATTGTAAGCTTCGTTGGAATGAGCACGTAAAAAAGAAAGTTACTGAACTAAATCTTAAATGGAACAAATTGAAATGGATTATTGGAAGAAAATCTACACTTTCCATTGAAAATAAAATACTATTATACAACCAATTGATAAAACCTATTTGGAGCTACGGAATACAACTCTGGGGTTGTACAAGTAACACTAATATTCAACTTATTCAACGCTTTCAAAATAAAGTCCTTAAAAGTATAGTTAATGCATCTTGGTATGTTCGTAATGCTGATATCCATCGTGATCTGGGCATAGAACAAGTACGGGATGTGATTCGCAAATTCGCTGGAAAACATTATACCAGGCTCAGACAACACGAGAACCCTGAAGCTTTAGCCCTAACCCATATAGATGGCCAATCCCGAAGACTTAGACGTAGAATACCAGCTGACTTGGTTAGACTTTCGCCAACATTTTAACATAAAAATATTAAGAAATTGTTTCTTGCAAATTGTTTAATAGTAATCTATTGTAAAAAAATTGCTTGTTAGTTATAGTTAACTAGTTGCAATAAAAAAAAAAAAAATGAAATGCAGCAAAATCCCAAAAAATTATGGAAATTTCTTGATGAAACACTTGGAAGGACTGTCAAGAAATCTGTAAACATTAACGATGCGAATGGAGACCTAATTTTGGATGACTTTCAGAAAGCTGAGGCGTTTAGTAAGCATTTCCTTCAATCAGTTGAAGATTTGAGGGCACAAATTGATCAATTTCCCAACGATACATGCAATTCTCTAAGAACATTAATCCTCCATGATCACAGGTTTCGTATCGAAAACACCACCCAAGATGAAGTTCATAATATTATTTTAAAACTATCTCCGGGTAAAAGTCCTGGTCATGACGGTATATCACCTAAAATTGTTTTAAGTTGTGTTAATGATTTCACGCCATATTTAGTGCGAGTATTCAGTAATATGGTAAACAGAGCAACATTTTAAAAATACACAAAGTTGTGCCAATTTCCAAGGGTAAAAATTGTACGTCTGTTGATATGTATACACCAATTGCAGTTTTGCCTGTCATAAACAACATATTTGAACGAATTTTGCATTCACGAATTTCCAATTACATGCAAAACAAAAATCTATTCAACGATTTTCAGAAAAGGATGTACGGAGGAAGCGGTGGTAAATGTTGTTAATTGCATTTGTCGAGGTTTGGATGAAGGTCATAGTGGCGAAGCTGGCATATTTTACGACCTTACAAAAGCATTTGATCTTATAGATCATGATATTCTTATGAAAAAGCTTAAATATTATGGTTTTTGCGCCAGGGAACTGACCCTGTTTAGAAGTTATTTAACGAATCGTAAACAATTTGTCCAAGTGAACTCGAGTAAAAGTTCTTGCGGTTTAGTAAAACATGGCGTTCCTTAGGGCAGTGTATTGGGGACGTTATTTTTTTCAACTTACTTGAATGATATTCAAAACCTTGACCTTACAGGCCAACTTTTTATGTATGCAGATGACATTTGTTTATTCTACCCCTATAAACATGAAACAGCTGTTAAAGCATATATGGAACGTGATGCTTCTTTAATATTTGAATTTGCTAGGATTAACAAATTGGTTTTAAATGCTTGTAAAACAAAGTTGATAAGATTTAAGCCTTACAATAACCTGGTTAATAACTTCAGTATATTTGTAGACGGGGAAAGAATAATGGAAGTTAACTTAATAAAATACTTAATATATATGCAGAGCAACCTTACCTGGGGGCAACATATCCGTCATCTTAAAACAAAGACAGCTCAAGCTATGGGCATCTTGTATAAATTCAAAAACAAATTTAAACAAAATACAAAACTTTTAATTTATAATGCATTGATACATAGTCATTTTAATTATTTAGCAATTTTATATGGATACAAGAATGGTGTTGAACTCAAACCTCTTAAAAGAGCTCAAAATAAAGCGTTAAAGGTAGTTGCAAACCTCTCACCAACATATCCAACAATATCATTATATAACAATATATTCGAATCTATTTTGCCAGTACATGGAGTGTATAAATATCAACTTTTGTTATATGTTTTCCAATGCATAAATAATATTGGACATCACACTGTGCAGTTTGTAAGAAACCAACACGCATTTAATACACGGAACAACAGCAATCTAGCTACCGCCTGGTGTAGGCTGGAAACAACCAAACAGCGTATTGAATATATGGGTAGTCGCGAGTTCAACAAATTACCTGAAAGTTTAAAAATTATAAACCAAATTTCATCATTTAAAGTTATATTGAAGACTTATTTTTTAAAAAGTTTGGAAGAGCTTCTGACGTAAAATGTATGGGCACAATTAATTTCATTAAATTCTTTTGCATTGAAACATTGTTTCTTATTTTATTATTTTTTTTCTATTCTTTATTAATTATAATAATTTTATATTTTCGAATTATTTTTTCTTTAAAAAGTGTTAAATTGTAATTTATTTCGCCAACTCGCCTCTATAATGCCATAATCGCGCTGAGGTATAATATCTATATTTTATAACAAAATATGAATAAAGTTGTTTAATAAAAAAATAAATAAAAAAAAGGAAAAAAAAAAACTTCGTGCAGTTAAATCTAATGCCATGGGTTTGGATGATATACATCCCCGATTTGTTAAACTAATTCTTCCTTGGATAGTTCGTTTTGTTTTGCACATATTCAATGTCATTATCACTACCAGCACTTTCCCAATGGGTTGGATACATTCCAAAATTATTCCAGTTCAAAAGACAGATAATGAATATTGACCAATTGCTATTCTACCATTCCTTTCCAAAGTTTTTGAACGTATTTTACATAAACAAATGTATGAATATATGCACGTAAATAACTTACTAACTGGTCGTCGGTCAGGTTTTATACACACAGAGAACGATTCAGTTAGGAAACCATCAAAACCACCAAGATTCTATTAAAAACACCTAATATTATTTCCAATTACCTAAAATTTATGGATATAATTAATATTTTGTGTTGAAAGAACATTTTCTATATTCACAACTGACTGAAATGTTCTGTAATATTTAAATCGCCCAGGTAGAAATTGCCGACGTAACAACAAAAGTTGTACTGGGAGAGCACTGTTTTTTACGAAATGCCGGTACTACTTAAAACGTGCTTGGCCAGTACTGTTTTCTGAAAATTAACGAGCTTTTTTTAATTTATTAAAATTAACAATTTTATAAATCTTACGTATTTTTACATCTATTACACAATTATTTATGTACGAGAGACATCGCCATTCTTTTCTTGTGAAGTTTCGAAAGAATACATTAAAAATCTGTGATGTACACTAAGAGGACAGTAAAGTTCTAGCAAACTACTAAATTTGTTATTAAATGTACTGGGATAATACCAAAAAAATAAAATCCCAAGCCTGCGCCAATATGGGGAAATTACTACGGCCAAGCGTTTATTGGTGTTATCATTTCGACAACATGCCAGTACAGTGAACGTTAAAAATCCGACGCATTGCCAGTACATGTACTACCGCCTCCAGTACCGGGCCAACATTGTGCCGTTTGTATTTTTCTACCTGGGCGGTTTTCATAACCAATTACGAGAAAATATATTTTTTTCGAAACAATTCCATAATCACAATCATATTAAAATTAACAAAATATATATAAGTCCCAATTTTTCGGATGTTACAACTATAATTCAGTAGTAAAAAATAAATTCAAATATTAATTCCTAAACTTTTTTAATTCGTCATTTACAACTAACTGTTTCGAACAAATTCGGCAGTGCTAACCAATTATTATTTGGATATAACAATAAAAAAATAAAAGATGTCAAACAAATTGTAAAAAAGCAAATTAAAAAAACAAATAAAGCAATAAAATTGTAACATCGGTTTCCAAAAATTTCAAAATAATTTTGATGCCAGCAGGAAATTTATATTTCCAAAAGGACGGCTATCCGAAAATCGATTTTGTAGTGGATTCTTGCCTGAAAGCTAAAACGTAAAAAAGGTAAAAAACCATAGAACTTTTTTATCAGAAAAAAACCTCAGATTATAAATAAAAACTTTATCCTACAGAAAAACTTCTAGATTCTAGACTAGTTTTCTGTAGAAAAGCCTTCAGATTCAAAAGACTTTTTGCTACAAAAAATCCTCAAATCCGAAGAATATTTCCGTAAAAACCAATCCTAGGATTCGGAAGCCTGTTTCCTAAATAAATTCCTCGGGAAAGCTCCTCAGATTCTGAGCACTTTCTTCTAAAGAAAACCCGACAGATTCTGAGGGAAAAAGTCCTTGCTGATAAAAGGCGTTCCTCAGGGCTCCATCCTTGGCCCACTATTGTACTCACTGTATGCCAATGGTTTACCACTACAAGTTCAACACTCGAATATGCAGATGTATGCGGATGACGTACAACTATACCTGAGTTGTCTAAAGTCTTCAATTTGTACCAAAATAAATGAACTTAACGATGATCTTGAGAAAATTCATGCCTGGGCTTCAGCTAATGGTCTGCGTCTTAATCCAAAGAAGTCGAAATGCTTGATCATATATAAAAAATCTGTTAAAATTGATCGCGAAATAAATATATTTCTTGGTGGCTCAAAAATCGATATAGTGAATACTGTGAAAAAGCTACACTAATAAAATAAAGTTAGTCCAAAGTCTGTTAAACGCGTTTGAATTAAATTGAACTAATTTTTCTGTTATTTTCTCTAAAAAAGTCAGTACAAATAGGTAAAAATTCTGCTCAACTAACAGGAAATAGTATATGTATTTTCGCCAGCACAATTTTGACCTATTTGTACGGACTTTTTTTTATGAGTGTAGTTGTTGTATTTATTCGAACACTCACTTGTTCTGACCACATTAACCAAACTTGTGGTAGAATATATGGTATTTTAAGAAGCTTGTGGGCTACACAATATTTTACACTGTCAAAAATAAGAATTCTGTTGGCAAAAACGTATCTAATACCAATACTATTATACTCATCTGAACTATTTGCTGGATGTAATGCAAGTGACAAAAGAAAGGTCAGCGCTACTTTTAATAATATTACACGTTATATTTTTGGTCTTACAAGATTCGAGAGTGTGTCCCGGTATTCGTGTCGTATCTTGGGCATTTCACTTGATGACTATTTAAAGTTCAAAAACCTAGTTTTTATACATAAAATAATCAACAATTAGGAGCCAAAATACTTATTCAATTGGTTAACCCTCACATTATCGCCCAGAAATAATGTTATAATTCAAATTCAACATCGAGATACAGCTTCTAAACAGCAGTTCTTCATTTTTACTATACATCTCTGGAACCATATTCCATACGATTTTCAAAAAACCAGCGACGTAATAAAATTCAAGAAAATGCTAATGCAATATTATTCCTAATTCTTATTATAATTATTATTTTTTTGTTATTTATTTAATTTTCCTTTTTTAATTAAATGCTAATTTACTTGTTAAACACATGATTTTTCACAACACAATACATTTTATTTAATCCCATTCGTTTTATGTATTATTAATAGAAGTAAATTAAATTTTATGTCTAAGATTATTGTTCAAAATTAAATTCTAACTTGTCTGATTCTAATACTGTAATCTATAAGATACTTTATCGTGGTGTATTAGAAAATCAAATGTTTTAATAAAGAAAGAATAAAGAATGTCTTTAATAAGATTTGAGAAAATGTTTTAACTCTGTTCCTAATTTTTACACCAAACTTTTTAACGAGTAAGAGAAACAATGTCATATTTGGATTCACCTTGTACGCATCATACGATTTTGTTTCGGAAAGAAAATTCTGACAAAGCGTTCCTGAAAGAAAACTAAAAAAGTAACCAAATGTAAACTCCGTTACTGTAAACTCCATACCCAAAATTGTTTGCATCAGATTGCTTTCAAAAAAAGGTAAATGTTTAAAATATTTTAAAATAACCGCAAACAGAGGTGATTCAACTAATATTTATGCGTCAAAAGATGATTCAACTAAAAATTTTGGATCAAATCAAAAAAAGTTATCAGTTTTTTACCCTAAACTGCTGGAGCGAAAAACGATTTATTTTGCATTTCTTTGGTTTGGAATCGGTATTTCGAGCCATTACTGACCTTACTTTGACAAATTAAATTTGTGTCACACAATTTAAAAATTTTTTGATCGGGAAATGTTATGTTTTTAATATATTAGTTTGTAACTTCGCAACCGCTGATTGGATTTTAAAAAATTTTATATATGTATTTGCAAAGCATTTAAAAGGACCAAAAATACAAAATTAAAAAAAAAAAATAAAAACATTTTCGCGGAATGAATTTTATTTTTATTTGCGAAACCGCCAATTTGATAAACACAAATTGTATATTATTGGAAAGCATGTTGAAAACCCAAATACGAAAAATTGCGGAAAATTCGTACGCACTTTTTTTATTATATCTTTTGCTTGCGTAAATGTAAACTCCGTTACCACAAAAAAAATAAAATTGTGCAAAAAAAGTTACTGCGACAACTCGTAGAAGAGATTTTTTGCAATTAGGTTTATAATGACTAAACTTACTGATTCTATTACGAAAAACCCGAAATATTAACACTTTTTGCTTCTCACAAATTTGGCCGAAAAACTTATCACATTTTTTGATTTCACCCATATATATGTATGTTCTTATTTTTTTTAATTGGTGGTAAATAGTAGAAATATTATATGTTGGCAGCATATCAAATAGCATATTTAATTAATTGGTTTTCTTGGCAAACACCTTCAGCTATTTTCATTGAAAATAGATCTGAATAATTAATGATTAATTACCTCATTAAAATTTAATGTTGTTGAATTTTGTAGCAAAGTTATAACTACCATTAAATATTATAACATGTTTAAACCAAAACAAATAATATCCTGAAGGCTTTCTATATTATTTTGTTAATGCTATAATATAATGGCAAATATCCATGTATAAATATACGATTGTAGAGTTTTGGTAAAGCGTCTCGCGATGCATTCGTTCCCCAGTGTCATGGTGTTGGATTTTTGCAAACACTTTTTTAATAGTTTTTATTTGAACTATTGAAAAAATGTTTAAACAAAAGTCCTTACGAAGACCTAAAAAGACAACTTCATAATAGTTTATATATACAGTGGTTGAAAATATAACAGAAGCGATTAAATTTTTTTCTCGTTGACTTTATTTTTAAAGATCAAAATCGTGGCTAAATTTGCAAAGAAAGAAAAGGAGATGGTTCAAAAAATTGTACAGAATTTTAATGTAAAATTTGTTATTATCTTCTGTCGCTTGTTCTAAGTAGGCGTGGCTTTTAACGATATCGACCTTTTATTAAATTGCAAAGTAAAATTTAGAGAGTACTGATCGGTTCTGTACAAACTGATTATTTTCGAAAATCCTATAAAATTTCCTTAAGTCTTGCATTATTTTTATCCACAAATAGTCGCCATACTTAAAATGGCAGAACCTTAAACATGACCTAACTTTTCTGTGTTTTTAGCGATTTTAAATGAAAGTTAACAACACTGAAATTTTGACATGAAATGCTTTTTACTATAACGTAAGAAAAGCTTGACTGCTTTGTTATATTGTGGTGGGAAAAGCATGAAACTATTCTCTTTAAAGTTTTAGTGTTGTTAACTTTATTTAAAATCGGTAAAAACAAAGAAAAATTTGGTCATGTTTAAGGTACTGCCATTTTAAGTCTGGCGACTATTTGTAGAAAAAGATAATGCAAGGCTTAAAGAAATTTTACAGGATTTCCAAAAATATACAGTTTGTACAGAACCGATCAGTATTCTTTAAATTTTACTACGTAATTTGATAAAAGGTCGATATCGCTAATTTTTCATTCAAAGCCACGCTCACTTAAAACGAGTGACAAGGTAAGGAGCAAACATTACGATTAAATTCTGTACAATTTTCTGAACCATCTGCTCGCCTTTCGGGGCGAATGATGGAATGAAACGATTTTGATCTTTAAAAGTAAAGGCAAAGAAAATAAGAATAAAAAAAAATACTTGAATCGTTTCTATTATATTTTCCACCACTATAGATTCAAGTGTTACGATTGTAGGAAAAATTATGCTATATTTTAAGCAAATTTGCTATGTAGTAATTGTTTACGAGAATGCGTGACATGCATTTTATACGCGCACATTCCATTTGTACAGATTTTCATTGAATCTGCTACTGATGCATAGCACTAGCATTGCTGTAAAATTTCTTGCAATATTCACATTTTTTTCTTCATCTTTTTTCGAAGCTCTACATAAAGAAAAGTAATTTTCAATTTGTTAGTTTTTTTGTAGCACTTGTAACTGAAAACTTTGTAGCGTACATTATGCAAAACTTAAATAGTTTTAAATTACAGTTCGTTTCATAATGGAGCACATATTCACAATATAATACTAATTGCGAGATTTTTAGCATTTTTAAGATTCATTTTCAGAGCTTAATATAATATTACATATTAAATTTTCAATTCATTTTCTGTAATTTTACTCTAAAGGCTTTAACTCTCTAACAATCTGTCATTGCTTTGACATGACATTTATATCATGTTTTCGGCACAAACAGTAAGCTATAAATTCTTAAACAAAATTGTGTTTCATTAACTACTTTAGACGATATGGCTATAATAAATTTAGAGTGAATCTTAAAAGTTAACGCATAAAAATAATTAGGTTATGGCGTGAATGATTTCTACTTGCCAAGAAATAACTACAATTATACAATTATAAAAAAAATATACTAGAAAAAATATGCTAAAAAATTTTTATAAGAAATGTTTCAATTTGTTAAAAAAAAAAAAAAATTTTAGTGACTTTTTACAATTGCATTGAAAGTAAGTGACCTACAGTTATGCCTTCAGTTAATTTTGTTAACTAAAATTATATAAAAGAAGGTAAAAACAACTCAAAAGTTTTTGTAATAAAATTCAAAAAGCAATTAATATAAGTTTAAAAAATTAGTTTTTTACGAGGAAGTGCTGGTAATGAGAAACACACACTTTGCTTTTTCAGTTTTCTGCCAAAGTAAAAATTGTAAATTTGTGCTGTCGACATTAATATCCTTATTATTCGATTTCCCAACTGCGCCACAGAAAATATTTTGTCTCAAAAAGTTGCACGCGGATAAACTCAAGCACCTCAAATGTTTTATTTTGAAAAAGGGAGGTACTGTGGAATACTTCGGCGGGTAATATGAATTTCCCATCCGCATTAATTTAATTACACTCAGATAAAAAGTTAGTAAAAAATAATTGTAAATAGTTTTCAATCGCACTTTACTATTTTTGTATTGATTTTTAGTACAATTTTTTTGACTAATAATTTTTGCTATTCTCTTACTACAAATTAAGAATTTTTTTTACTAATTTTCGTTGCTGATTTCAGCAAAACTTTTACTAATTTTTCAAAGCCGAGTGCTAAACTTAGCAAAATAAATATACTAATGTAACAATGTACTTAAGGAAATTTTATTTACAAGAATTCATTGATTTCTAGAATTCTTGTTTAGTTTATATTAGTTATTATTGATATATTCTTAGTTTGCAATTTTATTGTCTCTGCAATGAATAAAAACGTAATAACTGGAGAACCGTTTGCAATTTTTACTCCAACTTTCGAGTATGAAGAAGTAATTATACATTTTTTACAATCGAAAGAAAAAATATTTTTTTTACTAAATTTGATTTTAATTTTTTTTAGACTTTAGAGTTTGTTAATTTTTTTCTACACGTTTTTGCTAATTTCAGCAGATTAATTTTAAACTGCAGTTTGCAACAATTTACTGAAATTTAGTAGCGTCTACTAATTACACAGTACAACAAAATAAGAAAAATTTGATGCATCGGGATTAAGATATGTCATTTCTAATAGATTTTGGGACGCAGATCACGAATATGGCCCTAGAATTTTAAAATTAGCTTTAGTTTAAGAAATATTTGCAAAAACATTTTTGTAGGAAAATTCAATTTTTTAATAAACTTTTTGCAAAAAAATATAAAATGGAAGGGTAATAATACTATTTTTTGCGACTAAACCTGAAAAAGACTGACTTTTTTAATACCTAAGAATTATGGAGTCTGTGGCAAATCTTAAAATATAAAACCCAGATAAAACCATTCAGAAATATAAAACATATATTTTCTAATCAATTTCAACCAAGCTTTAGACAATTGAAATGCAAATTTCGAAAAAAATAACGATTTTAAAATACGCATGTTCAAAAATGTACCTACTTTATTTCTTTTTGCCATAGTAAATTCATATAAATTTTATTTGAAATAAAAAGGATGTAAAATGTGTATTTCAGATTGAATTTTCCGCAAATCTTGATGCAGAAGTTGTGATTCTTTTGATAAAAAGAATTTAGTGGAATATGAATTTACATCATACGTAAAGATTTTGCAAATCCGATTAAGTGATTTTATTTATTAAATTTGCAAAATAGGAAAATAAGTGAAGTTTTCACTTTAATTGCAATTATATCCTAGATCCATTACATAATCAAAATAAGTTGATATGTTTCTAATAGCCCAAGTCTATATTTTTAAACCATATTAAAAATTATTCGTGGTTTAGTCAGGTATATGAATAAATAAGAAATCTTAACAAAAAATCTGTCTTTTTGCTAAAAGTTAAATTTGCAAATATTTCAAAAACTAGAGCTAATTTTGAAATTTGGTGTTCACTTTCTTGATATTCATCCTAAAATCTATCATAATTGATATGTCGCATGCCTGATTCATTTTTAGTGTTGTACTATGGTATTTATACTTATTTCATTGTACTTCAATTATTGATATTTAGTAAATTTTTTAACTGATTTTAACAAATAGATTTTGAATTGCAGTACTACAAATCAGTAGACGTATGTTGCTAAAATTAGCAAAAAATACCGCTGCGCTCAAAACAGTTAAATTTCCCATAATAACAGCAAAATTTTCAGTAGCCATTACAGACTTTTTTGGTTGAGTGTACTTCAAATTAATTTTATGATTTACATATAAGCAGAGACCCAAAATAACTGTTATATTTCTAAAAAAGTCACCACCCAAATTTATTTAATTATAATATTTCAATAATGCACTATATTTTATAAATCATATTGCACAAAAAAATCGAAAAGTTTGGCAAAGATTTTAATTTTTTCAATTTTTATATTTTACTCTATAAATTTCTGTTGTTTTTTGATTTTTATTTTAAAACTTTTTATAAAAGTTACAGAATGATTTTTTTGAAAAAATTAAGCACTAACTTTTTTATTTGATAATAAAATAAAAATTAAAAATTGACCTAAATTGAATGCCGGAAGTTGCTGGAATATACATATTTACTCACTTTAAATCACTATTCAATCTTTTATTAACACTAGTTGACATCATCAGGATATTATAATTGTTGAAGTCATTGGTTCTATGGCTTTTGATTTATATTCTTAACTGTTATTTTTTGATAAAGAAAAAAAATCACAAAATAACTTTTATTATTTTTGAAAAAATAAAAATCGTATTTGGATTGTTTTTGTTTGAATTAAAAATAAAAATCAAACAGAGCAAATAAACAGAAAATTAAAAATACTCAAACAGGAAATAATTGTAAAACAATCACTTTTTTGAATAAAAGTTATAACTGTTACGTCCCTGCATATAAGACATGCTCTGTTTCCTGTTTTATAATTTCTGAATCTTTGGGCTTATCTGAATGAAATGATTTAAAAAAATAATTTTGCGGCAAAGTTTAATACTTTTTTGGTGTTGGTTTACATTTAGAGTATTCACAGTTTAAGTGCTAATGTGCCATCGTTGTAAAATAGCATTATTTTTGAAGTTTAACCCATAGGAAATTGTAAAATTTACGACAAATTCTAATTTAGTACTTAATATTTTACGAACTGTGAATTCTGTCATTGTAAGATTTTTGGTATGATTTAATGAAAAAGTGTACAGGTGGTACACTTAAAAAAAATTAATATACACTGTAATTAGTAATTAATTTTTTATCGACTTTTTTGTTGTAATTTATTTACAAATAGTCAAGCTCGAGGTTAGTTTTAAATAAGATTATTCCTTTATTTTTATCCAGAATATCTCGCTATCCTCTGAAGAGCGTCCTCTGGACAGATAGCGAAATATCGAAGATGAAAATAAAGGAATAATCTTATTTAAAATTGACCTCAAGCTTGACTATTTATTAATAAAAATAGTTAAAAGTAATAATTTTATAGCAAAACTCCAAATTAATTCAAAATATTCTCAAAACACAAAAAAAGTAAAAAGTGCTAAAAATATGCCAAATTTATTTGGAAAAATGCTAGAAAAAGTGCTATATGCTAGACGCATTTTTTTCATGCTAAATGATTTAAAAAAATGCTAAATCTAGCATTAAATCTCCTAAATTGGCAAAATTACATTTCAGCTATTACCTCGCGAAGCCATTATTGTGGCTTTTCTGCAGGCAGGAAATAAACTAAAAAGTTAGTATTTCAAATTTTAAAATAGTTCCTTATACTATTAAATATGAATAAAAATGTTTGAAATGTTATTTACAATTGAACAAAGAAATATTTGATTCTAAGTTTTTACAATTTGAGTTTTTTTAGTGAAGAGTATTCATTGCTGATTAATGAAATAATTTTTTAATACTCGGTTTCTAATTCTCTGATTGTTGCATTTTTCCAGAACTTCAACGGGTATGCTGTTTAGAATTGTTGGCAGCATAACAGGTAGGGTGCTTCTTGCATATGCGTTTTTGTATTTTTGGATGTAATATCTTCCTTCGACATTTCTCCTTGTTTGGTGGTTGTGGTCTATTCTCCTTAACAATCTGGTGTCGTTGAAAAATTCAGTGGCTAGTGTTGTGTTGCATATGTTGTTTATATTTAAAATATGTAGCTCTTTTGTAATGCTGTTGTTTGCGTTGTTGTTTACGTTGTTGTATACGTTGTGGTTTACGTTGTTTACATTTTTGTTTGTGTTATTATTTATATTATTGTTTGCGTTGTTATTTACGTTGTTGAATACGTTGTCGTTTACGATGTTTACATTGTTGTTTATGTTATTATTTATATTATTGTTTACGTTGTTGTTTACGTTATTGTAGATGTTGTTGTTTAAGTTGTTGTTTACGTTGTTTACATTGTTGTTGATGTTGTTATTTATGTTATTATTTGCGCTTCTGTTCAGGTTGTTTATGTTGTTTGCATTATTATTTATGTTGTTGTTTATGTTGCTGTTTGTGTTGTTGTTTATGTTTTTGTTTACATTATTGTAGACGTTGTTGTTTATATTGCTGTTTATGTTGTTGTTTATGTTGTTGTTTATGTTACTGTTTATATTGTTGTTTATGTTGTTGTTTCCATTGTTGTAGATGATGTTGTTTACGTTGTTGTTTATGTTGTTATTTATGTTGCTGTTTACATTGTTGTTCATGTTGTTGTAGACGTTGTTGATTATGGGGTTTATTTGTAGGCGGCTGTCATTCATTAACACAGGACGCCGTGCAGAAATACTGGTACGTGATTTCAGAATTTTCAGTATCTGATTTTGCGTTTTCTGAATTTTGTTGCAAAATGTTGAGTTTCCCGAAGCCCTAATTCCATGGCGAATGTGTGCTTCGGCTAGCGAAAAATACACTTGCCTCATAACCATATTGTTTGAGCAGTAGCTTAGATGGTGTAAAGTGTAAGCTGCTTTTCTTAATTTTTTCCGAACTTCTTCTATGTGTGCGTTCCATTTGAAATTTTGGTCAACAATTACGCCAAGGTATTTATATGTATTCACGATTTCAATTTTCGTGGTACATTGGTCGTCATCGTAGTTAAAATCTATTAGTTTGTGACTGTATATACATTCTGTATTATGAAATCTAAGATCAATGTTCACATAACGCAAATGTGGTGGTTCGATATGCATAAGCTTTGTTTTTGATGCATTAATTATCAGCCCATGATCATGACACGTCCGGTCGCAACGAATACTCAAATAAATATACAAATAAATAAATAAATCAGAGTTCGTATTTGCACACCATGAAGTATTCATTTTTATTCTTTCTTGTATCAACGTACACGAAAGAAAAACTACGATTTTGTTTCTTTCTTATTTATGTTCATTTCTTTTACATTACATATCTCATTCTCATGATGGTGTTAGTGAGTGTGTGGTGGCTTTGTTCATTTTCATGATTTGAAAAACGAAATGTAAACTATTTGCTCTCGTTTTGAATATGAAGCGAAGAAGTTTTTTTCTTTTCATCAAAAGAAAGAAATAAGAACTAAAAATTATAATGAAGATTCAAACGATACTCTTCCATCGTCTCATGAAAACAGTGTTGCCACTTTTTGAATAATTATTCAAAAACGGGACTGTTTATGAAATTTTATGAAAAACAAATAAAAATTTGTCGATATTTAGATAAAATTAGTTTGCCTGTAAAACATTTAAGAGGCTATTTGAAAATGCAGCGAAAGAATGAAATTTGGGTTTGTTATGACTGAAAAAAAACTAGTAATTTCCAAAGTTGTGAAAAATTAGGTGCACCTTGAAGAATCTGCTAAAGCCTTTTCTCTTAAATCCCAGCTTTGTACGCAGTGGAAAAATGGGTTAAATTCGACATTTGAGTAGCAATTTGTCGAATTTGGAAGGTTCCGGGGAAGGAATATATGGGTGAAATCAAAAAATGTGATAAATTTTTGGGCCAAATTTGTGAGAAGCAAAAAGTGTTAATATTTCGGTTTTTTCTTAATGGAATCAGTAAGTTTAGTCATTGTAAACCTAATTGCAAAAAATCTCTTCTACAAGTTGTAGCAATAACTTTTTTTGCACAATTTTAATTTTTTTTGTTGTAACGGAGTTTACATTTCTGCAAGCAAAAAATATAACAAAAAAAATTCCGTACGAATTTTCTTCAAATTATTAGTTTTTCGTATTTGGGTTTTCAACTTGCTCTCCAATGATATATAATTTGTGTTTATCAAATTGGCGGTTTCGCGAATAAAAATACAATTCATTCCGCGAAAAAAAATTTTATTTTTTTTTTAATTTCGTATTTTTGGTCCTTTTAAATGCTTTTCAAAAATATAAAATTTTTTAAAATCCAAACAGCGGTTGCGCAGTTACAAAATAATATATTAAAAACATAACATTTCGCGATCAAAAAATTCTTAAATTGTGTGAAACAAATTTAATTTGTCAAACTAGTGTCAGTAATGACTCGAAATATCGATTCAAAACCAATGAAATGCAAAATCAATCGTTTTTCGCTCCAGCAGTTTAGGGTAAAAAACTGATCACTTTTTTTGATTTGCCGCAAAATTATCAGTTGAATCGTCTTTTGACGCATAAATATTAGTTGAATCACCTCTGTGTATGGTAGAGCGGGTCGATTTGTAGGGAGTGAAAAAATTCAACAATTTCCCTATGATTTCCGTATTCTATGGGTTATTCCATGAAAATTTGCCGAAGGAACCATACCTCTATCGTTAAAATCGAGTCCCCTACTTTTTGTTGGTAAATTTTTTCCCAAATTGACGTTCGTATGAAATATTACCTACACGTTCACATCCATAACTCAAAAACTATCGATCGGGTTTAATCGCCAGTAGGCGCGTTGGAAAGGTGAGCTCATTTTGATCAATTTACAAAAAAAAATCTCGAACATTGGTCCAACGGTTCAAAAGTTACGGGCATTTTTGTCCAAATTTTGGAGCATTTTTCATATTTCATAAACCCGATCGATAGTTTTTGAGTTATGGATGTGAACGTGTAGGTAATATTTCATACGAACGTCAATTTGGGAAAAAATCTACCAACAAAAAGTAGGGGACTCGATTTTAACGATAGAGGTATGGTTCCTTTGGCAAATTTTTATGGAATAACCCATAGAATACGGAAATCGTAGGGAAATTGATGAAAAATAAATCGACCCGCCCTAGTGTATGGTTATTTTAAAATATTTTAAACATTTATCTACATTTATTTGAATGAAACCTGATGCAAACAATTGTGGTTACGGAGTTTACAGTTACTGAGTTTACATTTGGTTACTTTTTTCGTTTTCTTTCAGAAACGCTTTGTCAGAATTTTTTTTTTCGAAACAAAATCGCATGTTGCCTACAAGGTGAATCCAAATATGACATTGTTTTTCTTACTCGTTAAATAGTTTGGTGTAAAAATTAGGAACGGAGTTTACAACATTTTTTCAAATCTTATTAAAGACATCTTTTTCATCTCGAGAATGTTACATGCTGCAGAAAAGCTTCAAGTCTGTTATACTGGATGATTAGTTACAGTCCAACGATCATTTGAGTTTAAATAACATTATACTTTTCGCAATATAAATAATAGATAACTCCAAAATTCTGGTTTATGCATTTTTATCAAAAATTATGACGAAAAATCGTTACAGAGTTGAAGTCGTGATAGCTAAGATATACGAAAAAGTTTGTAAAATGTATTAATTTTTATTAAAAGCGGCACTTTTCGTCTTCATAAACATTTTTACAGTTAGTGTTTAGCTTTATTGGTTATTAAAATATAAGCTATTAAAGTTAAAAAACCTTATGAGTTACTTGTTACGGAGTTTACATTTGGCCTATAAAATTGGTCACAAATTTTATGTATTAACCAAAAATTGGTCAGATTGTTATAAATTTTGTAAAACTGGTGACAATGCGCTGATATATATCGCAATATACATATAACTCAAATGTAATCTATGCATTAGAAATTAGCTGGTTACACGGTTTTTATCACATTTTTTGATATCACCCATATAGCAACTGCAGTATATTTTTCTCACAAAACGTATCTGAATAAAAAAGCCCTTTAAAATACTTACATACCTGTTATATTTACTGAGAAAGAAGCTTTTATTGTGGACAAAAATACTAAAACCTTTTTGACAAAAAATAACTAAAATGCCGTTTTTAAACTTTCAACTTTTAAAGCAGGCCATTTAAGCTTAAAAAGGTTATTGCGTTGAAATTCTCTTTTGTTAATAGAACTATTTGTTGCAAATATAATCTAAATATTTTATAAAAATGGGCCTTGATTTGTTTTACAGAAGGAAAAAACAAAACGGACCAAGCTTTTAAATTTTTCCCATGTTCGAGTCGAATGGCACAGCTCACTGTGTGTCTGTGTCTGCCTGTCAAAAGTTAAGCTCGGAATTACCCTGGGGGTACTATGTTATTCGATTCGAAAAGGAAATGCTTTCGAACAGAATTTTGAGATTGAAAATTAAGTAATAAAAAACAGTATTTAGTTAGGGAAAATCTTGAAAACGTTTAGGCAATGGTCTAATAAAAGTGAAAAGTCGAGAAAATAGGACGTTCAAGAACGGATATCTCTTTACAAGTTTTAAAATTTCCTTTTACCGCACTATGCGCAAGAGAGTTGGGCCAAAGGATTTTTTATATATATAAAATAACCATTATTTTAAAATAATATAAAACTCTTTTTTTGTGTAATTTCATACGGTTTTGCATAATTTTTGACCTAAAACTGTGTAAGTTTTTGCTTTACTGGTGGCAACACTGCATGAAAGAAATGTGAATGAGAAAAAAATTAAACATTCAAAAGAAACTTCTCATGAGATTTATCATGATATTTTTATTATATTTTTTTTATTTTTCACCATTCTTTGAAGAAACCTTCGCGAAGAAAATATTTGATATTTTTATAACACTAGGTTAGTGTGTAAAAATGAAATTTTAAAATAACACGCAAAGCAACAACGAAAATGATTTTATTGCTGCTTTGTGTATAATTTGCAAAATTTTATAGCATTTGAAGATTCTACACTCAAAAAAAAACGTCAGTAATGGGTACTGAAAACGTTACTGTTATTATGGGAAATTTAATTACTTTGAGCCTTGCGTATTTTTTGCTAATTTTACCAACGCATATGTACTGTTTTGTAGTACAATGAAATTATTACAAAAATTTTGCTACAATTGATGTAAATTCTAATGTAGAATTTATTTGCTAAAATTAGCAACAAATTTTATTAATATTAGTATCACTCAAGGTTGCCAACACTTGAACTGAAAAAGTGGCCAGATTACGGAGACAAAATGGCTAGAAATTGGAAAATAATGCTAAAACTTAATAATTTTAAAATAAATCAATGATAATAAAGAGTTAACACGACTTTCATAAAAGTGGCCTTTAAATTTTAATGTTTTCCGAATTTCTAAAATATGTTCATTCAAATTTTACAAAAAATATGATTTTAAATCGAATGTAAAAATTACATGTGGCTGTAAACCCAAATAAATAATAATAAAGAGAACTATTGCATTGGAATTAATTATTTGAATTTATTGTTTGATGAAGGCGTTCAGTTGAACGAATTCAGTGAAGAGAAAATTGAATTCGATTGGTAGTGAATTCATTGAAAAATAATTAATTTTTCAAAGCTCTGATTTAAGTATTCCAAGAAAAAATTCTTCACATATTTATTTTTTTTGCAAACATTCCGTTACTGTACTTGTATACGTTTAGAAGACGCAAACAGTTTTCAAATAGACACACACATTACAACAATATCAATAAATGCATAATGATTGGAAAAACAAAAAAATGCAATTATTTTTCGCGAATTTTGTTGCATTTGGGTTTTTTTTTATGAATGCTATGGAATGTGAAAGTGTTAAGAAAGCCTTTAGTTCTAAAGCGATTGTTTGTAACGCAACAAATGACCGCATATTTGCATATCGTCACCTTAAATGCAAACGGACGTAACTACACAAAAATTCGAAATCGAGTTTTTTATTGACTATGGTTCGTTTTATCAAACTACATGTTCACACAAAATTTTAGACTTCTATGATCAAAAGTGGCGACTTTATCAAAGAAATTCAAACGGACGTAACTACAAGTGCATGTATTTCTTAATGCAAAAAGACGTAACTACACTCTTGTATGAAAAACATACAAACACATGTAGTGTGTAAGCTTGTGTCAGCGTTGCCACAATGGGAATTCGAAATCTACAAAATTTTAGTTATATTTTAGTACAATACAAATGACAATTTACCCTGCTTAATTCAGAAAAACCTTTTTCTGAATATTAGTAGACAAAACACAGCAACAAAATGCTGTTATATCTCCAAATTTTAGTTATATTATTTAGTTGAATGAAAGTAACAATTTTCCAGTTAAAATAACAAAAAAAAAAAATAATAATAATAATTGCTTAACATTAGTAGAGTCCTAATTTCAGTGAGTTAAATCGTTATTCATATTAAAAAAAAATCTACATATGCTATGAAAACTAAAAAATTTATGTAGTTTTCAGTCGACTAAAACTAAGCAAAAGTTGTTGCTGATTTTAGAAGGGTGAATTGTTATTTTCAGTTAACTAAAACATAGCTAGAATTTTGTTCTTGCTGTTTTTATCTTACTTATATTTAGCAAACCAATTCTGCTAGTTTTGGCAGTTTCTTCTGCAGGGCCTCTTTTATAGAGTTTTTCTTATTTTTTTTTTAAATTTTAACGTTTTCACTACCGAAATTTTGTTTGCCAATATTACCGTTATTTTGACTTCAGATTCTTGTTAAGGGTCCTCAAATTAGAAAATGTACATGTTTGCCCCCTCCCCCTCCTATCCACCAAAAACGACGTTCGAAAATCGATTTTTTGGAACTTCTCATCCCCGTTTTACCCCTTAAACATTCGAATAGCCAAAAATCCTTTGGTTGATTTTCTTTTCGTCATAAAACGAAGCAAATTTCAATTACCTATCTTCATTAGTTTATGAGAAAAACCAAAACCCCCTTTTCTGGGAGATTATGATGTATTTAAAAAATTAGACTGCATTAACAAATATCACGACTATATCGCTATGTTGAATTGCTTATACATATAACGATTTCTCTTTGAAGGCCAAGAGCATCATCATATAAAAACTTATAACTTTTTTGGTTATTACAACTCTCCCATTTTTAGAGGCGTTATTTTCTCAGAGAAAAGGTGCTAAATTAGAGGCGTTAAAGATATATATTTTTGAAAGAGAATAGTCGTTTTGGAACTTAAAAAGCTCTCTAATAAGAATAAATTATGATTTCAAAATGTGAAGGATATAAAAATTATATCATAATTTATGTGCGCTTAGAAATATTTTACTGATTAAAGCCTATTATCTTCTTCACTATATCCGAAAAATTCCGTTATTTCCCCCGAGTCTGTTAAATTTTTCAATAAAATTCTTTTTCCTTCCTACAAAATAGCACATTTGAAAATCTATAATTTTTAATGGAGATTGGCAGACGATTTCAAAAATTTAAGAAAATATTAAAGGACTACACAGAGAAAAGATATTCATTGTGGCAACCGAATTATTTGCCAACCGATTGGGTTGGTTGGATCTACCGATATATTTGTTTGTGGCAACCCAGCTAAAAATCGACATATATGAATACATACATGTTAAATGTATTTACATGCACGCTCATAAACATGCATTCATGTCCATACATGGATACATAAATCTCCATACATGCATCACATATGTTTACACATGTGCATTAACGAAATTTGAGGTAATATCTACATTGTGTGTACATGTATGAACACGCATGAACATGCATGGTCATGTGAAATTTTTAAAGATAATGTTACCATTGCT
This sequence comes from Leucophora obtusa, assembly GCA_949987735.1. Classification (NCBI taxonomy): domain Eukaryota; kingdom Metazoa; phylum Arthropoda; class Insecta; order Diptera; family Anthomyiidae; genus Leucophora; species Leucophora obtusa. The sequence continues at coordinate 175,944,637 of OX465295.1, read as the reverse complement.
TCTGCCCTATTTAACTCACCTTTTTAATACAATCATTGCGTCAAGCACTTTTCCGTTAAAATGGAAGCACGCAAAGATTGTACCACTCCCGAAGACAAATACTGAGTTTCGACCAATTGCCATTTTGTGCTTCCTTTCAAAAGTTCTGGAAAAGATTCTACACCGGTAAATGAATGAGTATATTAGGTATAAATGTCTGCTGTCTGATAAGCAATCTGGTTTTCGTATTACTATCATCAATAGTAGAGTTGTTATTACCTGATGGGAAGTAATAACAACTCTTCTCCTGATGATAGTAATACATTTGAGTTACATTTGAATTACATACATACGTACATAAGTATAATTAAACATTATTGTAAAATTTTTTTTATGGTTTTTGCATTGATCCGCGGTGTCGCGGAATCGGCCGAATTTGAAAACTCAACGAGTTATAAGAGACTGAATATAATTCCGACGACAAAAGCATGTATAAAAATGCATGTATAAAAATGCACAGCCTCCTGTATTCGAATATTTATTTAACAATTACGTTGCGCATAGCAAAAAAAAAAAAAAATCCCGCCCTTTAGAGGGACACTATGCAATAAAAGGTTAATTTAAACGATGTTACAAACTTAAAGATTAAAGTGCCTATGCATAATAATTTAGAAACCTTATAACACGTTTATAAAATGAATTTTGTATGAAAGTTTCGTTTTATAAGACATTTATAAATTCGAGAAGTGATTATGCATATGACCCTTCCTCGGTAATTTGAGTGCTTTTGATAATTTAAACGCCGACTTTTTCACAAAGACCAATACATTATTGGTTACTGAAAATTTTGATGTTATTACTGGAAATTTAAATAAATATTTAGCAAATCAACCCAGCAAAATATTGGTAATGACACCAAAAATGATATATCATTACCTTTTGCATTATTTTATAATATAAAATAATGACTTCCTAATAACGGCCTATTGTGTTCATTGTTTCTAAATATAAAATAATGACTTACTCGTATTAGTTTAAATAAGTACTTTTCACACACCCAGCAAACAAAGATGATCATTAATGACTCAGAAATGAGCTCCAAAAACATAAACATTTTTCCACTTTTTCCTATGAAAGTGGTCCGTCCAAAAAAGCCCCCTGTGTACTCAGAAATGACTCACAAAAAAGAACGTATAAAATCGAAATTTTCTTCATAAATTTAAATAATTTTGGAATCTTCTTTGAGTCCGAAAAATGAACCCTCGTTTTGAGACAGCTTTTTAGATTGTAGAGACAACTTTTTGGATTGTTTTCTGAGGGTTCATATTTTCTACCAAAATAAGAGTGTTTTCAAAAAAACAATAATCATTTCTATGAGCCATTTAAAAATCTTATTTATAGCGCTCCGAAATTGCTGGCTGGGCAGTTACATTTTTTTATTATATGTAAATATGTTTTATGTTTAAATTTTCATGACGACCCCTAAAATTACACACTAGAGAAAACTTAAATTTTTCTGAATGTATTTCCTTAGGCTAATAGTAAGGAGTGAGATCATAAAAATGTTAACACACATAAAGTTAAATAAAAAACAAACCACTGAATTTTAAGACTTCAAACCAAATTTTTATTAAATGAAATTTAATACAAAATCAAACAAAAAAACCGCATGGAATTCTAACCACCACGAACAAAGTTATCCACTTTTTCCGGAAACCCTCCCATTAAGGCTTTTATGGTAGTTTCTGTCACCTTTTTAGAGCAGGTGGTCCATCTACGTTTGAAATATTGCATGTCCTGGGAGACCTTTTTCGTGTCCTTTAATTCTATTTTAACAAGAGCCCAATATCTCTCCACTGGGCTGAGTTCCGGGCAGTTTGGTGGATTTGCCTCTCTTGGTTCAAAAACCACATTAATATCATTATACCACTCCAGCGCTTTCTTGCTGTAGTGACTAAATCGGGCCAAAAGTAAGTGGATACATTGTGCTGACTCAAAAATGGAAGAAGTCTCTTCTGCAAACACTCCTTGATATAAATTTCGGTGTTTATAGAGCCAGATGTCACAATTGACTGGCTTCTTTGGCCCCAGCTACATATGGCTTGCCATACTAGGAATTTTTAGGGAATTTCGTTTGCTTTTTCGACCTAAATTTTTCCGCAACATTTCCTCGAACATCGGAAACATAAAATTCTTGACCAGGGAGCTTCGAAAAATCAGCCAGGCCATAAGTTTTGTCGTGCATTACACAAAAGTTGTATTTTTGTATAAAATTTGATTTTAATTTTCGAGCTCTGGTTTTGGCCTCCAAAATTTTAAAAGCGTTTCTATCGGTAATTTTTTGAACTTTGTAGGACTTTAGTCCTGCCTTACGTTTCACTTTACGTATAAAAAAGTCCGAGCATTGGGCTAACCGAGCTGTTTTTCCGTCAGATGTGTTAGGAGCTCTCGTAAGGATGCTTTTAACTTTATTTGCCTTACCAATGTTATGATAACCAGTCGTTGTTCCTGTTCCCGGCTTCCTTTCAATTGTTAGGTGTTCCAGATACCTTTTTACCACTTTTGAAACTGTTTGGCGGCATACATTAGTTTCTTTGGCAATTTTTTTTCATCGTCCATTCTGTAAAAAATTGCAAACTAAAACTCATGATGTAAATTAATTTATTAACTGACATTTTTAAAATGTAAACTGCCGAAAAAAAAATATGAGAAGCTTTAAACCAAAGTTATAGGCAAAAATGTGTGTTAACATTTTTATGATCTCACTCCTTATTTGCCTAATTCCTTATTTTTAAGAATCAAGTAAGCAATCGGATAACCACTTATAATTAAACTTTTTGTAAGCATGTGTGTAACCACTTATTATTCAAAATCTCATAACTACTTATTTCTCATATTTTCGTAAGCGAGCGGGTAAGTGTGACTACTTATAAAAACGACCGTGGCGTGGTCGTTTTTATAAGTAGTCACGCTATTTCTCATATTTTCGTAAGCGAGCGGGTAAGTGTGACTACTTATAAAAACGACCGTGGCGTGGTTGTTTTTATAAGTAGTCACGCTTACCCGCTCGCTTACGAAAATATGAGAAATAAGTAGTTATGAGATTTTGAATAATAAGTGGTTACACACATGCTTACAAAAAGTTGAATTATAAGAGGTTATCCGATTGCTTACTTGATTCTTAAAAATAAGTAGTTAGCAAATACTATTAGCCTAAGGAAATACATTCAGAAAAATTTAAGTTTTCTGTAGTGTGTAATTTTAGGACTCGTCATAAAAATTTAAATATAAAACATATTTACATATAATAAAAAAATTTAACTGTGTAAAAAGTACTTATTTCAACTAATACGAGTAAGTCATTATTTTATATTTAGAAACAATGAATACAATAGGCCGTTATTAGGAATTCATTATTTTATATTATAAAATAATGCAAAAGGTAATGATATATCATTTTTGGTAATGCAGATAGTAATGAGGTGTCATTACCAATATTTTTCTGGGATACTGATTTGTGGTATAATGAAATTAGTAGAGAAAATTAGTAACCGCTACTTAATTTTAATAAAAATTTAAAAATTATTTCCTAAAATTAGCAAAAAATTTTACTGAATATTGGTATCAATGGAAATGTGATGAAAAACAAAACTAAAATTTGAAAAATGTGATAGCTTTTTTTAAAATGCAAAACGACATGTTTTTTTCTATATTTATGAAATGATAGCTTCTCATGTATTTGTAGATGTCTACTGTTTCGTAAAAGAAGTTGTATTTATTTTGTAAATAATTAAGGGCCAGTTCTATAGTCAGAACTAAGATCGATTTTTGTCTAAAATAAAAAATTTCTAACTAAAATGGCCCTAAGGGTAAGATCGATGGTTCCTTTAAATATCTCTTAGTAAGCAATTTTCAAATCGATCTTAGTTCTGACTACAAAACTGGCCCTAATTTTTTATCTAAAACATTTTCGAAAAAAAATACTTGAAAAAAATTGCGAAATTAACGTGCTTATTCCTACGAAAAGTCTGTGACTCTTAGTTGTGACTGTATTTCCCATGTATTTGTTGTTTTAAAGTTACAATGAATTATATTTATTCAAATTTTTGTTTGAAAACTTCAAGAAAATAAAGACCTGGTATCAACACAATCATAAAATTAACAAATAAAATTTTAAATTTATTGTTGTTTTGTATGAAAAGTTAAGACTCTGAGTCTTAAAAATGGTCTTATGACGATCACAAGTAGGAATAGGCACCTAAATATTAAAAAAATATTTTTAAATATAAAAGAAATCGAAATTTGAATTTCAAAAAGGGCCGCACGAAAATCAGCAAAGGACCGCATTTGCCCACCGTTGGCATATATAATTGGCCATGAAGGCCTGTATTAATATCAAATATTTATATACAATACAAAAAAATTAAAAAATAAACAAATCAATTATTCAAAAATTAATCCGTGTTTCTTCGAGTGAATTATTGTAATTTTATATTAATACAATCGTTGATGATTTTATTTCATTACTTGTTTGATAGTTACTTTATAAATAATTTCTTAAAAGCCAAAATGTGCTGAAAGCTTCCTGCATTTCTATATTAGTGCTGGTAAAAATATGAGTACTGGGTATCGAGCATTTGTCTTTTTTTGGGTACTCGATACTCAAAACTACTACTCAATATTTTCAGAGTTGCATTTTGGACAGACAAAATATATAAAAATGTGACTCCGCTAAAATATTTACCACAAAAATGTCACTGCTAAAATATTTGTCACAAAACTACAACTCTGCTCAAAGAAAAAAATCAGAAGTAAAATATTTAAAATTATATATTAAAAAACTATGCAAAACGCAATGAATAGTTGATGAAAAAGTTTAAAAATATGTTTATAAATTTAAATATTGAATTACCATAAACATTTTCAAAGAATTTTACTAAAAAATTTAAAAACCGATGCCATTGCTGAACACCACCTGCTTCCAGACATCCTGCAAAATGCACCAATGAAATTGTTGCTGATGGTACACTACCAAAGCCGGCCTTGACGGTTACAGCTAAGCAGCGGATACAAGCGGCACCGTAATATAATGCAGCAGTTGCCACTACGGAGGTTAGTGCACAAAGAAAACAAATTCGTTGTGACAACCGAATTTCTTGCCAACTGAATGGCTATGTTGCGGCAATCGAATTATTTAGTTGTCGTAATCAATTGTATTCCTTACATAATTAAAATATATTGTCTCAACCGAAATTATTTTATGTTGACCAAATTTCTACTCCCAAAACCAATCGGTTGTCACAATAAAACTGTTTTCTTTGTGTCATTCGACCTGATGTACCGTCAACTTGATGGGAAGTTGAATAGCTATATCCCATACAACGAGCTGTTCTTTACAAGATAGCGGTGATGAGGAAAGAGACAATCAAGCCAAGTTTCTCAAGTTGCTCCTTTAATTCGGGGTGGCTCTAAAACCATGGAGTGAGGCTGTATTGAAAGTAGTGGCTGAAGACAAAGTGCCGAAATCCCAAGTGCTTGTGGGATATTTTTCCGAGAAGGATTCTTTGACTGGTTGTGGGTCAGAACTGAGAACTTCATTTTGGCAGCTGTTGAACAGGGTCAATAAAGGTGGAATAGTGGAGCTCACTTGGAGTATGGAACATAGTTAAATCCGGCACAAGACGACGGCTAAATCCGACAAAATAATTTTTAACAACTCATCTGGGCCACTCGTAGGGCCTTGCTAAGGCTTAAGCCCAAATAGGGCCTTGCTAAGGCTAAAGCCCAAATCCAAAAAGTTAGCCAAGCAAAATTTTCCCAGCACACAATACTTCAAAAAGCACTTTTGATGAGCAATTAATATTTCACTGATTTTCAAAATCTGTTTTAGTATTTAAGTTTAAAAAATTCCTCACAAATCTATCAGGGCTGATTTTTTAATTTTATTACTACCTCAGTTCCGAAAAATGATTAACATTTCTATTGATTTTTTTTTTCGAAAATAATGTTAACATTTTACTAAGCAAAGTGTTTATATTCAAATAAAAGGAAATAAATTAAAATAACAGTTCATGTACCACTATTGTGGTAGAAGAATAATATTATATTGTAATAAAATTAATGGTCAATATTTTGAGGAGCTGTTGCTAAGGTCTCTTCGCTGCGTTTAATAAAAACCGGTAAATGGCCATCTCGGCGAAGACTTTCATTACCCATACGTCGAATTTTGTAATTATTACCACCTTTATTAAGCATTATAGATTCCATACATGTTTGTAATATCAAAAATACGTTTTATAATTTATCTGAATGCTATTCACTTGTTCACACAGAATCAAAGAATTATTTTATTTTTAATTTTTAGCTTTGACAACAAATTAAAAATAAATAAAAAAAAAAATAACAAGTATCCAGAAAAAAAATTTAGTTTTTTTAAAAAAGCTCCATAATACCAGCAACAATATAGAAATGTTAACCTCATTTCGGTACGGAGGTAGTATTTTTAATCAGAGACTATTAATTATAGAGATAGGAAATCAAAACTTACACTACTCACCGATGGAGGGCTCTGTAATTTAGTATTACCTGAGCAACTATTTAGTATCAGTTTAGTATCAGCTGAGCCTATATTTAAAAACTCAAAAACTGCTCAAAATAAGCAAAAAGCAAGCGCGGAATATATTCAAATAATAAAATTTTAAATATCCGTTTGCTGTTTTTTCTTTGTTGTTTGTTATTATAAAATTGTCAATTTTTTGAACAAAGCGCCATCTAGTGATAATGATGTTTTTATAACTTATTTTTTTGGTGATGCCATACCCCTGTTTTTAATTTTTTTGCGAAAGTCACTCATTTTTTGTTTGTTTTTGGCCGAAAAAGAATTAAAATTTCGAGGAGTTAAAATGATATGTACCTACCTTAAATTAAAAGTACTTTGATCCCATATAGGCTCCGTAAACAAAAGGAAAATATTGAATTCATTTGTATCTCTGAGGAGCAATTTGTTTTCAAAAATTATCATTTTCCTTTTCTTTATTCGGTAATATAATCTTATTTAATTTGAAGGCAAATATATCCTTAACTTCATACTTATAAATAGTCAAATATTTTAAATGTTTTATTTTAAATTTCTTTTCCAAAATTGATGGAATATTTGTATAAATAAAACATTTTAATTTATTTTTATTTAATTACACAGTACAACAAAATAAGAAAAATTTGATGCATCGGGAATGACACACATCATTTCTAATAAAATTTGGGACGCAGATTACGAATATAGCACTAGAATTTTAAATTTAGCTATAGTTTAAGAAATATTTGCAAAACCGTTTTTGAAGGAAAATTAAATTGTTTAAGAAACTTTTTGGAAAAAAATATATAATTGAAATTAATAGCGCTATTTTTTAAAACATTTTAAAATTATGAAATATGCCCTTTAATTTGATATATTGCACGTTTTGACAGCTGCGATAATATTCCCTATATATGCATTTAAAATTAAAATTTCTCTTTTTTCACGATTTCGTTAATAAAAAATCTGCGATGAAAGGAATATATAATATTTGCATTTGTACCTTTAGTAAACATCTCATGTTACTTAATTTATAAAAAAAAAATCGTATTTTCTGTTTTAATTTTAAGTTAATATCAGGGACGTAACAGTTATAACTTTTATTCAAAAAACTGATTGTTTTACAATTATTTCTTGTTTGAATATTTTTAATTTTCTGTTTATTTGTTCTGTTTGATTTATATTTTTAATTCAAACAAAAACAATCCAAAAACGATTTTTATTTTTTCAAAAATAATAAAAGTTATTTTCTGATTTTTTTTCTTTATCAAAAAATAACAATTAAGAATATAAATCAAAAGCCATAGAACCAATGAATTCAACAATTAAAATATCCTGATAATGTCAACTAGTGTTAATAAAATATTGAACAGTGATTTAAAGTGAGTAAATATGTATATTCCAGCAACTTCCGGCATTCAATTTAGGTCAATTTTTAATTTTTATTCTATTATCAAATAAAAAAGTTGGTGCTTAATTTTTTCAAAAAAATCATTCTGTAACTTTTATAAAAAGTTTTAAAATAAAAATCAAAAAACAACAGAAATTTATAGAGTAAAATATAAAAATTGAAAAAATTAAAATCTTTGCTAAACTTTGTGATTTTTTTGTGCAATATGATTTATAAAATATAGTGCATTATTGAAATGTTATAATTAAATAAATTTGGGTGGTGACTTTTTAAGAAATATAACAGTTATTTTGGGTCTCTGGTTAATATTGACTAAACCTGAAAAAGACTGACTTTTTTAATACCTAAGAATTATGGAGTCTGTGGCAAATCTTAAAATATAAAACGCAGATAAAACCATTCAGAAATATAAAACATATATTTTCTAATCAATTTCTACAAAATTTTAGATAATTGAAGGGCAAATTTCGAAAAAATAACGATTTTAAAATACGCCTGTTCAAAAATGTACTTTATTTCCTTTTGCCATAGTGAATTCATATAAAATTTTTTTGAAATAAAAGCGATGTAAAATGTGTATTTCGGATTGACTTTTCCGCAAATGTTGATGCAGAAGTTGTGATTCTTTTAATAAAAAGAATTTAGTTGAATATGAATTTACGTCATATGTAAAGATTTTGCAAATCCGATTATGGGATTTTACTTGATTTGTAAAATAGGAAGATAAGTAAAGCTTTCACTTTAACTGCAATTATATCCTAGATCCTAAAGTCTATACCCAGCAAAAAACATGCTTCGCTGGATGCAGCTTTGTAAGGGAATAAATAAAATTAATCTCTTACAAAGCTGCCTACGGAAGGCATGATTTTTCCATACAAAGGACCCTCTTGGAAGCACGCTGTTTTGTGAGAAAAAGCGCATTATTCGCTGCTGAAAAATTGCAGTAAATTCATGTTTTTCGTAAGTGCATTTAACCGCAAATAAATTCATGCACTTTTTTTGGGAATAGTGCTTTTTTTGCTGCTGAAAAGATGCAGTAAATTCATGATTTTCATTGAGCGCATTTAAACGCGACTTCTTATGAAAATAAATGCATTCATTTGCCGACTTCAAAATGCAGACTGACTCATGTTTATGTGGCGTCTATACATTAAACTCTACTAAAGAAGGGTAAAACACGATTCAGATGATTCAGATTTCGTGCGCATTAATCTTTGGATAACTTACATTTTATTTTACTCCCTTACAACCTGCTTCGTCGTAAGGGAATAGCGTAGCACTATAATTTTTTAAATAACTTGCTTACGATTTGCTTAGTTTAAGGCAGTTTTGAAGGGTATACAATCAAATTGCAAAATTTTTTGTGTATTGTATACGCATAAAGTGGCGCAACTCTGTAAAGCAGAATTTGTAGCGCGTTTCTAAGCGCTTCGTATTTTTACTGCTTCCAAAATACTAAAAATTTTTTACTGGGTACTTATAAACCATATTAAATATTATCCATGGTTTAGTCAGGTTTATGAATAAATAAGAAATTTTAGCAAAAAAAACTGTCTTTTTGCTAAAAGTTAAATTTGCAAATATTTCAAAAACCAGAGCTAATTTTGAAATTTGGTGTTCACATTCGTGATATTCATCCTAAAATCTATCAGAATTGATATGTCGCATGCCACATGCATTTTTTTAGTGTTGTACTTACTGTATTATTACTAGGGTTTGGGATTTCCCGGACTTTTTTATTTCCCGGGAAACGGGAATAAAAAAATTTGATTTGAAATTTGAAAATCCCGATAAATATTTTTGAACAAAATTGTTAATGAAAACTACCTACACAGAAAAAAATAATTCATTAATAGAATAAACTTTTTCATAAACTGTATGAATTTAACATGATATTTTTTTCCCAAAACTTTTTCATACAGTGTATGAACTTCTTCATACATATAATAAAAACATTCATGAATTTTTTTTTTTAATTTTTTTGTATAAAATAGATGAATTTTTGCTGGGAATGAATTAATACAGACGAATAATTGTATTTTTAGTTTTTATTAGCAATTTTATAAAAATCTACAATTGATTATGACAATAAACATATTTTATCTTACATATTGATGCACTAACTAATGCATATTGATGCACTAACTAATTTCATATCACCAGCATACTTCTCTACAAAGAACGCTTTTACTTAGTATCCAATTCGCGGTTGTGTTGTGTTTGTTGAAGCAAACTTGGAACCTGGGTTTCACCTTAAAACAAACAAAAGTTATTCTTGATTTAGGAAAAATTAAACAAACCAAAATTGCCTTTTACACACTTTTTCAATTTTATTCGCTTTCTGGTCCAAAATTTCCTTTTCTAAGATAATTTACCAAATGTTAATAAAAAACAGAAAATTTTGACAATTTATTTATATATATTTTTTTCAAACTAACTTGTTTTAAAATAAAACTTTTGTACATGAATTCATTCATTAATAGTAAAAATTTGTTCATACACAGTATGAACTCAAATCAATGAAGGCTGTTCATACTATTTATGAACAAATTTGGTTCTGTGTATATAAATAATTTTTGTTAACAAAAACACTATTTCAGTACAAATTCAGTCTGTGTAGTGAGAATTCAAAGTGAAAATATCAGAATATCGAATATTTGATTTCACATAAATTACTCTAAGCACTGCCAAATGAATTGCATGATTCCAGCAGAAAGCACCCACTACTGGACTGTCGGAAACAAACCGTTTCATCACATTTGGCCCGTTAGATATGGTGGCCACAATGTTATTTTCCAAAGACAAATAAAACTCTTCTAGTCTTATTTCTACAATTCTTCTTATTTCATCAGCATTACAGCTTCCTGATATATAAACCAACCCTAGGTTATAAAATGAATTATTTCCGTTTATACATATGTTCAAATATCTCTTTTCTGATATTCTTGTCCATTCATCTAAGATTATAGTAAATCTCCTATTGCTAAAAATATTGCTCGATATTTGTTTTATCATGATATTTTTTTACATGATTGTAGTAATTTAATATAATGTTCTTTACATCGGTTTAATTTTTTGGCAATGCTAGGTTTTTATTATAAAACTTTCTCGAACAAACGAAGATCTAGTTATGGTGCGGATTGACATTCCGTCAACTGCGGCTAATTTGGATACCATTTCAGGAAATGTTTGCCCTACCACAAAACGCTAATTTTAGCTGGAACGTTATTCTTGTTGTTGTTTTCTTCAAGAGAAGTTGCATGGCCATCAATTTTTTTTTTTTTGGATCCAAATTTAAGTGTCGGGTACCAAATTTAGATACCTCCGTTTACCATTAGTCTTTTAGGGCAAATATTGCACTGCGCTGCATTGTCCTTTTTTGTGAAGTATTTCCATACTCCTGACATTTTATTATTTAATATAAAAGAATATATTAGTTTGAAAGTAGGTGTATTAAAATAAATTAAACTTACTTGAAAATATCACATTTATTTAAGAAAACGTTACTTATAAAATTATTGGCCCTTAATATAAAGGAGTATTTTAAATTTAGGGGGTTATTTTGTAATACGCAACGCCTTGCGTTGCGTTGTTTTCCATACAAATTGTTTTTGTAACAATAACAATTTACACATAAATCAACCCAACGCATGGCGTTGCATTTTAAAAAATAACCTACTTAAAGTCGACTTTATTTTTAATCATACGGTTTTGTTCATTTTATGTACACAGAACAAAATTTGTTCATAAATAGTATGAACCGATTTCATTGATTTGAGTTCTTTATATGTATAAAGACATTCATACAATGTATGAATTTTTTTTTAAATTTATTTATTTAAAAAAAATCTAAAAAACAAATTAGTTTCAAAAAGCAAAAATGACAAATTAATTTTCTATTTTGTTTTGAAAAACACAATTTGTAAATCAAAGCGGATCATTTACCGTGGAAAATGAAAAGGTATGTACAATATTGTTAATATACACACATACTATATATAACTTAGTTTGTAACACCTTTATTTTTAACTCTTTTAGATAAATATACAAACAATTTTCCGTGTTATATAAGAAAGGATTAATAGCGGCCGAGAACGATTTAAATCGAATTCCCGAGACGGTGTTATGGATTTAGCTTAATACGCGATGGTAATTTTATTATTTTACAAGAGCATTGATCCCGTATGTACCCGATTTCTGAAAAGAGCACGTAGCTTGTGTAGCTCAGGAATCTTCTATCATTCAAGTACATTGCCATGGTATTTTGGGGTTTATATATTTTCTTAACACATTGAGCGCCATGGCTACACGTTTTCGTGCGACACCTAATCCTTCCTGGGGTGCCAGGTCGTACGAAAACGTGCGACAGGCATTGTCTGGCCTTAAATATTGTCGTGGGTTTCTGTTTGACTCTGCAGGGGTTTTTAATGTGTTTCTAGTACCCTAATGTTTGCCCTAAATTTTGGTCCAAGTTTCATAGAGATATCTTCATTTTTGCGGTTTTTATGATAAAAACTCGGAGGTTATTTTTAATTTTGAGAATTTATTGGAATTCATTCGATATTTCGGAAAAAAAGTATAAAAAAGATACAAAAATATTAAAATTAGGATATGATAATTTCAATTTACATTAATTTTTTAGATGTGCATATTTTGAAAAGCAATCAATGCACAATTGGGGAGTGTTGGGGCATTGCGGACAGTACGTAATTGTCCTTTTGATATTCTTTCTTGCTTCTTTTCGACTAAATTTTCTTTTTGCTTCAGCGTAGCATAAAATGCAAGTACGTCGGATGGTTTTATTATTTTCATCTACTCTTTTTGTGATAATATGTTTTGATTGCGATACAGGCTGCGGGGATGTGAGATTTAGTAGGTCCTTAGCAACGCGTTCACGGAATGTTCGTATATTAATGTTTTTATTCGTAGCTGCTTCATACACAGTAAAGGCATTTACCACGGAAAGTCCGAGTAAAAGTTCAATTCCCAGCTTTCGATACCATTTTAACCCTTTGCGAAGGGTATTTGAGTAAGAAGCCATTTGGTCGGAAAGATCAATGCCTGATTTCCCCTTATCATATTCTACCACAGCCAATGGCTTTTCTGTTGCTCGTCTTTTACGTCTCGCTCCTCGACTAGTTGAAGGCTCTTCAGGATTACGTCCTCCATCTGTTGTGGATACCATTATCGGGGCATGTTTCGTAGATAGCATTCTGACGTCGCGTTTATCTTTCCACTTCAGAACAACTATACCATTGGGATCTTCTCTAGCCACTACTTCGCCTTTCTTTATAGGAGCAACCATAACTTCTTTTGGGAAATGTTTCTTGTTGGCACGGAGTGTACCGATAACATGTGTTTTTGATCTAGCATTGAACGAGCCAATTCATAGCTTGTGTAAAAGTTGTCTACATATAAAGTTCGACCTTGACCTTTCAAATCAATGATCAGATCCTCGCAAACACTTTTTGCCAAACCGACTTCTCTCAATCCACTTGATGACTTTCCGGAGTATATTTTCACTGACCAGGTGAATCCTTCAGTAGAGCAGAGCTTAAAAAGCTTTATAGCATAAGGATGAGCTTTATTTTGTATATATTGTCGGAATAATAGTCTGCCTCGCCATGGAATAAGGGTCTCATTAATTGATATGTTTTCACCTGGTACGTAAATTCTTTGGTATCTCATTTGTAACATGTCCAATAGTGGTTTTATTTTACCAAGCCTATCACCTGGTACAATTGAGTTATTGTCTGAGAAGTGCATGAAACTAAGCAATAGTTGAAAGCGATTGCGTGACATTATTTTCCCCGGAATTGAAAAGTTGTAGAGCGAATCTTTGGACCAATAGTCTTTTAAACACCCGACCTTCACCAAACCCATCCACAAAAGAAGGCCAAGGAACTTCTTCATTTCAAAATCTGTTGTTGGTATCCAATTTTTTTTCGAGAAAATCTGGTAACAGCACCTTTATTTACATATTCCTCCGCATACTTATTTGTTTCTGATACAATTAATTCAATAACGTCATTGTCAACAAATAGGAGAAATGCATCCAAACAGGAAATATCTGTTGAAATAGACTGTTGCAAGCCTGATCGCCCAGTGAATGTAAAAGTTTTCTGACGAGAATTAAATTCAGTCCAAATGTTTGTTTCGGAAGAACCGACTACGTTTGACAATGCTGTTGGCTCGTCCTCATCCATATCCTCATCCATGTCCCAGTCGTCTTCAGTATCGCTGTTATAAATGTTATCAATGTTATTAGTATCATTGTTATTATCAGAGTCAGTGTCCGAATCATCTGGTAGCCAGTTCTCATCAAGAAAGAAAAATCATCATCATCACTTTCTTCCAACGCTTTACGTATTTCACGATCTCTAAGGTTTCGCTTCGCCATTTTTCTAATTCAAATCTACAAAAATAAAAGAAAATAAAGAAAAATAAAAAACAAAGAAAATAAAGAAAAATAAATATAAAGAAAACAAAAAAAGAAGACAAATAAAAATAAAAAATAGCACAAAATAAAAACAGATATAATAAAAAATTTAAATAAATGTAAAGAAAAATGCGTAAAAAGAAAAAAAAATTAAGAAATAGCTAAAAAAATCGCGTCGCACATTTTCGTACGACAGCGATTTTTATGATTGCAATTCCGTCGTGCAGTGCCACGTCGTACGGAAACGTGCGACATAAAAAAACCATTATAAAATCCAAAATAAACCACAAAATCATCCAGTTTATAGCAAAAAATGTGCTTGGCACCCGGGGAAGGTTTTCGTCAAAACCCCTTGGCACTCAATGTGTTAAATATGTAGACCATAAGAATTGTTAGGAGATGGTTAATATTTATTTGTGTATCGTATATCAATTGTTATTTTTTAATAAAAATATACAAAATCCATCTCTATTGGACTTATTAATCGTTTTAAATAAAATAACGGTTTATAATTTGGTTATATCATTAAATTTTGGCATAATTAATGCATAAATTAAAAAAATACATCATGAACTTTTTCATAACATGTATGAATAAATTCATACATTGTATGAAAAGGTTTTGGGAAAAAAAAATTAATGTTAGATTCATACATATTATGAAAAAATTTCTTCCAAGTATGAATTATTTTTTTCTGTGTATGAAAACCTTACAAAAATATTTATATTTTCAAACATTTTGATTGGTTGAAAATAAATTAACCAATCAGAATGCTCCAAAAATAAACCAAGTCAGGGTATACTTCCACCCAATATTTTAACTAAAGTCGACTTTAACTAAAATATACATTTGGGTGATTATTTGTAAGAAACAAAACTTTTTTTTTATATTTCCTTTAAACATTTTACCAAGTTATGCGAAAAATCTTTATTAGTTGAAGTGCTCCTAATTACTTGGGAAATATATTTTTTTTGTGTCAAATAAATCGATTCCAATTTAGTAGGTTTGAGGTTAAGAAGAAGAATAAACATTTTATTCAAAAGTTATAAACACATTAAATTTGCAAATCAGACTAGATCCAGTTTCTGCCTTTTTTATGGACAGGCTTCATCAGTGATTTTCCATTAAATTGTATTATCGTTTATATTTTCATTGTCAGATTGTCTCTATATGAATACATTCAGAAGTGATCAAACAGACATATACAAACATTCCTTTTTAGATTTCCTGTTTACCTTCTTATTTCCTCCGTGTCACCTTTTCGCAAATGTTGCCACACTGACGTATGGTTTTTACGTACAAGTGCAGGCAATTTGTGTATATTGGAGACGGACAGCCAACAGGGCATTTCTATTTTTTTAGTTAAGTGTTGTTTTTTCAAACGCGTCGTATAGACCAAATACTATTAATATTGTAAATAAGATGTATTTTTATTGATTCTAATTTAGTAGGTTTGAGGTTAAGAAGAAGAATAAATAGTTTCTTCAAAAGTTATAAACACTTTAAATTTGCAAATCAGACTAGACTGGACAGGATTCATCAGTGATTTTTAAAAGATTTTAACAATGAAATTTTTGTTTTGGTATTTAAAATGTTTTTTATGACTAATATTAAAAATCCTATTCCAAACAAAAACAATTTAAAAAATTTAATATTTTTAAAATTTCCCATTTTCCCGGGAAAAATATATTATTTTCCGGGAATTCCCGGTAAACTTTCCCGGGGGGAATTCCCGAACCCCAAACCCTAGTTATTACACATAACTTGTATTAAAGGTATTTTAGCTCTCTATCTATACAACTCTCCAAATATTTTTTAAGATGTTTAGTTTTGCAAGAAAATTTTTTGAAAACTGTGACATTTTATTATGCTATATAATTTTTAATCATAGATATATTGCGGAGAACTCTTTTTTAAATAAAAGCGGAATATATGCTTAATTCGCATGAAGTAGTCAAATATTAAAAAAAAATTTTTTAGTGGACAAGTCATACGTTTGTGCTGATGTTTGAAACACCAAAACATATTGGGTCATATGAATAAAACTTAGCAATTACTTCGCAGTAATTACTTTGGGCTTAGGAATGGCTTTTAACTCCAAATTTACCAATTGGCTGGTAGAATAGCATGAAATGTAAACGAAAATAAAAAAATTAAATTTCTTGTCTACTCCCAAGCAGACTAGATTTGTGAAGTAATTGCTTAAAAAACCCTGTATTTCCCCCTACTAGTAATATCTATTTTTTATTCATATGAGCCATTGGATCTAGACCCACCTTTTAGTATACCGATCGACGTAGTCACATTTTGGTTAGATTTAACGACATCCGTCCGTCCCTCTGTCTGTATGTTCATGTATACTTGTGCGCACGCTATATGTCTTAAGTGTTAAGATACGTTGATGAAATTTAGTACACCAACTTATATTGGCTGAAGAATCAAACCTGTTTAGACATAGATCTTCCCAAACTTGGCTTTTTCGTAAGGTACAGGCCCTAAATACGAAGATATTTTAACGAAATTTTGTACACTAATTCGTATGAGCCCATTGATAAACCTATTCATTTGGTTTAGAATCGATCTATGTTTAGACCTAGTGCCCGTATAAAGGATATCTCCTCACTATATAGGTCGTAAGTCAGGCACGTAGCTAGGAATTTATTTCGGGGGGTGGGCGGGGCTTTTCAAAAATTCTTTGTTAAATTTTTCACATTTTTTTTTTTGTTTACTGGGGAAACTTATAAAACTATGTACACAGGAAAAAATTTATAACCGTTAAAAAACCCGTTATTTTAAGTTAAGTGTAATCCATTACTTTTTGTGTAAAGTTCAGTAAAATGAGAGTAAAACCAAAATCCTCTATCTAAATAACAAAATTGCTCAAAAGCACGGGAACGCACAAAATCACTTTTCTAACCCAAAACTTTATTTAAAAGAAAAAAAATTAAAATGCGTATAGTTTTAGTCTGAAAAATCGCAAAGATACACATATTTTTTCCATAATTAAAATTAACAATTGTGTTATTTGTTTAACAAATAAGCTATATTTGTTAGAGCTATTTTTTTTGCTTATTTTATCTGATTTTGCTTATTTTGTAAATATTGGCTTATTTTTTGCTATTTTCTTTAAAAATTAAGCTTATTTTAGCTTTTTTATGCGAAAATAGAGCATATTTTTGCTTTTTTTTTATAAAATTGTAATTTTAAACATTATTTTAAGTCGACATAAATTTTGTAGTATAAATTTTTTTTTTAAATTTTTATTTTAAATTAAAGAATCTCTTTTGTTAAAATAAACTTTTATATTTTTTTTTATTCTTTTATTTTTAAGATCAGAACCTGTATCTAATCTAAATTGTTCTATATTTTCAAATAAAAAATATGCTCTGGCTTCTTTTTGGTTTGCCTACTAATAACTAATAATTAGATTTCTTGGTGATTTAAATTTTCAAAAATTTTAGGTTTTTGTCGATATTTAAAATTTTCTACAATCCGTTTGTGATATAGAGTATATTGTTTTACCCATTTTCTGCAAAGCATGGATTCCGTACGAATCTTCTGACAATATTTGGTAGAAGGATAGGTAGACGTCTTTAAATTTATGTTGGTAAAAAATGGGTTAAACAATTTAAAAGTTTTGTTACTTGATTTTAACAGTGAAATTACATTTTAACACTTTTTGTACAAATTTTTAATTTATTTGCCTGGTTTTCTTGTTCGTTATTAGTTTTAAAAGGTTTTATTACAATTTTATAGATTATCGGAAATCTTAAATATAAAACTGAATTAGATCATTATTATTTTGATTCCAATGGAGTGCATAATTCCAATATTTAAATAATTTCATACCCGATGCTTCGAACGCGAAATGAAAGTAAAATTCCAGAGGATTTTGCAAAGTTAGATCGGTTTTTTATTTTATGGCCTCTTGAAATATCTGTGTGGTGCGAAAGTCCAAAATTTGGCACATTTTTAGAGTTTGGAGCTCTCTCGCGTTCACGAATAAGTTATATTTTAACTGTTCCTTTCGGTTCTGTTATTTTGTTCGGAATTATCAAAACCATTGACATAATCAGTGTGTTCGTTTACTCGAATTTTTTACTACTTTTACTATAATTGGAAAGTTTTGTTTACTTTTTGTATTGAAATTTTCCAGCTGTAGTAAATGTAGTAACTTGTAAGTAAACGAACAAGCTTATTATAATTTTATACTGACAGAAAAAATGCGGAAAAAATAGTAAACAAAAACGGTGCTCGAAATTGCCCTGCACAGAAATCCTTTGGAATTAGTAAATCCTTTTTGCTAAATATTAGTAAGATAAGTACAAACTAAAATGCAACTGTTAAATATATGAAATTAGTAATATTTGAGTTAACATTCGTTTAATTGAATTGCAAATTTATATTTAAAGAAATTGTTATATATGACCTTCTCCAAGAAAAGGGACCTAGTGTGTCAAAAAACGGGTTTGGACTTAAGAGTGGATTCTGGTAACCAAAAGGGTGAAGAATAAGATGAAATGAGTTAGATTTCTGGTAAAAATTTATTTACCCCATAAAAACGTACAAAACGAACTTGGGAAAACTTGTGTTCAAACTGATAATGCGTAATGAAACTTTAAATGCGTTCTTCTCAAAAATTCATTTTCACACACTAGGTCCCTTTTCTCGGAGAAGGTCACATATATTTAAAACATAATTTATCTTTAAATTTAGTTGAGTTGAATAAATAACGGTCTCTCCTACTACAATAAACAGAAATATTTGCTAGAAAATAGTAGACTGCTTTCTGCAGTGTACATATATTTTTATACGCTTACGAAAATCAAAAAACAAAAATTTGAAATTATTTGTGTTGGTTTAATCGACTAATATCCAGGAAATTTTGTAAATTTGAGAGATTTTTTCTTGTTGTTTTTATCTTTCTAATGTTTAGCAAACAGATTCTGCTGGATTCAGTTGTTTTTTTAGGAAAAATTTTTAAAGACTTTTATATTAGTGCACCCAGAAAACAGATTCGGTGCTGACAATCCCATTTGTTGCCAATCGATTGGTTCAGTTTCATGAAATGAATTTTTCGTTTGCGGCTACCGAATTATTCTTGATACAACGTTGTCACAGTCAAATTAGTCTTATCTGAATTGGTTTTTTGTTGCCACAACTGAAAAATTCGGCTACCACAACCGAACCTTGCGATTGACTACAAAATGGGTTATCAGAACTGAATCTTTTTTCTGGGTGTGTATGAACAACAGAATGAACGAGTGAACTACAATACACACTAGTTCAAAAATAAAATATATTGAAATGAACTGTGAACTATAATGCCAGATTCTAGTCATTTTTATTCCGATTGTTTGTTTGTACAAAATGTTTTATTTTAGCCTAAACCACATAAACGCAGTGTCGACCGCAGTGCGACGTTTTGTCGCATATTTTTCAGTTTTTATATCTTCTCTATTTGTCACTGTCGAGAAATTAGAAAAGTTTTTAAATAAACAAGAGCTGTTTTTAAACAAAACACAAAAAGAAATTTTTAAAAATATTAAATCGTTTTCCCGAAATTGAAGAACAAAGTTTGACAACACTGTCCACTGGCACTTTCACTATGTGGTTTTGGCTTTTGTGTGGAAATTTCCGGGTGTCCTCACATTTTTACTCAATTTTTAAACCGATTTCGACATATTTTTTACGATAGACTAACACTCAGCGGATGCTGCTACCCAGCGAAATTGTCGGATGCAAAGAACCGGTTGTAGAATTATCAACATATAGTAATGGCTTGTGCCTGCAAGCAGGCAGCTGATAATTTTTATAGAAAACCAAAGGTTAATTTATCAATTTTACATCTAAATTATAATAAATATGATGAAAATTATTCGTAATAACAATAAAAAATAGCCACTTAATAATTAAAAGTTGGGAAAAAAATTTCAGTTTTCTATTTGAAGCCACATTTTATAAATTTTTTCTCAGTAAATGCGAGGATTGCATTTTATTTATTTTCTAACCGCTTTGAATATGCCTCGCATACATAACTTTGCAAGATTTAAAAAAAACCATAAACAAAAACAGTTTCTATGAGCATCAAATAGCTTAAAATTTTTTTTAGAAAACAGTTTTCGCAATTGGATTTCGGGTCTATTTCATTTATGAAAACTTAAGAAACTTGGCCATATGCTATTTGTTTTAAACAAAAAATAAATATTTATATTACATTTTTTAAAAATTTTTGTTGCTATCGATGTATTTTGTTACGTTTCAAAATTTGTCTAATCATTTCGGGGGGGGGGGGGGGGGGGGCTCGAGCCCCACTAGCTACGTGCCTGTCGTAAGTAATAAGAAATTTTGATAAAATACCGACTTACATCGGCCAGGGATGAAGCCTATTGTTTCTGTTAATATAGACGCAGTGCCCTTATAAAGGCCCTACAACCCAGGAAAAATTTTTTAGTATTTTGGAAGCAGTAAAAATACAAAGCGCTTAAAAACTCGCTACAAATTCTGCTTTACAGAGTTGCGCCACTTTATGCGTATACAATACACAAAAAATTTTGCAATTTGATTATATACCCTGCAAAACTACCTTAAACGAAGCAAATCGTAAGCAAGTTATTTAAAATATTATAGTGCCACGCTATTCCCTTATGACGAAGCAGGTTGTAAGGGAGTAAAATAAAATGTAAGTTATCCAAAGATTAATGCGCAAGAAATCTGAGTCATCTCAATCGTGTTTTACCCTTCTTTAGTAGAGTTAAATGTATAGACGCCACATAAACATGAGTCAGTCTGCATTTTGAAGTCGGAAAATGAATGCATTTATTTTCATAAAAAGTCGCGTTTAAATGCGCTCAATGAAAATCATGAATTTACTGCATCTTTTCAGCAGCAAAAAAAGCACTTTTTTTCAAAAAAAGTGCATGAATTTATTTGCGGTTAAATGCACTTACGAAAAACATGAATTTATTGCAATTTTTCAGCAGCGAATAATGCGCTTTTTCTCACAAAACAACGTGCTTCCAAGCGGGCCCTTTGTATGGAAAAAGCATGCCTTCCGTAAGCAGCTTTGTAAGGGATTAATTTTATTTATTCCCTTACAAAGCTGCATCCAGCGAGAAGGTTTTTTGCTGGGAAATGGTTTGCTGATCAAGAAAATATTGAAGTTCGACGTCAGAGGGCACCTAATTTTCTTTTATTTATATTTTTTTGGTAAAACATTATATACCCAGTGTAGAAAATCATTACCAGATATGTGGTTATGTAACTACATACTTGGTAATGGTAACTAGTTACTTTTGTTATTACATTTCTTATTACCTTTATATGGCGATGTCGCGAAAAAAATGAGTTGTCGTTACACACCAGCATACGAAAAATCAAAAAATATATCGTTACCTATGTGCTTACCAGTACTGACAAAAATAATGAGTCTAAAAATAGATTTTCTAAAAAATAAATTATATAAAAAAAAATATTTGTTATTGTATTTTTTTTTTAAATAAAATTTGCTGGTGCGGGAATCGAACCTTGGTCTACAGATTGCCAGTCAACAGCTCTACCATCTGAGCTATATCGACATGTAATATTTAATAGATAAAAACACAATTGACTTGCTGCACACAAGTAAGCTTACTCGCCAACATACAAAAAATCAAAAAATATGTGGTTACATATATCCTTACCAGTGTTTAAAAAATATTGAATATAAAAATAGATTTCAAAAAATATTCAAAAAAATCTAAAAAATTATTTTCTTTTTGAAATAATGATAAAAATAAGTCATTATCAGTAACTCATTATTATATGTTTTAAAATAATGCAGAAGGTAAGTGGGTGTCATTACTGGTAGTCCAAAAAATAATGATATGTCATTACCGTTTCTACACTGGGTACAGTTATTAAAGTTAACCTCATACAAACATAGTTTTATACATTACGCTATATCCCAGCAAAAAACCTGCTTCGCTGGATGCAGGTTTGTAAGGGAATAAATAAAATTAATCGCTTACAAAGCTGCTTACGGAAGGCATGATTTTTCCATACAAAGGGCCCGCTTGGAAGCACGTTGTTTTGTGAGAAAAAGCGCATTATTCGCTGCTGAAAAAATGCACTAAATTCATGTTTTTTCGTAAGTGCATTTAACCGCAAATAAATTCATGCACTTTTGTTGGAAAAAGTGCTTTTTTTGCTGCTGAAAAGATGCGGTAAATTCATGATTTTCATTGAGCGCATTTAAACGCAACTTCTTATGAAAATAAATGCATTCATTTGCCGACTTCAAAATGCAGACTGACTCATGTTTATGTGGCGTCTATACATTTAACTCTACTAAAGAAGGGTAAAACACGATTGATATGACTCAGATTTCGTGCGCATTAATCTTTGGATAACTTACATTTTATTTTACTCCCTTACAACCTGCTTCGTTGTAAGGGAATAGCGTAGCACTATAATTTTTTAAATAACTTGCTTACGATTTGCTTCGTTTAAGGCAGTTTTGCAGGGTATACAATCAAATTGCAAAATCTTTTTGTGTATTGTATACGCATAAAGTGGCGCAACTCTGTAAAGCAGAATTTGTAGCGCGTTTTTAAGCGCTTCGTATTTTTACTGCTTCCAAAATACTACAAATTTTTTGCTGGGATACTGCCATAATCATAATGTACCAACTATGGTACACAAAATTGTGTTAAGAGCTGCTGTTACTTCCGTTGAGTACTCAAACATTCACATGCGAAGGCAAACATACATGCAAACCCAAAGTTACGTTTATATCCTGACATTAGGTGATGAATTAAAATTTCAATTTCATGGCAGGAATTAAAGTTTACAAAGCACCGACCAAATTTAAGCATCTGTCTTAACAAGCGTTTCCAAATATAAACTTTTTTAATATTTTATACGATATTATACACACACCCAGGAAAAAGATTGGTTGGCTTTCGATCAAAACCATTAAAATGAATTTGCCAGGACTTTATTTTATTTGGAATTACCTATAATTGAATACTACATCAAAAATATTTTACTAGGTATTAAAAATAGGGAAAATGAACTAAAAAACAATCCTTTTAACAAATTATTGGTATCTCCAATCAATTTTAAAATTAGTATCAGTTTAGTAATTCTATGCAGTAGAAGCAGCCATTTATTTAGTGAAGGTACAAGAAAATTGGTGTGATCTATAACCTTTTTTAAAAAAATTTCAATATTCGAAAGTGGTAACTACAAATACGGGTATCCTAATCAAATATGACCTTAAATTCAAGTTTCTGTAGAACCAACCGAATTGTGGATTGTATTGATAACACACACAACTATTAATTGGTATTGATAAACGAATTTTATACTGTATTAATAAAACACATAAATTCAAAATTAGTCATTAAAATTATTAAGTGTTTGTGGTGTAGTGGTTAGGAGTTGGCCTAGTACGCCGGATTTCCGGGTTCGAATCCCGGAAAAGACAAAAATTTAGATGTTTTTTATTTAATTAAAATAAAATTTTCATATGTATAACAGTAAATATGGCTAAGAAATTTAAAAGTAGTTGTGGTGCAGTGGGTAAAAGTGTGAACTATTAATCTGAAGGGCCGGGTTCAACACCAGAAAATTCAAAAAAAGTTTTTTAATTTCAATAAAATTTTGTAGAACATAATAATATTTATGTGGAACATAATATTGAATTAGACAACCGAATATTTCTTTCACGACGAAAAATATAATTTAATATAAAGATAGTGGTCGTAACCGCACGAATTCGATTGGCAACAAATTCGGTGGCCACAACTG
The DNA here is from genome assembly GCA_949987735.1 of Leucophora obtusa. Lineage (NCBI taxonomy): Eukaryota > Metazoa > Arthropoda > Insecta > Diptera > Anthomyiidae > Leucophora > Leucophora obtusa. The sequence goes on along the minus strand of OX465295.1, from coordinate 175,920,442 downwards.
AGACTGTTTTCTGTGTGCATACATGCATGGATTCAAAGAACTGAAATTATAAATATATTACAGTAACACTTATTCTTTAATATCAAAAACTTTAGGAAAGAATTATGGTAGTCAATTAACATCATAACTTCCCTTCAGAAAACGTATGAGTACATTACTTCATTTTTTACTAAGGTTAGTATCGTACTAAAGACACTTTAGTGTCTGAAAATGTCTTCAGTACGATACTAACATTAGTAGACAATGTATTTATTGCGATAACTTTAGCAAATGGAAACAGTTTTTAGAGGTGACCCCATATTATACTAAAAGTTGGACTTTGGGGACATCTTGGAAAGCTATGCTGCCATACAAAATTTTAGAAAAATCGTGATTTTAAAGTAAGTATATGCCGCTATAGATGAATACATTTTTTTTATTGAAATATTTTCCTTTTAATTGCTTTCTTACTAAGGCATTACATTTATTGAGGTCGATTGTACATTCGGCGACTAAAATCGCTGAAATAGAAATAAACCATAAAAACCTATATGTGACGCGCAAAATAGAAAGGGACCTAAGGGTAAAAACCGGTTTTGTTCAGGAGAGCCATTTTAAAGATTTAAATACGTTTATCTTTGGTGTACCATCACTGAGCGTGTTGGTATTGGTCTCATTTGAAAGCGACACATCTCATGACGTCAGGAACGTGTTGGTCAACCTTGAAAACGCGCGTAGGTCGTCCCTACCTCTTGTTTTGTGTAGTTGGTTTTTACTGTTTTCTACCTAGCGCGCTGTTTCCATGAGTTTGATATCAATTTTGCTCGCGGTTTTTCGAATCCAGCTTTATTTTCTGAAATTATTAATTGTGAATTATAATAAATACTCATTTATAATTCTTTTAAATCGTGAATATCACTCTGTTAGTACGAACATTTTTTCACATAACCTTATTATGTTATTCGCGAAAATAATTTAAAACTGATAACATTCTTACTGTTTGTTTTAGGATGAAATGGTGGACGAATTCGAAGAAGTCCCTTTCTATTTGCGCTTAGAATCGTCGACTTCACTTTCATAAAACGCGCATATCTCTGGGAGGGAACACTTTTGGGGCATGGGATCGGTCTCTTTCGATGCTCAGATGTTGTCCACATAAAAAAAAAAATTGATTTTTTTACCCTTAGGTCCCTTTCTTTGATATTAAAACGCTAAGTAGTGGTTTAAATATCAAGATTAGCAAATCGCATTTATATCGTGAATATGGCCACAGCTCCTGTGCTTACATTTTCACGCGTGATCATGAGTTAAAATGATAGCACTCACGTGAGTCGTGCGTGAACGTGAGTTCAAAAAAATGTTCGTGCGTCAGTAAATTTTTGTGCGTTAGTTTGCGTGATTATATTAAACCGGATTGCGATAATTTACAGTTTTGGAAAAATTCCAGAGATCTTCCCCTACTTCAAATAATGTGTATTCCAGTCAGTTCAGGTACTAGCGAACGGGTGCTTTCTACTTCTGCCAGAATTCTTATGTAAAGAAAAAATCGACTTTTTGTACAAAACATTGAAAAAATTTGTTCCTCAACAAAAATTTGGAATAACATTTAAAGATTTACAGTGAATTTTTTAAGTTATTTAAAAATTTTAAATATAAAATTAAATTAAAGGAATTAAATGCGCTAAAATCCCAAAACCTAATTAACAAATTATGAAAAATAATCTGTTAAAAGCATGTCCAAATTTTATTCTTGCACAAGGCAATCGTCAGGGGGCGACGTTTTTAGTATTTTTAGAAATATGTATTTGTTGAGTTAAAGTGCAAACTTAATGAGAATTTCTTCTTCTCGTCTAGGAGAAAAAACAAAAAAAATACCACAATTGGCTTTGTTATCTTCCAATATACTACTCTGTTGTTTTGACAGATCTAGCAATGTAGTGACATGCATTCAAGTATAATCAACAATAGAAAATAAAAGTTTTTCTAAAGTGTCAGTAATATTTATATTTGCACAAGCACTTGCATATTAGTAAAATTTTTAACAAATTTTTTTTAAAGTTAAGCTAATTTTATTTCTAATCCCCATTAACAATAAAAAAAAATAACCTGAAGTTAACACAAACTGAAAGTTAAAAAATTCAAATTTGTATAGAATTTGACATCTGTAACTCTAAGTTAGTTCAAACTTTAGGTTAATTTGTTTATTGTTAATGGCTCTAAATAAATAAAACTTATATTCAAAAAAGAAAGTTTCCTTAAATAATTAAGATAAAAACAGGGTTGGCAGGCAATACCGCTAAAATACCGTTATCGATTCAAAACCCTTTCAACTGACTACCGTTACCCCTAAAATACCGATAACGAAATACCGCTATCTTTAAAATAGCGTTACCCTTAAAATACCGATACCGAAATAAATTAAATATCGATACCCTTAAAATACCCTTACCGATATAAATGAAATACCGTTACCCTTAAAATACCGTTACCGATATTTTTAATTTTCTGTTTTTGGCCATTGCACTGGATTATTGAGTAAATTGAGGGATGCACCGAAAAACTGACTACTGACCCTTACCGAAATAATCAAAAAACCGTTACAGAAATAACTAAAAAACCGTTATCCTTAAAATGCCGATACCGAAATATATGAAATAGCGTAAAATACCTTTACCGAAATAATCTAAAATAGCGTTGCCCTTACCTATAACCGCATCGTTTCGGTTACCATGTATGGATAAAAACAAATTTCATATTTTTCGTGAGTACTTCGTGAGCGTGATTCAAATTAAAATAAAATCACGTGAGCGTGATTATAAAAAAATGTTCGTGCGTGAATCGTGCGTGATTATTATTTTTCTTTCGTGAGCGTGCGTGAGCGTGAGTCAAAATTCACTCACGCGCCCATCTCTAATTTTAAAACAAAAAAAATGCATATTAATTGAATTTGAAAAATTTCTTATATAAAAAACTGAATGGACAACCGCCAAACTTTAAAGACATTTAGCGAAAAATCTGTACCATTGATCGAAAAATAAAGAACGTCTTTGTAATCAGCATGTCCAAAATAAAGGGTTCTTCAATAAGAGCGCCACAAAAGTTTTTTTTAAATAAAACAAAACGGTTTTGGATATCAATGAAATTCTTTACTCCTGTGACAGTACGTTCGATGCCATTATGTATGGAAATCGATCTCTTTTGCATGGCTACCACGGGCACGCTTGCAGAAGTCCAGACGCTGAAACCAATTTTCGACGGTTTTCAAGCATAAATCGGCCGATATTCGTACGAAGTTCATCAATCGTCGCTGGCTTGTTGGCATAGACCATAGATTTGACGTACCCCCACAGGAAATAGTCCAACGGCGTCAAATCGCACGACCGAGGCGGCCAATCGACTGGACCATTTCGTGCGATAACACGTTCTCCAAACTTCGTTTGCAATAAATTGATTGTGACATTCGCTGTGTGGATTGTGGCGCCGTCCTGTTGGAACCACATGTCCTCCAAGTCCATATCATCCAATTGGGGCCAAAAATATTCGGTTATCATTGAACGGTAGCGATTCCCATTCACAGTAACGTGCTGGTCTTGATCATCACGGAAGAAGTACGGCCCAATGACGCCGCCGGCCCATAAACCGCACCAAACCGTAATTTTTTCGGGATGCAATGATGACTCATGGAGTACGTGTGGATTGCTGTCTGACCAATAACGCATGTTTTGTTTATTGACGAAGCCATTCATTATGACGACCATAAATTGGACGTAGCGCTCTTAACGTTGAGGCCACTGACTCCGAATTTCGGTAGTAAATTTTAATAATTTCGACTCGTTGTTGGCTCGTATATCTTTCCATCATGAAATGGCAAACCTTACTGAAGAGAAATGTCAAAAGAGCGGCAAGAAATATGGCGTCGTTTGCTGTCCCTGTCTTTCTACTTTTGTAGCGTCCCTGTTGAAGAATTTATATAGAATTGATGGTCAGAGCTCTATTAATTTTTAAAAGTCAAGATTTTGCCATGCAGTGTTATTTATATAAAAATTGTGTTCATAAAGTTTTTCAATACTGATTGCCCAGTAGCAAAAAATACTAGTTGATAACCAGGTATGTACTACTTTATTTAAACCAGGCAACTAGTACGAGTTCTACCGCCTCCATACAAACAAGTGTAGAATTTAACATGGAGATGTCATAGGGATGGGGAAAATTGTCGCCAAACTCCCAATTTGGTACTAGTTGTATAACTAGTTTTGAAATTACAATTAAAGGACGAAAAATAGGGAGCGAAACTGGTACTAATGTGGCACTCGCGGAACCAGTTCCGAAGAGACTCTTTGGAAATAGTTCTGTACCAGTTGGTTGTATCTAAATTATATAGAATTGCTTTGATAAAACGCAGGTTAGACCGATAGTTTCCTCTTGCTGAGATAATTATATCCATTTGCCAAATGAAATTTAAAATATTTTGTGCTTATGATTTCTAATGGCAATAAAACATTTTAGTGTTTTTTTGCAAACTCAGAATGTATTACGTATTACAAACAAAGGTAGTATTTCAAAACTAGTATTTAAATTCAATCTTTTGAAATCTGTGCAAAATTTCAATGAAACTATTAGGTATACAAATTGTTAAAGATTATTGTTTTTGGAAGAAAAACAAGAAACTCCACGCAAAAAATTAGCGTATGTTATATTATACAAACATGCTTGGTAAAAACGATTTCCTACAGAAAAAAATAGTTATCATTAGCTTAGTTTAAATCAAACCCTTAAATTTTTATATAAATTACCTAAAAATATTATTTTTTATTGGTAGAGGAAGTGCGACACACTTGATCCGGAAAAAGTTGAAGTCGAATATCTTCTAAACTATTCAATATTTTTTATTGTTTTAATCTTTTTCTAAAAGCTTTCTGAAATAGGTATTTTCTATTCTGAAAAAAATATTCTGGCTTTTTAACTTTTTGAGTAATAATTAAAAATATAAATCGCTATAAAAGGATCAAGTGTGTTAAACCATGAATACTAGGGCGGGTCAATTTCTGTGACTAGAAATCTTAGGGAAATGATTCTACGAAGAATTCTAAGCAACTTTGCCCTAGAAACCATAAGGGTCTAAAATGGATTTCGAGCTTGCGGAAATTCCAAAATATGTTTTAAGTAGTGCATTATGAGTTTAAATAATGAGTTTTATTAATTATACCTTGCACCATTATTTGGACAGGGTATAATAAGTTTGTGCTTATGTTTGCAATTCCAAAAAAATATTAGAACTAGACCCATCTTTAAGTATACCGATTGATTCAGAACAACATTTTGTTTCGATGTAACGATATACGTCTGTCTGTCCGTCCGTCCGTCCGTCTGTCTGTCCATATATTCTTGTACGCACGGTACAGGTCGCAAATATTAATATATTTTTACAAAATTTGGTACACTGACTTATTTTAGCCCAGGGACAAACCCACTTGATTTTGGTTGAAATCGGTCCATGGTTAGACCTAGTGCCTATATAAAGGGTGCCCCAAAATTGAATTGTTTGTACACTACAGGTCGCAAATACGAAGAGATTTTAATGAAATTTGGTACACGGATTCAAATGGCCTCATGAATAAAGCCTACTCATTTTACTTGGAATCGATTCATGTTTAGACCTAGTGCCCGTATAAAGGTCCCCTAAAAATTACCATATTCGCAAGCCAAAAGTCGCAAATATTAAGATACTTTGATAAAACATGGTACACAGACTTATAGCGGCCCCAGGACGAAGCCAATTGGCTTTCAACCAGACTAGTGTAGGGTATCGTATAGCCGTCTTGCCCAAATATATGATACCCTACAACAGTCTGGTTGAAAGCCAACTAATGTTTTGATCTGAAATTCGAATGGCTTGAAATGGACTTGTGTCAAAATTTGTCTATAAAAAGTAAAAAGTTAGAAAAACGGTAAGAAATTTTGATTTTATCTAATGTTAGATGTATTTAAGAGAAAATCGGAAATATAGTCCATATGGGTGATAGGTTCAAATATGGACCGATAATACCTAGAATCGACTGCTTTGTCCTTGGGCCCATGTACCAAATTTCATTACAACGTACCAAATTTCATAACATATCTTCCTATTTGCGAACTGTAGCATGCGAAAATCAAATTTTGGGTGACCTTTATATGGGCACTAGGTGTATCCATGGACCGATTTTAACCCTCTAACCGGCAAGCCCGCCTCCAGGCGGGATATATTAAATTGACCAGAAATTCGCCAAAGGGGTATTTTATAATAAGAAATTATACTTTTTCAACAGAAAACAAAATTTATAAAATTTTTTGTGAAGAATTTTTTTTATACAATGCACGGTTTGGAAGCGAGAAAGTGTGAAAGATAAAATTTCGTAAAATTTCAAAAATTAAATATTTTAAAACAACCAAAAGTTTCAAAAATCTTAAAAACATATTTAAATTGACTAAAACAATTGATAGTGACCATGAAGTAAGATTGGAGCTTAAGCTATTCAAAAAGTTCCTTACTTTGGTCCAAGGACGCACAGGATTCCATAAGGATACCTTTAAAGGACATCGCCTTAACTTCAAAACGAAAGGACGCATTTTTTTAAATTTGGTAAAAAGAATATATTTGGTATAGGTAGAAAATCTTATAAGTTTGAATAATATATATTGAAGTTTTGGTGCGTTTTCACTCAAATTTCGCATTTTTCGAAAAACGAAAATCGCTACATCCTCTTAAGTAACAGCACAAAAAATGTAATTTTTTCATTGCAATTATTTCTTGGTAAAAGAAATAATTTGTGCCTAAACCTAATAATTTTTATGCGCTAGTTTTCAAGATTCACCCTTAAATTATTTTGGCCATATCGCCTAAAGTAGGCAACGAAAAAAAATTTTGTAGAAGAAATTATTGTTTGTTTTTCGTGAGGAACACATGGTATAAATTTCATTGCAAAAAAGCTTAGGCCGGTTAGAGGGTTAACCATAATACATATCCTTCTTCTTTGGGACAATATAATTCGGTGTACCAAATTTCATTAAAATATCTTAATATTAAAGAACTGTAGAGTGCGGATATTCAAATTTTTGGGGGACCTTTTTACAAGCACTAGGTCTAAAAATTGACCAATTCTAAAACAAATCAATAAGCTTTGGCCCATGTGAATCAGCGTACCTAATTTCATTAAAAATTTATTCATATTTGAGTCTGTAGCGTGCGAAAAAGTAAATTTTGGGAGAAACCTTTATATGGGCACTATGTCTAAACACTGAACGATTTTAACCATAATCAATAGGTTTTAACCTTGGCCAGATACAATATAAGACGATGCACCGAATTACATTAAAATATCCGATTTCAACCAATATGGACCGATTTTAACCAAAATCAATGTGCTTCGTCCCTGGGATGACAAAAGTCGGTATACCAAATTTCATCAAAATATCTTAACATTTCCAACCTGTAGCGTGCGTGCATTTTTAGGATGATTTATGTCATCTGCTTAGCAGTTAATCAAAAATATAAATATTATGACATTTTTTTCTTATAATAAGGAAAGCCGATGAAGATACTTATCTTCAAAGTCCAAAACTATTATCCTCGTTCACAATACTGACACGTTAACGCAAATTTTACACAAACATTACAAGCTCGAAATCCATTTTAGACCTATGGTTTCTAAACCAAAGTTGGTTATAATTCTTCGTAGAATCATTCCCCCCCTACGATTTTTTATTATTTTTGCCGCCATACAAATTGACCCGCCCTAACATACATAAATGCTAACCTAATCCAAGTATGTTACACACGAACATTGTTATAGTTCCTACTGAAAATTTTACTGCATGTTCTGAATTTCTCTAAAGTTGTTATTTGTATTGTACAAGTTAGTGAGAGAATCGCTGATTAAATTTTGTGGTTATTGGTAATGTGGTCGATTAGTTACATTAAGTGTTCGTTTCGTGGAAACTTTAAAGTCTGCATGCAGCCAGTAAGTACTTGAATGTACGGTGTGTTTTGGTTATAATCTTACTAATGTTCTAATATAGCTGATCAGATTATATTGTAGAATATTAGGCAAGAGATTTTTTTTAATTTGTTTGGAAATGTTTATTACTTGAGCACACAATACGGTATACATTAAGGAATAACAACTGGTTATAAAACCAACAACTCAATGAACTTTAACTAATCGTTCGAAATGTCAATGTAAAGGGTAAATTTATGAATAAATTTAATGCATAATTGTACAACTACTTACGCGTGGCCAAGATAATGTCAAACACAAAGCTCTGCTAAAAAAGGAAAATATTATTTTGCTACCGTTACATATTAAACTTGGCTTATTCAAAAATTTCGTCAAAGCTTTGCTAAAAAGAGGAAACAGTGTCGCATTTAAATACCTGAAAACCGTTTTTCCCAACATATCAGATTGCAAAATTAAAGGAGTTTTTGTGGGACCAAAAATTACAAAGCTACTGAAAGATTCCAAAAGGGCATGGAAGTCATTTGGTTTGGTTGTATCAAGCTTTCTGGGAAATTTCAGAAGCCCAAATATTGAAGACATCATTCAAGATTTGCTAAAAAACTATGAGAAAATTGGTACAGTTTTTAACACGATTTTGTTTTTATTTATTTTTTTATATCTTACTTAAAAAAGGAGTTAATAGGTGTGTTTCTTTACTTTTTGGGTAAAGTTCGGTAAAATGAGAGTAAGCACAAAATCTTCTCACAAAATGATAAAATTACCCAATAGTACAGGAACGCAAAAAACCACTTTTCTAGCCCAAAAACTTATTTCAAAGAATAATGTTAAACAGTGATGGGACTTGAAAAATTTTGTTTTGTGCCAAGTGTGTGACTAAAATGTGCCAAATTGGCCTTTATTGTGCCAAAACTCAATTTTCACTTAGAAACCGTGTTTTCAATTTTCATTTTGTAAATGCATTCTTATGGAATTATTTTGAATTCTTATGGAATTAATTATATTTGAATGAATTAAAATTTTCTTTCAATTAAACGGTGAATGATAGATTAAATTCATCCGATACTTATTAAAGATTTGGGAATGCAGCCAATGAATGAATTCTTAAGGAATGGTTGCACGTTTCCAATTTTCTATAACTGAATTAATTTTTTTATGAATTAAACTTAAATTAATTCTTTCGAAGCTCTGAGATAAATTTATAACATTTGAATTTTTAAAATTCTATGGATTAAGCACCGTAAGTTGTTCAGTTTTCACGTGAAAAAACTGTTATACTCCATATAAAAAAAATTATTTTTCACGACAATGAGTTTCACGTGAAAATTGTGCAAACTTAGTTTTCACGCAAATTTAATATACAAGACTATTATTTTTCTGGTGAAAAAGTGATATTTTGTGTTAATTGTTATTGTGGCTTTGTTATAAAATTAAAATATTGTTAATTTTTTTAACTTAAATTGCAATTTAAAGCATTTAAAGTCTGAGAGAAATTTGTTCACGTGAAAAACAACTTACGGTGCTTTATTCGGTAATATCTTCGACACCATTTTTTAGTTTCGCTTTATTCGAAAAGGTATTTTAATACCAGTAAATGCTTAGAAACTAAAAATTAAAGAATTGTTATTTTTTAAATTCATTTTCTATTAAATTTTGTAGATAACCAAAATGTGCCAAAATAGTATCGGTTGTGCCATTGTACCAATCAATCTTAGATTGTGTCAAAAGTCCCATCACTGATGTGAAAATACGTATAATTTCAGTTTGCAAATCGGCACAAATCGACATATTTATTCGCATTTAAAAGTTGTTTTTGATTTTATTCAATTAATTTTAACAAAAAACCAAGTTTCTTTTGCTTATTTCTTTATTTAATTACAATTTTTAATTTAATTTCACAACTGTTTTTTGTTTATATTTGCATCAGCTGTTTTACCAAAGTTTACCCGAAGAAAAAGTCTGGGTAAATTTTGGTAAAAAGAGAAGCACTAATACACTCTCATTAGCGCTCTCATTTACCCAATTCTCGAGTACGGGAACGCTTTTGGGTAAATTTCGGTAACTTTGGGTAAATTTCGGTAACATTGGGAACGTACGGGAACACACTGTTTGTAATGAATTTTTCTTGTAGTAAGTAAACGAACACGTAACTTGTAGTAAGTAAACGAACACGCTTAATATGTCTTTAAAAATACAACTTCTGCACTCGCACTTAACTTTCTTCCCAAATAACTTTGACGATGAAAGTGACGGGCATGGTGAGCGATTTCACCAACAAATACAAGAATTGATACGTCGGTATCAAGGGGCGTATGATGAAGCGATGTTGGGCGACTATCGTTGGTTCCTTGTGAAAAAAAATAATCACAATAGCCAAAGTAAGTCAACAGTTTTAAGCCATTTTTAATATTTATTGTTACTAACATTTAGCTTTTTAATTCCCAGTGTAGAAACTATAATAAAATAAAAAAAATAAAATTGTATCAGGTCAAAAATCTGATACAATTTCATCTGATTAACACATAATTTAATCAGGTCAGATCTAAACTGATGTAATTAGATAACAACTGATACAAATAAGAACTGATACAATTTTATCGGGCCATTTTTCGGATCAAATGGTATATGGATGAATCTAAGTTATATATTACGGTGCCATTTAAACAATATATTGTCATATATGGTGCCATCATATATGGTAACTCATTAGCAACTACAATATTAACTGTATTTCAGAAGCTATTAATTGTATTTCAGAAATTTTAAATGTATTTTAGAAATTATGGAATGTATTTCAGAAATTTATTAACTGTATTTCAGAAATAATCAAATCTATTTCAGAACTTGTTGATGGTTTATTATAGTTAATAGAGAAAAATTTCTAAATTACATTTCATAATATCTGAAATACAATTGATAATTTCTGAAATACAGTTTGATAATTTCTGAAATACAGTTGTGAATTTCAGAAATACAATTAATAATTTCTGAAATACAATTGATAAAACTGAAATTCAATTGACTAGTTCTGAAATACAATTCATAAATCTGAAAAATAATTGATAAGTTCTGAAATACAATTGATAAAACTGAAATTCAATTGATTATTTCTGAAATACAATTGATAAATCTTAAAAACAATTGATACAATTGGAAATGGTGTAGAGCGTTAAAAATATGTAAATAAAATTATTTTTAAAAAAAAATTCAATTTAATAAAAAAAATATAATTTTATAAAAACATTTATAGAAAATAAAATTATAATTTTATAAAAAGAAATTCTTTTGAATGGGGGAAATGTTTTTAGTTGATCTGTTATTTTTAAGTAAATGAATGTTATTTTAGTTTCACTCAAGATCATAAATTAATATCACTTTCTGTTTAAATTATTTTCAAATCAAAGAAAGATGATACAATTTTTACAAGTAAATTACAAAGAATAAAAATTATTGAAAAAATTTCGATAAGACTAGCAAGGAGAATGAGCATTTTTATAAAAAAAAATGCATAGCCGTGAAAGGTATCGAACTCGAGACCTTCTGAGTTTAAACCTTATTTTAACAAAATATTGTAATTTTTATAAAATCAGTGCTCTTCCAGTGTATTATTTTTTGAACTATTGTCAATATCTGTCTGGGATCTTATTTAATCCCAAATAAATGGAGATCTTACGTAGTACCCAAATATAATGCGGGATCTAATTTTAGCTGTCATTTTTCAGGATAGTTTTAGATGTCAATCTCCAAATATATTGCTGTTTCTAATTCGATCTGCAATTTATGGGATAAATTAAGATCCTACCAAATCCCCAAATATATCACTGGATTTAATTCGATCTGCAATTTATCGGAAAAGTTAAGATCTTACGCAATTCCGAAGTATATTACTGGATCCAATTTTATCTGTAATTTTTTGGATAAATTTAGATCTTACTTAATCCCCAAATATATTGCTGGATCTAATTCGATCTTCCATTTTTCGGATCAAATTAGATATAAGTTTATCCACAAATATATTGCCACTTTTTCGGATCAAATTAGATCTAAGTTTATCCACAAATATATTGCTAGATCTAATTAGATCTGCCAAAATTGAGATCAAATTAGATCTATGTTTATCCCTAAATATATTGCTGGATCTAATTCGATCTGCCACTTTTTCGGATCAAATTAGATCTAAGTTTATCCCCTTGTAAAAAAGTTTAGATCTGACCAGATCTTTTTGGTTCTCAATAGATATGATTCAATCTAATTAGATCCTGTACCAGATCACATCAAATATGATCAGATATGGCATATGTGATAATACCTTATGGCAAGATCTGATAAGATCTAGTGCCAAATTTGTTCAAATCTAAAGTGATCTGGACAAATGCGCAAGATATGCCTAGATCTGATCAGATCTAATTAGATCTCGAATTTGTCCCCAATTTTGAGATCTGATTAGATCTGGTAAGATCTACGAAAATGTGGCCAGATATGCCTAGATCTGGTAAGATGTGCTGAGATCTGGCCAGATCTGATCTTTTTTACACGGGTCCACAAATATATAGCTGGATCTAATTCGATCTGTCATTTTTCGGATCAAATTAGGTCTTACTAAATCCCAAAATATATTGCTGGATCTAATTTGATCTGCCAATTTTCTATTCAATTTATATCCAAGTTTATCCACAAATATATTGCTGGATCTAATTCGATCTGCCATTTTTGGGATAAATTTAGATCTAAGTTAATCCACAAAAATATATTGCTGGATCTAATTTGATCTGCCATTTTTCAGATCAATTTATATCTAAGTTTATCCACAAATTTATTGCTGGATCTAAGTTTATCCCCAAATATATAGCTACATCTAATTCGATCTGCCACTTTTTCGGATCAAATTAGATATACGTTTATCCACAAATATATTGCGGGATCTAATTTGATCTGCCAAAATTGAGATCAAATTAGATCTAAGTTTATCCCCAAATATATAGCTGGATCTAATTGGATCCGCCATTTTTCGTATCAAATTAGATCTAAAAATATCCGCAAATATATAGCTGGATCCGCCAATTTTCGGATCAAAATAGATCTAGGTTTATCCCCAAAGATATCACTGGACCTCCCAATTTTGAGATATAACTTGATCTTAGTTTATCCCCTATACAATGGGATCTAATACGATATGATTGGATACACCCAATTTTGAGATCTAATTGGATCAGCTAGATATTACAGCAGATCTTAAACAATATCAAATTGGATATAATTAGATATTGCGCGAGATCAATTTTTTTTACTCGGGTAATAAAACTTAAAAAATTTTATTGTTTGGTTTTAAAAAAATAAGTCAAAAAGAACAAAATTGCAAAAAAACATTAAAATTTTTCATTAAGTTTGAACTTTTGTCCACCCGAGTAAAAAAAATTGATCTCGCGCAATATCTAATCATATCCAATTTGATATTGTTTAAGATCTGCTGTAATATCTAGCTGATCCAATTAGATCTCAAAATTGGGTGTATCCAATCAAATCGTATTAGATCCCATTGTATATATGGGGATAAACTAAGATCAAGTTATATCTCAAAATTGGGAGGTCCAATGATATCTTTGGGGATAAACCTAGATCTATTTTGATCCGAAAATTGGCGGATCCAGCTATATATTTGCGGATATTTTTAGATCTAATTTGATCCGAAAAATGGCGGATCCAATTAGATCCAGCTATATATTTGTGGATAAACTTATATCTAATTTGATCTCAATTTTGGAAGATCGAATTAGATCCAGCAATATATTTGTGGATAAACTTAGATCTAATTTGATCCGAAAAAGTGGCAGATCGAATTAGATCTAGCAATATATTTGGGGATAAACTTAGATATAAGTTGATCTGAAAAATGGCAGATCAAATTAGATCCAGCAATATATTTGTGGATTAACTTAGATCTAAATTTATCCGAAAAATGGCCCGATAAAATTGTATCAGTTGTTTATCAGTTTTTAACTTATTGTATCAGTTTAGATCTGACCTGATTAAATTATGTGTTAATCAGATGAAATTGTATCTGATTTTTGACCTGATACAATTTTATTGGTTTATATCATATGGTATCAGTTTAGGTCCAAATAGATATATTTGTATACAAAATTATATAGTTATATCCCAATTTTGACCTGATATCAGTTTAAAACTTTAATACAATTGTATAAGGTAAATGTCGGATACAATTATATTTTATTTATATAAAATTGATAAAATTGTATCAGGTCAAAAATAAGATATAATTTCATCTGATTAACACATTATTTAATCAGGTCAGATCTAAACTGATACAATTAGATAAAAATTGATAAACAATTGATAAAAATATATCGGGCCATTCTTTGGATGAAACTGTATATTTATACAGATATAACTTAATCACATATATATCAAAGTATATGGTACTATATATGGTAGCATATATTATCATATCTGGAACTGTATTGAAAATGTTGTTCATGAGGTCCCATATATGAGCATATATTGTTGAAATGGCACCATATATGATAATATATGGTTTAAATGGCACCATATATGGTAATATATTGCTTAAATAACACCATACATAAATATATATGGCACTATACATATTTTCTTATATTATCATATCTGGAACTGTATTAAAAATTTTGATCATGAGGTACCATATATGACCATACATTGTTTAAATGGCAACATATATAATATTATATGGTTTAAATGGCACCACATATGCTAATATATTGCTTAAATAACACCATATATAAATATATATGGCACTATATATAGTAGCATATATTATCATATCTGCAACTGTATTAAAAATTTTGTTCATGAGGTACCATATATGACCATATATTGTTTAAATGCCACCATATATGATAATATCTAGTTTAACTGGCACCATATATAGTTATATATTGTTTAAATGATACCATATATAATTATATATTGCTAAAATGCCACCATATATATTAAGATATAGCTCTATATACAACTATATATGCAATAAGATCAGCCATGCTATGTAATATATAATCATATATACCATATCTAATATTATAAAGGCCGATATCTATTTAGATGAAATTATATATGGCATAATATAAGGAAAAATTTTGGAAAAAGACGTCATGTATAATTATATATGGATATACATAACGACATGTCTAATTATATATATATGCCATATATGATTATATATAATTTTTTTTACTCGGGCACTGTAACTCTGTAATTTTTTCACTAATCTTCACAAACAATCCATGGTTATTTTAGTAATTTTATTATCTTTCATTACAAAAAAGGAAATACATAAACCGACGAATATTTTTGAAGATATTTGTATTTAAGTGACATCATCTTTTTTAAGAACACCAATTACGATTATTTTGCAATATCTCGAAAACTGTTCTACTTTTGACCATTCTGACTTCATATTTGGATTCAGCGGACAATTTTATATAAAGAGTATGTGTCAGCTTCATTTGGTTACGACTTTGTTGAAAATTTGTTTTGCAGTGTAATCAGAACTAAATAAGATCCATTTGAAAATTTCTTACTTAAGAAATATTTAAGAAATAAACTGATTTTGTACTGAAGGTTTACTTAAGTACGATGTGGTAAAAATTCGTACTTACAAAGAAGGTATCCCAATGGGTTCTCTCCTATTTTAACGAAAAGTTTTAATCAATTTTTCTATCAGATATGTGATAGAAAGAACAAGAGAAGAGATACGTATTTCTTTCAGTGGCGTAATCTCACGTTTAAGAGTTAAAAAGCGGGATAAAAAACTAACCTATTTCCCTGGGAAAACATGTCTGAAATTTTCGAAAGTTAGACTATTTTGTACACAGCGTTAAAGTACTTGAGAAAAGTAAAAAAAAAAATAATAAAAATTGAATAATAAAAAAATGTTGGACCTGTCCGTAGATGATGTGTATTCCCGTAGATGTAGGAAAGCTTTCATTTGATACTCAATTTGTCTACTTTCCTTAAAACTACCCAGCAAAACCTTGGTAATATATGGGTACTACTATGCATATTATCTGGTAATATATAAACCGCTTACCCTTGCATTACTTGTAATACGAAATTCATACGTTTGAATGTTTTATTGGTATAAATAATTCGTTTTTATAGAAAATTTTAGAAATTCTATTTTTTGTTAAAAAGTCGTGAATTTGAAATTGATATTCGGTTTAAAATTTAAACAAAATGTTTTTTTAAACTCCTTACACGTAAGTTCAGAATAACATGTTACTAGGTAAGGAGTTACCTCGATGGACATGCCCTTGTTAAAATAATAGCTTTGGTAATAGAAAAGTAAGAGGTTACCCGCTTCATTACAAAATTTTTAATTTAATAGTCAATATAAAACAAATATAAAACAAATTGAAATTTTAAGAAAAAAATCGTATTATTTTACGGTTTTTGTAACCTAAAGGTAATAGGTAAGCTTAACATGTAAGTTCAGAATATCATATTACTAGGTAAGGAGTTACCTCGATGGACTTGCCCTTGTTAAAATAATAGCTTTGGTAATAGAAAAGTAAGAGGTTACCTACCCTTATTTCTTCTTACCAAAGTCATTACCGAGTAATAGAAGGTTTTGCTGTGTATAGGAAATAAATTAAAAACACTAAAAAATTAGTAACTCTTGACTCCAGTTTTTAACTGCCCCATAGAGATTGGGCTGCTATAAAAAATACGTATACAATATTTTTTTTCTCTCTCTGACACATATCTCATTAAAATCGCAGAGAACCCATTGGGACACCTTCTTTGTCAGTGGCCCTCAGATTTAAATTTAGAACTGTGTCAAATAGTTAGCATTTTAGTTAATCAAACAGCACTCAAATTACTGAAAAAATCTTTAAGTTTGTAATCATCGATGAGGGGAAGTGCGACACACTTGATTTCGAAAATTTTGAAACCGAATATCTTCTGAACTATTCAATATTTTTTTGACGCTTTCTGAAATAGCCATCTCCTATTCTGAAAAAAATATCCTGGGCTTCCAACTTTTGGAGTAATAATTAAAAATATAACTGGCCATAAAAGGATCAAGTATGGTATAGCACATGAATACAATTGATCTCTATACGTATTAGGGGATTCAATTAATCGGCTTTTTATTTTAATCGATTAATCGTGCAAATAATTATTCGGGTTTTTTTCTCAACCGGTTAATCGACCAAAATTTTAAAATTAATCGATTAATCGAAAAAATTTTCTGTAAAATAATATGCATACATTGGTTGGGTTTTTAACAAGGTTGGTTACCGTTATCGTTATAATACCGTTATCGCTAAAATACCGTTTCAAATTGAATACCGTTACCGTTATCGATACCTCTAAAAAAATTTATAAATACCATTATCGTTACCGATACCGTTATTTTTATGGGTAGTTACCGGTATTTTACCGGTATTTATTATTTTATATAAAAATTACAATTTTTTTATTTTATAATCTTGAGTGTTTTTTTTTTACAAAAAATTTATAGATAATAATTTTACTTATTAAAACTACCAGTATTGAATTTATAGCTTAAAATCTGTATTTTCAGTACTTAAAATTAAAAATATGCCATGTTTTTACTTGTTTTTATATGTTTTTAACATAATTTTTAATACCGGTACGTACCTGTTTCGATAACGGTATACCGTTACCGAAACAGTCTTAAATACCATTACCTTTACCGTTACCAAAACAAACGAAATCTGATACCGTCACCCTTACCGGTATTCGTTTCGGTAACCAACCTTGGTTTTTAATAATTTTATTTAAAAAAAGGAACAAAAATAAATTCAGGAACTCTTCTGAAATTCATAAAAATAAAAAATGTAATAATTGAGATAAGATTTTGTCAATATTTTTATTTTTCTGTCCCGTCTTTCACATATTAAAATTTTATACAAATCGGGGAGAACCACACCGCAATGAGTTAAAGATTTAAAGAAGAATTTAAGACCCCGTACATTAATTTGTATCTCTTTTGTACGCATTGAATACATAAAAAACGTAAATGTAGAGAGGAATTCTGTTGAGAATTGATTTTGCCTCTACGTTTCCGTATCTCCACCCCTTAATTTCATTTTATTAATTCAGAGTGCTCACTAAACAAGGTTTATTACCAGAGTTTAATATCTATCATATATCAGTTTTTTGATTTCTAGCGGCTATGGAAAAAATATCCAAAGCTTGGATATTAAACAACACGCTAGATAAAAATAGCTGTCTGTATACGATATATACGAAAGTGATATTTCTGTTGTGTTGTATATTTTTAGCCATTGATAAATATCTAGCAAATATCATTCATTAATTTCTAGCAGCTATCGTAAAAATATCCAACGCTTGGATATTAAACAATGGGTCATATGAATAAAACTTAGCAATTACTTCGAAGTAATTACTTTGGGCTTAGGAATGGCTTTTAACTCCAAATTTACCGATTGGCTGGTAGAATAGCATGAAATGTAAACGAAAATTAAAAAATTTAATTTCTTGTCTACTCCCAAGTAGACTAGATTTGTGAAGTAATTGTTTAAAAAACCCTGTATTTCCCCCTATTAGTAATATCTATTTTTTATTCATATGAGCCAATATGCTAGATAAAAATAGCTGTCTGTGTACGATATATACGAAAATGATATTTCTGTTGTGTTGTATATTTTTTAGCAGCTTCCTTGCTTGTGTGTACAACAAACGATATTTATTTTATGTAAATATCTAAAAATATCTTGCATTGCTAGATATATCTGTTTAAAAATATCTTGCATTGCCAGATATATCTGTTTAAAAATATCTTGCATTGCCAGATATATCTGTTTAAAAATATCTTGCATTGCCAGATATATCTGTTTAAAAATATCTTGCATTGCCAGATATATCTATTTAAAAATATCTTGCATTGCCAGATATATCTATTTAAAAATATCTTGCATTGCCAGATATATCTATCTAAAAATATCTTGTTGATTTTGCTGCTATTAGCAGTGAAAATATTCTTGCATTGCTAGATATATCATATCTATCTTGTGAGTATTGGTTTTTGGTGGTTGGATATTTATTTTATACAAATATCTTGTTGATTTTGCTGCTATTAGCTACGAAAGTATTCTTGCATATCTAGCTGGTGCGTATTGTTTTTCGGTGGTTGGATTTTTTTTAGGCATTTGTATAAAAGTATTAATTTTTAGTCTAAATAATGCTGCTATTGAAATGAATTTTAAGTTTGCGTGAATATATCAATAAAAAAACAAGAGGACTTTAATAATTATTATTAGAAATTAGATTTCCATTTAAAAATTTATAATTTATAGAAATAATAAAAAAAATAATAAAAATTCCTTAATAATTATTATAAATTATACTTAATAAAAAAATAATTTTTTGGTAAATTTTATTTAAAATTAGTACGACTAAAGCCTAGGAGAGTTGTGAAAAATCACTTTTTTTAACTTTGAAGCGCAATTTTTGAACGTAAGAGCAAATTAAGTTTTTGCTAAGTTCAGATTCAGTATATTTCTACACTAAGAGAATTATGTCGGTAAAATTAACTGCAATTTCATTTAATTTTAAATGCCTTTACAGTTCCCAGTAAAATAGCCCATGAATATCATCGCTGCGCCTAAGAAATTAGATATTGTTAACAAAAACTATTTCTGGTGCACCTAAAGTAGGGCTATATTTTGTCTCTTGGCTAAGTTTTATGGAAGTAATTCTTTTATAAATAGAAAGTTTGCAGTTTTGTTTTCATATGTGTAAAAAAATAATTTATAAAAAGTTTCGCGAAAAGCTCAATAAAGGTGTTTTGTTGCTCTCCTCCTTAAAAATTTTACCTGTTTTCTTAGGTTTAGCGACGATATAGTCTATTTGTTGTTATCTTATAATGTTGCCGAATAGCCATATATAATTATGTATGTATGCACAGCGCATAGTTCGGGGACATAGCCAAAAAAGTGTCCAAACTATGCGGTATATTAGTCAAAAATGTCTTCAAACTATTCGCAAGACCTAGGAAGAATTTGAGGACAGTCCCCAAACTAACCAAATGTCTCCGGACCGGAGAAAACTGTTCCCGTAGCATGCGCTTTGCATACACTCAACCAAAAAAGTCTGTAATGGCTACTGAAAATTTTGCTGTTATTATGGGAAATTTAACTGTTTTGAGCCCAGCGGTATTTTTTTTGCTAATTTTAGCAACACATGTCTGCTGATCTGTAGTACAACAAAATTAGTAGAAAAAATTTAGTAGAAAAACATATATGGAATTATATGTGATATATTTTGTTGAACAAAATTCTAAAAAACTCTAAACTAAAGTTTTGCAAATTTATAAAAAATTAAATCCCATTTTGGCCATACCTAGGTTATCATGAGCCAAGAGGGACAAAAATTTATATCTGAATATTAGAAATGAAACTGGAGTATAACATTGTAAATTTTTTAAAGAAATATTTTATTTTTACGATTATCATAATTTATCTAATTTTAACCCTACAATGGTCTGAGGAAATTGCAATTACTAAAACATTTTCCAATCGATTTTGGATTTTTATATATTACAAGATAGATAATTCAGTCTAGATTATGATTCTATTTACCTTTTCCAAAAATACGGTTACTACAGAGCGAGTGTTTTGCAAGAAAACCTTATAAATCGTATTTCAAATTTCAGGGCCGATGCGGCACGTGTTCCCGTTATCCGATCACCTTAATTTTCTGCATGGTGTATTTTTAAACATAGAGGCACATTTCTAGGGGGGGCGGGTCACAGGTCGCCATTTTTTCTCGTCCATATAAGGTAGGTCACCTTAATATACCCTATACCTTAATTAAAGTGTATATAAAAATATATGATTATAGGGTATACTCAGATAAAAAAGTTAGTAAAAAAATTTGTAAATAGTTTCCAATCGCACTTTACTATTTTTATACTGATTTTTAGTACAACTTTTTTTAGTAATCATTTTTGCTATTCTCTTATTACAAATTACGTATTTTTTTTACTAATTTTCGCTGCTGATTTCAGCAAAACATTTTACTAATTTTTCAAAACCGAGTGCTGAGTAAGAAACGAAATGCTCGTGCGTGAGTAGTTTGTTTTTGTTTAGGAGCATGAGTCAAAAATGGCTTACGCACCCATAACATTAACAACACTGAAGCTTTAATACGAAATTCTCTATACTATAACGTACACTTGACTGATTTCTTATATCTTGGTGGTATATCATAATCCTATTAACTTTAAAATTTCAGTGTTGTTAACTTTGTTTAATAATTACTAAATTAAAAGAAAAATTTGTTCATATTTATTGCACTGTCATGATAAATCTGGATAAAAGTAATGGCAGATTTATCGAAATTATAAGATCTCCAGCAGACCTGGGGTTAATCATTACATTTTGTAATTAATTACACAATTACATGTAATTGTAATTGAAAAAAACTTATCTACAATTACATATTATTTGTAATTGCAATTCAAAAAAGAACATTTACAAGTAATTTAACATTTTTTTTATTTAAAAAAATAATTTTTGTATATTGTTAGATATGGTCCTATATAATATGATAAAAAGTATAAGGTTAATATTTAGATATAATTGTATCAAACCATGTCCACTTTTATAACATTTTATATAATTTTATACAAAAAGATATAATTTGATGTAATTGGATGAGGACAAAATTCGGATACAATTGTATCGAATTGCATAAAATTGTATCAAATTGTATACAATTCGATAAGATGTTCTCATTTTTCGGATATAATTATATCTAATTACATAAAAGATCATGTCGTCACCTAAAATGCAAAAGGGCGTAACAACACTTTTTATTTTTTTACAGGAGAAGCAAAAAACTTTGTAGAATTAAAGATATTTTAGATTTAAAGGACATATTTTTTTCTCTTGCTTAAAACACGACTAAATACTTATTTCTGAAGATTTTTTTTATTTTTTGTTAATATTCTTCAAATTATGGTTGTTACGCCTTTTTGACATTGGCTTTTCTGAAACAAAAAGACGTAACAACAACAAAATTTATTAAAATTTATTTTCATAGTACATAAATATTTTAAAATATTTGTTAATTTAATATTTCAAACTAGCGGGCACAGCTACGTTGTTAGCGTGCCTTAAAGTTTAGGGGGGGGGGCTGCGCCCCACCCCCCGACAATTTTTTCAAATTCGCTTTTTATTTAAAATACAGTTTTTATATAGTAAAAGCCTTCACCCAGTCACCACAAATAAATAATTCTGCACAACAATGGGTTTAAAATAAATAAATATTTGATCACTTTTTCTCATGAAAGTGGATTGTTAGTAATGAATCCATAATAAATTGCAATATACGTGTGTATGTTAAGATAATTTGGTAAAGTGCGAACTTAGGTAGATAGACCCGTAAGTAGTTTTGTTCATTTGTGTTTTGAAAGAAAATAAATAACGTAAAGCAGGGTTGTTAGCGTGCCTTAAAGTTTTTTTTTTTAATTCCAGTTTATGTAAAGGTAGACCTGGCAATTCAATTAAATTCACAAATTCAGTTGGAAAATTTACTGCGTCGGTTTCTTCCACCGGTGCTTCGTTACATGAAGATTAAATATCGGAATATATAAGTTCCATTCCTTTTCTAAGGTTTTTTCTCTTTTAGAAAATTTGTTTAACTTTTTCGAGAGTATGTTTCAATGCTACATAAGTTTCATATTCCGTGGATAGTGTTTGAACAGGTAATTCCCTCTTCCAATCCATTTGCATTGTCTATAATTTCAATTCCACTCGTTCAACGTTTATATCCATTTCGTTCCACTTCTGTAGTGTTTCAATTCCACTCGTTTCCTATTTAGTTTCTTAATTTTAGTGTTCCATATATACTTGTTCTTTAAGTTTTAGGTTTCTAGCTAAAGACGCAGACGTTAAGAGGGGGGGCAATTTTCCCCTTTTGAACCACCATTTTAACCACGTTCCTGTCCAAAGTCCTAGAGATGCCTTGTCGATAAGTTAGCCCATACTCCAAGGAAAACATATTATATATTACAGGTTTCTAGCCGAAGGGTTCGGTTAGGCCATCAAGGGGGAGAATTATTCCCTTTTTACACCTCCCGGTAGGAATTTCCAAAAATTCCGTCTTAGAGGACGTCTGCGTTGGAGGAGGAACCTACTACATACATAATTTTAGGTCTCTATATCCAGCAGTTTGGCCAGGCTATCAAGGGGGAAGTTTTTTCCCTTTTTACCCCTCCCGGTATGAATTTCCAAAAATACCGTCCTAGGGGACGTCTACGTTGGAGAAGGAATCCAAATACCGAATTTAAGCTCCCTAGATCCAGCAGTTTGGCCAGGCCGTTAAGGGGGATACTTTTCCTGTTTTTGACCCTACCTGTGGAAATTTCCAAAAATCTCATCTTAGCGGATGTCTACAATAGAGGAGGAACTTTAATACCAAATTTCAACTTCCTACCTTCAGCGGTTTGGGCAGGCCTTTAAGCGGCACTTTTCGCTTCATTAATCCCCATTTTTGCAATGTCCCTGTCCAAAAAGCACCTTCCCGGTAAGTGAGCCCATACTCCAAGTAACATATGTTTTACATTTCAGGTTTCTAGCCAACTTTTACTATTTGTGCCCCTCTGGGTAGGAATTTCCGAAAATCCATCGACAGGGAATTTTAGCTTCCTAGTTCCAGCAGTTTGAGCAGGCTGTCAAGGGGGACACTTTTTCTTTTTTTGTCCCTCCCGGTTGGAATTAGGCTGGAAGAGGAACCTAAGTACCGAATTTCAGCTTCCTAGTTCCAGCAGTTTGGACAGGTCGTTAAGGGGCCACTTTCCCTTTTTGAGCCCCCATTTTATAACGACCCTGTCCAAAATTCAAAAAAGTATCTTTGTAATAAGTTAGCCCTTACTCCAGGGACCCACATTTTAAGTTTCAGGTTTCTAGCCGAAGGGGTTTTTACAGGCCCCCAAGGTGAGGCTTTTCTTGTTTTTGCCCCTTCCTTTAGGAATTTACAAAAATTCCATCTTCACGGCTATCTGCGATGGATGAGGAACATTCATACCAAATTTCAACTGCATTGCCTAAGCGGTTTGGGCAGGCCGTTAGTGGGGACATTTTTCCCTTTCAACCACCATTTTTACTATGTTCCTGTTCTAAAATAGAAAAATTACGTTACCGGGGAGTTAGTCCTACTCCAAGGAATACATATTTAAAATTTTAGGTTGGCCAAAAGGGATTGGGCAGGCCGTGAAGGAGGAGACTTTTCCCCTTATTTCCCCTCCCGATAGGAATTTCTAAGCGGACGCCTACACAGAAGGAAGAACTCACATTCCGAATTTGCTTTTGGGATATCCTATAGGGAATTAGTCGATGTCTACAACAGTGGAGGAACCTTTATACCAAATTTCAACTTCTTACCTCCAGGGGTTTGGGCAGGCACTTTTCCAATTTGTGAGACTGTTTATTGGGAGACTTTTCCCCTTTTTGCCCGTTCCGGTAGGAATTTACAAAAATCCCGTCTTAGCGCACGTCTATGCCGAATATCAAGAAACCTTGTTTTAGTGGAGATATCCGTGGGGGAAGGAAAAAAAGTAGTTTTTTTGAAATTATACATATATTATTTTAAATGGTACTTTTTGGAAAAACGAAATTTTTTGGAAAAAGATACTTTGTTTTTACAAAGTACTTTATTTGTACTTTTTTTAGAAAAGGTATTTTTTTTTTAAAAAGGTATTTTTTTTTTGGAAAAATGTATTTTTTTTGGAAAAATGTATTTTTTTTGGAAAAATGTATTTTTTTTGGAAAAAGGTACTTTTTTTGGAAAAGGTTCTTCTTCTGGAAAAGGAAAATTTTTTT